>OX402537.1:7500-607500 GCA_948098885.1 Drepanosiphum platanoidis | reverse complement strand
GTGATAACGCCGCTGCGACATGACGATAAAGTTGAATAACATATTTAATATTATAGTATACCTACCTGTATATTAATGACACATAATATTATATTAAAATCGTACTTATTCGTTACGAGCGTTGTAACGATTACCATAACTATACCTGTGCGCGCGTGCGTATGGCAATTGTTATTTCGGGAAAAAATGCGTCGAAACCTATTCGTATCGCGAGCGCAGTTATATTAATATTACGGAAAATATATATTTAAACTCGGTATAGTGCTTATATAGTTTGACTGTTATAGACACTGATATTTTTTTTACCTATCTCGATTTCGATTAAAAAAAAAAACGTATAATATATTATAAATTTTTACACATTTCATTACACAAACAGCATTTAATTATCATCTACGTTTAATATGTAACACATGGATATTATTTGTTTTAAATATTTTTAGTGCGCGCACGTGTTTTTAATCTTACCGGGAAAGTTTACGATGTTCTTGTTGCCACGGTTCGGTCGAATCGACTGACAAACAGGACTTTTATGATTTCTATAACTCCTGCCAGTCAGTGTTTGAGCGCTATCTATACACTCGTATGAAAAATAAACCCATATCTCGACCGCAATCAAAAAAGTCATTTTCTGTCGTTTCCGTCGTACGCGGTAGGTAGAGCCACGTGTTCCTTGGAAGCATTTTAAAACTTTTGAATTGACTTCTTTAACAATTTGTAATTTTCGAGTATATTTTATTTTTTATGCTTTTATTTCGGTATAATAATGATTTTTGGAGTCCACGAAAACGAGAGTTTAATGAGGTATAATTATTATTTAACAATTTTTTTTTTTTTGAAATGTTTGAAGTTTTAGATTAGGTTTTTGTAGTAAGTTTAAATCTCATTCAGATATAGTTTATTATTGTCTTTAAATCTCATTTTAAATGAGAAAAGTATTATAAAAAACCGTATTATTTTTATACTACCGAGTCTTGTTTTTTTTATGTATTTCATTGTTTAAAATTTATTTTGTCGAATAGCACACGTCATAGGCTTTCATATTACTTCTGATCGTATTGCAACTTGTTGAAATTATAAAATGTAGTATTTCTGTGAAATTAGGTAACCATAAAAAAAAAAAAAAACCACTGTCGTCAATGTTCTGATATTTATTGTATGCTGTGTCAATATAATATTATACTTTATAATCCTTCGTCGTTTTCTTATTACTTAGAAAGTAATAAACGTAGAAGCACGAAACTCTAAGTGATCATTTATTTTATTTAATAAGCGTCAATAAGCGTTTTAAAATCAGATTATTTCCCGGACTTACATTTAGTACACTCCGTAAATCTTTATCTGCTTTCATTTGTAGTGTATGCATACACTAGAACATAGTATATATATTATTTCATGTTCTGATAGTTTTACTATTGACATTTTAAATTATCTAGGAAAATATTAGACCTCCGAGAAAAGAGTTTTAAATTCTGTTATCATATACAGCAAATCGTAATATTTAATATTATAACATTTTATCGATATTTCCTTGAGTATATAATATATATATATGTTTATTTTGGGTGATGTTATACGACATCGTATACTCGTATTTTTATGAGACGGATTCTTACAGTCAATTATTATGGATGTTTGATTTATATTATTTTATCTGTAGGCACTAATAATTTTAGTTAGTGAAGCGAGCAGCGTATTGGTTTTCTAGTGATGTTTTTTTTTTTCGCCGTCCCTTTTTCGGATGATAAAACTTCGTCTAAAGTTTCATGTAGCATCTCATTAGCCTGGAAATTGGACACGAGAGGTACTTTAAAGGATCATTTTTCGGTTTCCTTCATAGTTCCTTTAAGTGGAAGTGTTACGTTTATTATTTATTGTAACTATTTGGATATATTAATCTAGACACGAAAAACAATTTTTTTTCAGTTTTAGTATGTTAAAAGAAATATTTCATATAAGGACTATGTGTTATATTTTCATATAATATATTAGATATTGTATACTTTATTTGTCTTAACGTTTTAAAGTCTTACAAATTTTCCGTATTCTGTACAGTGTTTTACATTTTATGTGGATTTTTTTTTATTTTTACTATTCGAATACTGGTTTTGCACATTTTTAAGATGAAATTTTAATTTAAAAATATTAACCACAGCTATATTGCTTTTTGTGTTCTCGCTGCTGTTCGGGAGATTTTCGTTGTTGGTATTATCAGATATACTCGTTTTGTAAATGTATTTGGAAAAATATGGGCTGTAGAAGATACAATATTTTATTTTTGGAGAAAAATCATTACGTTTAATGCAAGTTTAAAAAAGATTATTTTGAATTAAATACGAAATTGGGACGGTAACAAAATAATATCAGGGAACTTAAGTACCACAAATGTCTTGTAAGTATGGTTAACATCCTTTACATTAATAAATACATTTTATAATTCTCTAAAATTGTATTTCTAATATGATAAAAATAAAATAATATTATTATTTATAATAAAGAAGGGTGGTTCCTATTAAATGCGAATTTCATTTTTATAAACATTTTAATATACATAAATGTAATATGAGTCTTACGATGATATTAATTATTTACATTTTAACATTTTGACAGTATGAGTTGAGAAGGTTTACATTTTAATCTATTTTCGGGTTAGTCGTATGTTTATAGATAAAATTCGATTCGCGTTAAAAAAAATCACTGTATTTACCGAAAGATTTTTACTCGAGCGTTTTTATAAGATATCTTTTGAAAACGAATCAGTCAACTATGATTTATAACATTTTGTTGACAAAAAAAGTTTCCAAGTCATAAAATATAAAATTGAGGAATGAGATTTCATTTGTTAGGTTATCGATTCAGTTTGACATAAAAATTAACTGAATTATATTTTGTCTCGTTCAGATTTCTTACTACTACTTTTGAAAATTTTAAGAAGAAAATATCTTTAGATTTCTTCTTTTGAATCGCTTATACTTTATTTTACTGCTGAGAGTTTTTTTCATGATAACTATTTATTTTATATAGCATTAAAATGACAAACGGTTATCATAGATATTATAGGAATAAAAACTATAGTAAAGTAGCGTTTTTTGTTCTTTTGACCTTTTTAAGTTTATAAATGATCACAGGATAAAGCAATGTAAAATGCAGAAAATAATAGTTACGAACATTTAATTCATTGTTCGTGATAAAGAAATAGGAAGTGTGTTCAGAGTTAAAATAAATAAACAAAACGCCTACTACCTCAAGGATCACGTTCAAAGTTCAAATAAACGAAGAAAATAAATCCTGTTGTTTTTATCACATAGACTATTTTGCAATTTGTAGGAGTAAGGCGAAATTGATGGCTTGTTCTGTCAAGCTTTGAGCGTTTCGGTCTTATCTTTATCTCGTCGTCCGAAATTGTATTTCATATCAGTTTTTAATTTGTTCACTATCACGCATGTATCGTCGTTTTTTAAAAACTTAATCTATTGATTTTATTCGGTTTAAATACGTTAAACATCATTAATTAACCGTTAGCTATGAATCCGATATTGTGACGGACGCAGTTATTGTGTTGGAAACGCCGTTTCGACGTTGGAAATCCAGTGATAAAAACGAATTACTTTTAAAAGCAGGTAAACTTTTACCTATTTCGTTGTTCTATATCGAAATCGCAAGTACTTCAGTTTGAATTTATTGCCCGGAATAGAGACGCATTGTTCGCATCGACAGTAAACTATTTGTATAATGTTTGTAAACGCCGTTATTGTAAAACGAGTGATTTTTATAAATAATCCGTATTACCCCCATCAAAAATGCAGATAAAACTGCCATTTTGACACGGTTTAATTTTTTTTTTTTACGGTGTGTACAGGTTTTTCTGCATTTTAATATTAATACTCTTTTCGTACATTATAACCCGTCTTATGTGCTATTGTATACATTTTAATGTCAATGCCATTAATATAAATTTAAAAAAAAAATCATTATTTATTATTATATAAATTTAATTATTTCCACCTTTTTTGTTTATACGGCATACCCGGTTTGCCTTTAAGTTAATTACAGAGACGTATTTAGGACTTTGACACGTGGGTTATACATTATTTTGCCCCCTACTCGCTTGACCAGTCATTTAGATTAATATTATAACCATCAGTCATTACGCCTCATCGCGCCTTAGCCAATTACCTCTTTACTCTTATCGTCGATTAAATACTACCCTGATTTATATAAACAGTAAATTTATGATATAATATGACACGAGTTTGGTGTATATACGAGCTATACGCCACTCGTTTGATGTAAATAGACGTAAATACTTTAAGCGGATTTATTAAAAAAAAAAACACACACATTTCCAAAAATGTAACCACCACAAATTGTATTTGCCTTGTTTATACGTATTTATGATTAGTTCGTTTTTAAATAATGAATTATGAAAACCAAATGTCCGCGGAATAACAAAGATTTGCAAATAACCAATATACCCACCTATTTTCTTTTCTTTTCTTTTATCCCGTCAATTTCTAGTTGGATTTTCTCTTTATTTCCCTCGATGCTGTCTTTTCAGATTGCGTTACCACGGTTACCTGAAATTCCATTACATTCGTATCAACTTTTTTTATTTCATGTCTTCCTACGACACTTCCTTTGTTTTCACTTAATTTAGATATTATTTTCACGTTCGCGAGTTTTTACCTTCTTCGCGCCACTCGCCCTAACAAATTTTGTGAAATTTTATTTTAAATTTGATTTATTTTTTTTTATTTTAACTAATCGTGTGCTCCAGCCGAATATAATTTAAAATGTTCTTTTTTTTCTTTTTTTTCTGGTCACCAGAATTATAAAACCATTTTTATTAAGTACTTCGGTCGCATTGGGTTTGAAAACAATTTTTTCTTTAAATAATAATTTCAAAAAAACTATTCGGTACCTATCAAATTATGATAATAATTAAAATAATGACAAAAATAGATATACAATTTAACGAAATATAAAATACATTTGTGTTTTCAATTTGTGTGATTTGAATGGGTTTTCAAATAAAAACGAACGACGCGTTTATCGGGCAATATATTTTTTTAAACAAAAAAGCTTCGTTCAACATCCACTTATGAAATCAGCGCGTACTCCAATTAATGTATAACATTTTTACAATTTATTTTCATGCAGACATATTTTTCAACAAATTACGTTTAACATACCTACTTTAGTATATTTTTTGAGTGTTATTTATTACTGGACCGTTAGGAAAAAAAAAGAAGAAGAAACTTATTTTGGCAGTAAAATACAATTTTATTTTAAAATATGCACAAATATGTAAAAAAAAAACGTCAAAATATGCGAAAATATGTAAAATGAAATTCTATTTTTGAACTCGTCAGGTTGTGATTCAAATTTGTAGCTTATCTAACAACTTTTTGGCGTACTCGGTAAAAACATGCAAATTCATGAACTTCCGGGCCCCAGTGATGTGTAATGATTAACATTTTAATTCATTTGTTGCTTTCTCAGTGTAGTGTTTTTTATTCTCAGGGAAAACACCGAAACGTGGAGTACGGGAAAACGCGTGCCTTATATTTTGAATTAACCGATTTTAAGTAGAACAAGTATCCAAGTAAATTACTCTCGAAGTAATAATATCGTTATAATTTATTAATTTAACAAACATTAAGGGTGTACCATGTATAGTATAATTAACTATTAACGTTTCTGTTAGAATTTAACTATGCACGTCCTTTATATATATAAAAGAACAGGCCTTTTTTATGTTCCCATTTTGTGACGACGTTATTTAACTTTTTTCCAATTTTTATTTTCACAGAGTTGTTCCTAACACCACCTTCCCGAGTGTCACCTCGTCACCCGATTTTCAAAATTTTGTTTTTAAAGGGTTGAAATCGGTCAATAGTTTCGTTTTATTTAGCAGAGGCCCCTTAAGAAAGGATTTTCCAAAATTCAACCCCTAAGGGGGGGGGGTTAGAAGGGGTTGAAAATGAAGAAAGTTATTTCTCCCTGATGCCGGGAAAAAATTTTCACGGGCTAGATTTTGAGATGCAACGATCAGCGAGTGCGTGGTAATTTGCATTTTATATAAATAGATTGTTATGTCATCGAAAATCCCGACGATCTTTACCAAAAAGTATTGATTTTGCAATATCATATTTTTACATGATTTTTACTGAAATTGCGTGCGTTTCATTCCATTCCTCTTTCAATCATAGACGCCGACGCCACATGCTTACATAAGTTAGTTATTTTTTGTACTACAAAATTCACTAGAAATATATATGGCAAAACAACGTGTTCCGGGTCAGCTAGTATTATATAAACGGTATGTCTATTTAAAAAAATCAATTCTGAGAGTGTTTTATTTTTATTTTTTAACTTTAATATCAATAAATAATAAATAACGCGATAACATTGAACGTTTTGTTGTTTTATAAGCTACCACACATGTGTTCGAAAGTTTAGAAGCCTAAAATTTCCAAATGCAATTAAATATTATGATAAAATGTACAGAGCAATCGGTGATGACAATAACAAACAATTACTTGATTCTAAATCGAAAATTCAATATTAGTTAACAACTTACGTCGGAGCTCACAGAACCGTCGAACATTCGAATAACATATACGATATTTTAATAGTAAATTTTGAGGTTTCCGAATTTTCTCAGTATTCCGCATGTATTATTGGAATTATTTTCTACGTCAAATGGTTTCTACCTCTATTCTATCTAGTATATATACCATATAATGGGGGTATACCGGGAATTTTCGTGTGGCGAATAACCATAGGATATCCATTAACGCAAGAGTGTTGGGTTTCTTCCGTGCGGTCGGTGACAAATTATACGGTTTCTGCACGTACGAGTGTCATTGTAGTGAGCCGTATACTGCCGAAAGTTTTAATAAATATTTGCTCTCGGACAATCGATCAACAATCATGGGTGTGTACCAGTTTAACACACATACGGCGAACGTTTAAAACGACAATAAAATTCGACGTGAAATATTTCATTTTCTTGCTTTTCCGTTTTTCAATATCGATGTGGTGCTTTGTGTGCGGCCGGGCTCCATTACGCCCCATACTTAACGTTTTCATATAAATCTATAAAGAGTAAAATAATGCGAATTCCTCGTCAAACGTCCGTCATAACGCGTGTTCGGTCATACAGTTTAATAAAATGTAATAAAATTTTCTTCGGAAGAGTTGACGAACATCCCGTCGTCGTCGTGTCGCGCGTATTTTATATATTTTGCTGTCCGCGCTGGTTGAATTTTGTTGTTGTTGTTTTTAACGCGATATTATTCGAGTTAAAATGTTTCTATTTTTCACATCGCTTTTCGTTTTCTCATGTATTTTTTAAAACACAACAATTGAAAGTATAATACGGGATTAGTACAATCAAAATGTATATTTGTTGTTTTCATTCAACGATAAAATACCGAAAGGGATTAGAAATGAAAATTTGCTCTCTTTGGGGCCTTTGCCAATCGATCTAAAACACCTTCGAGTAATTTAAACGTGTTCTATTTCCGACGTCTAATGGTTTGATAATAACATTTTCAAAGTAGTCCGAACGAAGTTTATCCAAAATTGACTTTTCTACATTTATCATTTGAGTTTCATGAAAATAAACTCAAACAAATTCAATTTTTATAAAACGCACATGGCAAAACCATTGAGATATATAAAATTTACAATGTATTTAAATCTGTTTTTAAAATTTTTGTCCCGTCATTAAATTGATTGGTTCGTTTGCAATGAAATACGTCTAAACGTCGTTACTCTCGTATGTTATACAGAAATGGCAAATCGCCGATTTCAATCCCCTTAAATATGAGTGATTTATGGTTCTTTTTGAGTCGTATTAAGTTGTTTTCAATCGTGTGCATAAATAAATCTGATTTAGTGATGTAAGATTTTGCGGAGTTTCATATTAATTTTAAAAATCGTTTGACTTTATCGTCAAAATTAAATCTTTTTAAAGTCCGAGTGAGTTTAATAATAATATTTTCTGTGCTTTCGTTTTAATTCGAAAAACTAGTCAATTATTTTTTTACTTAAATTTTTAATGATACACCGGTAATATAGTTCTAGCTCGCAAATTATTATAACATTTAGTCTTTTTGCGATCAATAAAATCAAACGAGGTTTTTTTTTTTTTATATTGTTATTATAACTACCACGTGGAATCTACATTGTAGATATTATTTTATGATAAAGGTTTTTGTTATGGAAATAGCAATTTTAAGATAATACTTTTCGGATAAAGTATTGATGCTCTTTTGGCATGTTTGATTTATGTCCTATTATCGTATATTTTGAAAGTGAATGAAATAAAAATCCTCTTTCTACAACACCCGAACATTTAAAGTACATTATGCTTTGCGTAAGTTCAAACTATTCTAGCGATTGATAGGATAAAGGATTTATTTTTCTCGATTCCTTTCATTAATCCGGACGTTTTTATAGCTTTTAAATAGTATTTTAAAGTTGGATAAAACTGCAATCCAAGTTTCTAGTCTTTTAAATATATATATCAGAATTATCCAAAAACTAAATAAATCAAGTATCATTAACAGGCATAACGATAATTTATGCCGTTTTCATCGTTTTATTTTTACTTTCTTTGAAAATAATACAACATTTTAATCTCTGATACCCAAAGTACATTGTTTGTGTATGTGATTTAAGAGTCTGGTTTGGTTGACCATAACTTTAAAAGTATTGAAACTGGAGAATACCTTTTAAATCCTATTTCAGAAAATAGAAATATATCACCGTAAAACCAATAGACGTCTTATTTGTTTAGAATCTAAAATACCGTGTTTTCATTGTATAAGTAATATCATATAATATGCAGGCAAAGTTAAGTGATAAACAATAATTTTTCCGTCTAATTTCAATTGTACAATATATGACTGTTTCTATTAATTGAAAATGATTAAAATAATCAAGTTTATTTTTTAACTTTACAGTTACAATTAATTATGTATATTGATAATAATTTATTATTGCACTTAATTCCTTTTATCATTCGATGAAATGATTTTGACGTTAATTTTAATTCGAAAAACTTGTTAATTATTTTTTTTTACTTAAATTGTTAATGATATACCATAATAGTTCTGGTTCACAAATTATCATAACATTTAGCCTTTTTGGATTGTAGATTAACAATCGATATTTAATATATTAGAACCTATTTTACTCGTATACTCGTATTTGAAAGTAAATTGATTAGCTTTTCATGACCTTTTTAAAATACAAAACATACATTTATTTTACTTGTCGTAATATTACTTTTAGTAAGATTTCACACGTGTTTAAAAAAAAAAAAAAAGGAACATTATTTTCAGCTTTTTGTTCTCGGGTACTTATTACAACTTTAAGAGATACTTAATATATAAGTAATAGTATATGAGAGTTTCGGTGTTGATTTATTACCTGAAATTAAAAACAAATCGGAACTTTTTTTAAATAAGATTTTTTGTGTCCCTAACGCAATCGTGTACCACATTTGCCAATACATTACGCCGCGATGGTAATTTATTTTTATAAAATATACCATTGTTATACTAATATAATATTATTTATAGGCGAATATATAGTGCACGTCTGCTAATTTATTTTAGAAAATATCATCTAAATAGTGTGCGAGTGAATAATAGTTATTTTAGATTTCGAGTGAAGCGGAGAATTTGTTTATTTATATTTATTAAGAGTGTTCGAAAGTCGCATTGTGTAATGCCGTTGACAAATAAGAAATTTAACACAAATGATATTTTAGAAATAATAATTTATGGATTTTCCTTAACCTTATAACGTCTATTTAGTTCTTGACAAGATAATATTTTCTCGAGTTTTTATTCTTATTTTATAGGTGTAGACGTGCAATACAATTTTAATAAGTTTTTAAGAGAATTTTGAAAATTGTATTGTTTTTTTTTTTTATCTTACTACGTTTACTACTTACTTAGTTTTAGTTGGAAATTCAAAAATGTAAAAAGGTTTATTTAAATATTTAATAATTTCAAATTATAGGTACTGTAACAGTTGAAAAATTCGGGTTAGCAATTTTATTACGAGTGTTATTTGTATCTGTTGGAATTAGAACGAAATTTTACGAATTACTCAGATATTATTATTGACAAGTATGTCGCAGGTTTTCGAATAAAATACCATTTCTTAATAGTACGTGATAAATTTATTAATATGTATTTATGAATTTTTTTTATCGCTTTAAAGAGTGTCAAATTGATAAACAGTGTTATATTTAACTGCATTATTCACTAGTTTCTTTGAACGATTGAGAATGATTTATATAAAGTGGCCCGCATTCAGTTTTTTTTCTCACAAAGAAATCCGCGTGATCTGTTGACGTCCACGGAGCTGTGAAGTGTCGCGCTCGAGAAGGAGTTGACGACATAACGTCGGTATGAATAAAATGAAAACTATTGTTATGGTTTATTCTGGGACGTTTGGTTACTTATATATATAATATAATATAGTAGTATGCAAAGTCTTTACGCAGTGGTGACTTATGGTACAGTCGTTTACAAACTCATATCAAACAGCGTAGCGTTTGGAAATTTATTTTATTTTTTTTTACTCGTGTCTCGATCGCCATATAGATATAACTAAAGTCCGGATTTGTATGCACTCAAAAAGGCCAAAATAATATGCATTTATGCATCAAAAAACTTCAAAATATGCACTTGATATGCTCTTATACCCAAAATATATGCATTTTAATATTTATTTTTTTTTAATTTCTTCCATAAATAATAATTGTTGAAAAACTTAATTTTTTTATTATAGACATCGACTTTAAACATTTATTAAAGAACTACTAAATATTTTAAAATATATTCAACAAATAAAACAAATACTTTACAAAATATAAATCTAATTATAAAACCAGTCAGCATTGTTGCCGATGACGTGTTGCGACTTGCGATAAACGAGATATAATTTTAACATAAACTGTCCAAATATAATATAACATACGGAGAATAACATTTTTATTTCCTAACAATACGTAATGAACTAATAATTTCTACGATGAAATTGAAACAAAATAATAGGCTTAATAAACTTTTATACAAAATATGCTTGAATATGCAAAAATGTTCAAATATGCAGTCATCTCTAAAATATGCATTTATATGCAAAATAAACTTTTTTCTATGCATTATCTGTGACACAAATCGTCCACATTTCTTACTCCCATCGAAATGCATACACTCATTACAATTATGAAAATGCATACAAATCCGGACTCTAGATATAACATACGTAAATGTGGAAAAATGTCCGACTAAATAATATGTTGCCGGTTCGGAATAATTGGCAAACGATAGACCTACTGATTTGCCCCCCTCCACCCACGCGACTCACGTGATTCCAGCGTAATTATATCCCCTTCACGCCGCCGTGTTCAAAACAATAACAACAACAATAACACGGCGTCCCAACACCGATCATGTGCAGCACACGGATTGTACAAATATTATTACACCGCGGATATCGGTGTGCCGCCGGGTCGTTGGAAATAATTTGAAGTATTCGTGCGGCGGCGGCGTACACACGTACACACGTATATTTATATAATATATTACTATTATTATTAATATAATTTGAAAAAAGGTTTGTATAAATCTATATAATAAACGGGTGGGGGCTGTCAGTATATATATATAGTAGGTCGTGGCTAGAGGAAAGGGCCCTAGCGGGATTGAAATTTATACGAGTCGGGCTGCAGTTATAATAACAGTAATGCTACGACCGTGTCGGAGGGGGGTTGGCTTCCGCGAATAAAAAACGACCGCGGTTAAAGTTTTCGAGATTTCGTTCTCGCTCGTCGTCGTCGTCGTCGTCGTAGGTATACACTGCAAGATATATTGTTATAAGAAAACTCCAGTCTCCGGACGCCGCGTGCACATCGTCGTCTTATCTACAGCTCCGTCCGCCGCATAAAATATTTACGTCAAATCATCGTGTTGCCCCTCATCCGCCCTCATACATATATACATATATATTCGTTCCCCCCGCGGGCTGTGTCTACACACATACGCATAGGGGGAGCGAGCCTTATCGATTGGCTAAAATGTGTCCCATTACATGACCTCCTTCCCCGACACCACCCCTGTAAGCGGCGGCGGCGGCGGCGACGATCACCTCTACCTATAGTGTATAGAGATATATATGCGCGTATTATCACGTACACTCGCGCGCACAGGTACGCCGCCAGGTTTTACTCATTACGCAAACGCGCGGCCGACAATAATAATCGTCGTACAGGTACGAGTCGATTCCGCGGCGAAAATCGACGTGTCGCGCGGAGATAATAATAAAAACGAGGGAAAAAAAAATCGTCCTGTTCGCGCGAGATCCTCCCAATTTAAATACGCCGATATCGCGTCGTCTGCCGAGAAGATAGTCGTCGTCGGTAACGCGGTCACGAGCGTCTTTTTTTTTTTTTTCTCCCACCGCGCGCCAACGCATATCTACCATCGCCGTAATTCCGAAAACGGTGTGCGTGTGCGCGCGCGCGCGCGAGCGGGCGCCCGTTCGTTCAGTCCGCGGTACGGGAAACACGCGCGCGCGGCCGGGACACCGCTAGACGGCGCCCGGTCCCCCGCCGCCGCCGCCGCACACGACGAGCACTGCTCTGCTCCGTGCCGAGGAGCGTACCGGCGACGTCGCTCCGCTCGATCTCTCGATCAATCCCCCGGGTCGTCGTCGCCGCCGTATAGCCGCGCATCGCCGCCGCCGCCGCCGCCGCCGACCGCCGAGCTCTCTCAGTAGCACGTTAACCGTCGACGTCGCAGCAGCGCAACCGCGGCTATCACGCCACGCCGCCGTCGCCGCCGCCGCGAGAACAACGTAACTGACGACGACGACGCCGCCGCCGCTGGTATGTTCGGTATGTGTGTGATCATGTCCGCATGGTATTTATTTATTCATAAGTCGATTTTTTTTTCTCTCTCTCCTCCCCGTCCCCCGACGCAGCTTTCTCGATTTGCCCGACCGACGCCGCCGCCGCCGCCGCCGCCGCTATGTTTTCGTCGACGGCATGTACACGATCGGGCGAGATTCCCGTCGGACGCGACTCCCGTGAGCCGGCTCGCGTGTATCGATCGCGAGTGCGCTTCTTTTCTTTTTGTTTTCCGCTTTCCCGGAAGAACGTTCTAATTATCGCGTCGTCGAATACACGCGGACGTCGTCACGCGTTATACTATATTCTCTACGTAGGTGTCTGTCGTTCCCGCGGGTAAACCGCGTTCGTCGGTTGCCCCTCCCCCCTACTCCCCCATCCCCCCCCGTGGCTTTCGCGTTCTATGGCGTGTGTATTCTTCCGAGTCGTAAAAACACGCCAACCACTCGCATTATTCGGATTCGCCGTTGTAGATTTAAATATTATTAACGTCGTTTCGAGTTAATCAATTTCGCGTTTTAAAAACATACACATATACACACATATTATACATTTGAACGCCGCCGCCGCGCCGTAGGGATATTTAAATTGTACGCAACAAATAATCTAAAGGGGAAAATGTACATTAGACAGTGTTATGTAAACTCCATTATTTTTGTTATTGATCCCGTATAATTTAATTCGAACACGTTCGACGGAAAGAAACACCGCGTACATACATATATATATTTAGTATAGTTACGTAAACAGTTAACGTTACGTGCATTTTAATTGCACGTCCGTTTATCGAAAATCCAACAGACGTGTAAGAATACACACACACACAACGACGAGCTGTCACGAGTATTTTTATAATAGTTTCAAAGAAAAGAGACATCTATTTCGATATACGCGCATTCTTTAATATTCTAATTTTTATTATTTATCGCACAGCGATTTCGTTATTCGTTTCGAGGTATGTCTTGACGTTAATAATAAAAAAAAAAAAAAAAAAAAACAATGCGTCGTAATTGATTTAACTGGCCGACACGTGAATGAGCCGCGAGACTTTAAATAGCTACGATATAGTTTTCAGCGTGCCGTACTTTATTTGAAAATAAACGAGGTTCGTGCGTGTCTGAAGCGTTGTGGAAACTCGTGTAACGTCGTTATTGACAGTGGTGAAGAAAATATACACACCGGCGGCGGCGGAGGCTTTTAATTTAGGTTTATAATTTCTGTCTACTAATCCAAACTTAAATCATGACGCGTGCGTTTATGTATAATAATAATATGTTATACATTTGTACGTACAATATATATATATTATTATACACGTTAAAAACAACGGCGAGACTATTACAATAAATATTAACCGTAACGACTGTTGAGTTGGGAAAAACGAAAACCATGCTGGGCGGGCGGGTTCTCACATTGTATGTCGTGACACGTAGAACGTGGGTACACGATACACAATACATATTAGACACTCTGTATACATATATAACGATTGATTGCGCGGTGGTTTGAATAATAATACGTAGTTAAAATTGTTTCCATACAAGGTGTATGGTATTACGAGAGAACTATCATTTTATAATGACGTTCACACCCCGTACAACTAGCTGTATAGGAATATATTATAATTGACCACCTCCGCGCGGTGTTTGTAAAATAGAACGATCTATCACGGAACTTAATATAAACGATTGCGAGAGTTGAGTTTCGGCATCCGTCTATAATATACGATTAGATACATGAACGTTTGTCACATGTACACCGGCTGACAGCGTTTTATCTTATTTATACACGCGCGTACTTCACTAAGTTCATTAGCGAGCGCGGCCGTTAAACAAATTCGACGTGTATTTACGTATATATACGTATATCTGTATAACGAACGAGCGTAAAACGTACGTGCGCGAAATATTAACCGCGCAGAGCAGCGCGTGTTCCCCGTGTTGTCCCGTCACGCGCGCCCGGTCGGGATCGAGAAAGTTTTTGCGTCAAAAGTGTAATTGCGTCGTCGTCGTCGACGAGAGAGACGATTGTGTGTGCGCGTGTGTTTATGTTTTTAATGATATGCGTTTTTAGGTAGTGTGAGCGGGGCTGACCATTGCATTAGGCTCGCCGACAATGGATCCGACGAAACCGAGATCATAATCTCACGTGATATTTTCTTCTCGGCCGGCTGTAAACGGTGAAGAAAACCGCGCGGGAAAATTTTAAGTCGTTCAAACAAGGTGGTTTTTTTTTTCCATGTAAAATGTGTGCTCAATGTTTTTAATAATCGTAAATTACTCGCGGACAAGAAGATTTAAGTAAGATAGAAAAAAAAAAAACGAAACAATGAAAAAGCGATTGGCAAATATCGTGGTCGCCGCCGCCGCCGCCGCCGCCGCCGCGTAGTGCCGCGGCGCGTAGTCGCGTTTCAAAAGCCCGGGTCGTGCGTTTACGCGTCGAGATGAGCTGATGGATGACGTGCCGGCGGACGAGGCGACGACAAATGAAGAGAAAGAAGAGGCGGAGAGGAAGCGGCAGGAAGAGCTCCGGGAGAAGGTGCTGTTCTACCTGACCACGTTCTTCATACTGCTCGGCATACTCAGCCTGTTCGTGTTCCTGTTCCTGGTGCCGTTCCTCATCGAGCCGGCGATAACGACGATATTCATGGAGTTCGACGAGTCGCCGACCACGTGCGTGACGGCGTTCTCGGAGCTGCGCGAGGGCGCGTCCAACTGCTCGCAGCCGGGCGGCTGGGCGTCGTGCCGCGAGGGCTGCACCCGCGAGATATACAACTGCGCGCAGATATTCGTCAACTACACGGTGCACGGCGACCGGGCGAAAGACTTGAACGCCCGGCACCGGAGGTCGTTGCTGATGCGCGGCTACCAGCCCATCGAGCCGGAGCCGGCCACGTGGGCGTACTCGTACGCGCGCATATTCCCCAACGTCAAGGGCTGCGGCTACCCGCCGCACCTCAACTGTTCCGTGTTCCATCAGCGGTACTTCGACGTGGGCTCCAGCTACCCGTGCTACTACAGCCGCGTCGAGCCGTGGGTGGTCATCACCGAGCTGGACCTGGCCAAGAGCACCAGGCAGCTCGTCTACTCCATGGTGTTCCCCATACCGTGTTTCGTCGTGTCCGTCGTGTACGTGGCGCTCGCCTACTTTTGCGTGTACGCCGGCCGCAACCGCAAGCCGAAAATCAAACGCCGCGTAGTCCGGCGCATGGTGGGCGTCGGCAGCGGCGGCGGCGGCGGCGGTGGCGGCGGCGGCTGCGTGATCGGCGGTTTCGGGTCCCGGGCGAAGGCGGGCTCCGAGGCCACGCCGCTGACCAACAGCGCGGCCGCCGCCGTGCCGCCCACGTCGTCGGCCGGCGGCACCGGGACGCCCGGCAGCGAGCTACTGTACCGGGACGACGAAGACGACGCGTCCGACACGTATTACGGCGAGCAGCTCAGGTCCACGCTGGCCGTGGACGACTCGTCCGCCGACTACGTCAAGACGCTCCGGCTGTCCGAACACACGCTCAGACAATCAGACTCGAACGAACCGTCCAGAGAGTGGTCCGACGACGACGACGACGACGAGGACGACGACGACGACGACCGGGACGCCGCCGTCAGCGTGTGCGAAAGTCTCGACCGGCCCCCAGTCAAAGCAGCGGCAGCGTCCTCCGCCGCCGCCGCGTCCGCACCGTTTGCCACCGCGTCCACCGGGTATGATGAGTCTTATCACCGAGGGCCCGGATTTCAATGCAAAGTGCATATTTTATTTTTCTTTTTGGTTCATCTTACACACAATGCGTTCCAAGTACATTGTTCGTTTCGTGTAACGAGGGTTTCATAGCTACAAATTTTAAATTGCATTTTTTTTTTACATATTTCGACGTTTTTTCGTTTTTAGCATTATTGGGTCATTTTTTTGGTTTTCAACGCATATAATATGTTCAATATACTATACAAATATAGCCAATTCAAAATATTATCTAAAAATAAATTATTCGATTCAGTTTTGACTGTCGAGCGTCACCCGTATTCGGTCAATTACGGCCAAAATATATGCGAGTCAACATCAATCAAATTTTCAGTTTTTTTTTATTAAAATAATAAATTAACATTTACAAATTGTATAAAACAATTATATGTAATTTTTAAAGTCATTTTTTCATTTCTATGGTCATTTTTGTGGAAAAATGCATTTTTTAAGGGCATTTTTGACTATTTTTAGAGCATATTTGTATGGTTTTAAGTGCATTTAAATCCGGGCCCTACTTATCATTAGTGTGTGTGTGTGTTTTTTCCCCCTTTTTTCCCTTCCCGTCTTTTTCGAGCCTCGTTCTCGCTTACTACTTTCTCGCTTTTTGGTACTTTGCGCGCTCTGATTTTTTTTTTTTCGATTTTCGATACCATATGGCACGTGGAATTATTTGAATCGCTTATTGCAGAAACCCCATAAGTGACAAATAAGTTTAAACTTTCGAGAAATTAATAAAAACTTATCATTTTTCTAAAAGCTTCTTTTTTTTTCATTCCTGAAAGTAGATGAAGGTTCTATACACAACACCGAATATACTCATATACTCACCAAGGTCGAAGGGAAGGGGTATAGAATATAAGAAAAAAAGTTGTTTTACAATTTCTGTCACCTATGGGGTTTCTGCATTAAGCGATTCATTTGTATCAATTATAATTATAATATCATGTCATATAACGAAAATTAAGCGAACCTGTGCGGCTGAGCCGTCCGGTATCGACTTTAATCAGTCTTCGGTTGGCGTTGATATTTAAACGCAACAACCGAGCTCAATAAATTAAATAATTAAATATCGAAAAAGGTTCGATTTATTTAAATATCGAAATATAAAAATCGTTTTTATTATTTTCCGTTGGTCGTTTTCTGTCGTTGTCGGAGGACAAAATCGCGAGAAAAAAAACATCAAATTGTGTATATCAACGATGAGAAATATTTACGAACGGTCTATTGATATGTCGGTGCATGCTTCTTCGAGACGCTTTAAATTTGAAATTATTACGCTCTTCGGCTCTCGATTTGTAATAATATTTTCTGGCAGTCGTAACAAAGTGTGTGATTTGTTACTGTACCATATATTGACTGACCATACATTGGTCTTTGATCGCCGCCACGCTATTAGAAACGAAACGATCTTATAAATAATAATCTAGTAGACTTTTGAAAAAAAATATTATAAGCTCGGGGTCAATCGATTTTTGCTTTATTTTTTATTTTGTAAAAATTTTAATTCAATTTGACGTTATCGGAAGAATTTGATATTGTCAGATGTGTTTTTGCTGTTTCGTAAATCGCTCGAACTACTGTTAATTTATATTATTCTATACGAATTACAATATCACTGAGATAAGTTAATATGTGATTTCGTGTTTTGTAAATAATGGACGGTGGTCGAATTGAAGTGTTGATTGAAATTCGACTCGAGTCTAGGGAACAAGTTTTTAAAATCGGTCGCCAAATTTTTTTTCAACATTGATTTTGTTAACAAGTTTGACCGACGACGCGGAAAAGATACTTACTTGAAGAAGGTCGGATAATATTTAAGGGACGGTAAAGGAGTTGAATGATATTCAATGTTTAATATTCGAAAAGTTTAACGCGCCTATTATACACACGTTGTCATCTATTATTTTAATCTTATTTAAAATGGTTTGCGGTTAGGTTCTTCTTTTAGTTTTTGTAAATATTATAGTCGCGATTTCGTTTGCCGTTGTTTTAACATTTTACAGGAAATGAGGTAAACGAACGTCGAGAAAATGTTTCGTATTGTCTGGGAGTAATATCGGTACGAAGGAATAAAATAATTTCGCCAGACGATTGCCAAAAACATTTTGTTTTTTTTTTCGCCCCCTCTGTATTATAGCCGGTTAAACTTCCTTCGGGACTGGTGAAAGGGGGAAACTTGTTATTTAATACCGAACAGACTTGGTTGTCTTCCAAAGTGTCTTTTGAGTTTAAAGATTAGTATTTTGTGGGTCGATGTGGTGCGGCAGATCATGAAAAACAACGCGTTACATCGTTGTTAAGCCACGCCAAACGTTATTAGTGTATCGCCCGAATTTAACAATGTGTGTCGAGCTGTATCTTTTCTCAGATAAAGCTAAAAGGGTAGATATTAATTTTATTTTTATTTTTCGTTTTTTTTTTTTTTTTTTTCAACGATTAGGATTAATTGTTTAATTTTTCAACGTTATTATTTAAAGTGGACTTTAGATTCGGTCAAAAACGATCGTAGAATGTCGTCTTGTACGTACAGTGTCTAGTCTGGTGGGAATGCCGCGTTGGAAAAATAATAATGACATTTTATATTTGTGACAGAGTTTCGTAATTATATGACCTCTTGGGTTTCGAACGGACGGCCCCGTCGTGGCAGTTATACGTTAAAATATTATTAGCCACGCGAAAAGGATAATTTATCGAATTGGAAAGTAATGTTTGTGGGGTAGAAGTAATTTTTTAATTTAAAAAAATGAAAAAGGGCTTTTAAATTTGACTTTATTTCATTAACGTTAACATATACGTATATGGCGTAGTAATTCTAACCGTACAATACAATAACTGATTATTGATACGTTGTATTTTGCAATCGTATTGCCTAAAAATATGTGTATTAATATTAATATTAAAATATGTAATATATTACAACAGCGAACATCTATCAGAGTAATTTGTAGTTCTTAATAGAAATTTTACCAACATTTTTTGGATTCGTTTTTATTAAATCTTTTGCGAAAGAGATCGTACTAGCAAACAGTATTATAACATTTTCATTTATTTATTTTTCTATATTCGTTTGAATTTCAACACCTCGAGGGCACATATTATATTATATCAGCTCCCAATGATTTCTATTTCTATTGTAATAGTATATTATCGAAGAAAAAAATCGTGACTTTATATTCAAATAACATATTTATGTATAATTATTAACACATATTATATCAGGTGGGTGACTCCTCTAATCAGGCCACTCGTGTCATCAATTTAAAATTAGCAAACATCCTTATTGTAGGAAAAGAAATTACAGATTGTATGTGTCGAATAAAATAATAAAATAAAATATATTATATGATATATTATAAATACAGAATACATAATTTTTTTTTCTCGACATCATTATATAATACAAATATTACAAAAGGAACATAAATAATCATCGGGGGTCTGATATTTTAATTCACTCTGTTTTAAAAAATTAGTGGTTTTTTTTCCCATTAAAAAATGCGATAAATCCTCTAATACGTGTATATACCATACGAACGGAATGTACTTTGTGACGATTTTTTTTTTTTAATAAAACCAACGCGCAGTAGAATGTAACAGCGTGTGATTAATCATCACGAGTAAAAAATAATTGTTGAGAATTTTACTGTTATGTCATAATATCTAATAGATTTGCGCGTGCATAGTTAAACTACATTGCGAAATGAGCTCATCGCGGCGATGTCGTAATACTCGGACGAGAGTTCACGTCAATTGGCCGGAGGAAAATAATCGCATAAAATTTAGTCGAACAGCAGGTCATAAAGTGCGTAAATCAGTCGTAAAAACATCGCTTTCGGACGAATAGTTTAATTAGTTGAATAACTATTCAAGAACGGCGCGAAACGAATGCCAATAATGAATATATACGTATAATATATTGTTAGCAGAATTATTAGAAAAAATCCGCCGTTTTCAATCGGAATAGAAAATTATTGTTCTAAAGAATATTCTCCGTAAAGATTCGGATATGAAAACGGCGATTCCTGCGGTTTCAAACTCGTCGTAGGTGGTCCTGTTCGTATTCGAAATTTTATAAGAGAGTTTTGTATATACCGATATTATATAATGTACGATTCGAGTTGTAGAAATAATACAATGTGATTAATTCGACGTAGGTTTAAATTTCACCTGATCGCGATGTCTATAGAATCGTGCGCGTCCACGGTGAATATCGCTCGTCATAGTTTATTGTACTCGTATACGCGTGTGGATTGAATTGGTCATTTTGCATAGAATATTACATTTAAGTGTTATACATGTTCGTTTATAAAGGAAATCACGGTTAGAGTCGTAAACTAATTTATTTATTTATATACACGGACCCTTGAATACACATGCGCGCACAAGTGTAGGTAACAAGTATAAAGAAATACATACAATGAATATTAACTTAAAGCTATATACGTGTATAGATAAAAGACGGACAGACACGGGCGAGGGATAAGGTACAAGAATAACGGTTATTATCGTTCGAAAAAAGGATTTAAGAAACGAGAGGTTCGCCGTCTCCTCTGTGAAAATATCATACGGTAGTTTTTTTACTTTGCGAGCATGAAATTTACGTTTAAATATTTGTAAGTGTGTATTATATTCGTAATAATATAATATATTATTTAAATTATAAAAAAAAAAAAAACACGCGCCGCGCGTATCCGGTAATTTTTCGGTTAATTAGTTTGTAAAGTGTCAACCCTTTGTATTATACCGATGTGTATTTTACGAAATGAAAACGATTCAAAGAGATTGTCGAGGGGGGTGCGCATTGTTACGCGCAAAAGTTTGAAATTATCGCGATAATTAGAGATACTGCCTCCTCCACATGTGGTGTCATTATTCTATTATTGTGCGTACACACGTCGTCACACGACCGTTTCGCTGATATTTCAAAGCGCAGTGACAAATAACATTTAACTCACTCTCCTACAGCCAGTGTCATAATAATTAACGAGGTACTTACGCTCTTATTTCACCTCGTTTTTTTTTTCTTTACAAAAGATTGATTATAACAGACATTCGAAACGCGTATATATAGCGGCTCTTTCCGACTCGGCCATAGTAATTTATGACTTTTGATTTTATATCTTTAGATTTTTATTTCCAGTAAAATTAATGATTTATAAAAAAAAAAACAACAACAACAACGGGGTGGTTTACGAAACGGTTTTAGACGATAATACACAACAATTATCATTATCGTCGCGATCATCCGCGATCGCTATTGAATTGAATATTTAATATTATTATTTCGGAGGCATTTGATTTACTACTGCGGGTCAACGAGGGGTGTGTACTGTGGCCGTCTTATCTTTATTATAATTTGATATGATATAAACGGAGTGTGTAATATTCTCAACGGACGATTCGCAACGGCGATAGAACTATTATGGAAAAAATCGTCGAATGATAATGATACGTATTTGTGTTTTATTTACACGGTTTTTGACGTAGCATTGGTCGGGGAGTTGTTAAATATTTAATCGCGTCATAATCGTTACTTTTGATGTTGTGTTTTGTTTTTTTTTTCGCTTCGCGCGACGTATACGTATGTTCGTGAACGTTCTTCTCACGAATTAAAATTTTAAAATCGTTTCGTTTTATACGAAAAACACTACTATATATAATATATATGCGTATTTGCAGGGTGGTACACGTTTCTCGTAGAATGTTTTTATTCACGTTTCCGTCACGCTATCCGCGTCCTTCTATTGTTTTCCGTTATCGAGACCGAGCAGCCGATCTCGCTCTTGTTTGAGTTTGATTTCAATATTCTTTTATTTTACCGAAAAATTAATCTAGTTTCACTTTGTTTCGTCGTAGTATTATTTACAATAGTTTGTTTCGTCGTCAAATTAAGTCGAGTTGATTTTTTACGTAAGTTCGGTAATTAATTATTTTAAAAGTACACCGCGAAACTTATTAAAGTCAAAGTATACAATATGTTTTGTTGTATGCTTTTCGTGGCGCGTTTTTCATTTAATATTCAGCCGAGTGCTTTGAAAAATATTTTTATTTTATCTTCCCAAGTATGTAATTGTCAATGGTTCAGAAATTGTTTTAATTTTCTTCCATTTATTGAAGTATCTAATTATCTTTCGTTTTTCATTTCATCGCCGACACTCGTGTATTCTTTTATACAATACGTATTTTCGTATTGCGTACGTGTAAATCGTTTTGTTCACACTTTATTCTCAATTCGTGTGTAAACAAGTAGCTCGCAAAACCTATATTATATTTTCCGGAAATCGATTTACCACCTTTTAAGTCTTACATTTTTTTTTTTTTTTTGATTCGCTGGCTTTTCTTTTGTTACGTCAGCCATTTCGTATTATTTCCAATCTCTCTCTCTCTCTCTCTATATATATAAACGCAATAATAAATCTAAACGTTAATTATCTTCACTGCAGTATCAGTTTTTTTTTCTTTCTTGCGGTCACCTCCTATTTTAGATTTTTTCTCTACAAAACTGGGCGGTACGTTAAGTTTAACAAAATAGTCTTCGAATTGACTTTGGCGTGAACCGAGAGTGGTGGAATAGAAGAAAGGGATTTGCCGGGGCGACGAGATGAAATCGTGAATTTCCAATGAAACACGCGAGCGCATGATCTTTTTTCATCTGTACACCGAGCATCTCGGGGTTGACCCTATGACCCAATGACCCGTTCAATAATCAGCTTTGTGTGATACTTATACATTCGTAGAAATATGTTTATTGTGCGGACAATATAATATGAATATAATACAATATAAACGAGTGACATTGTTACTGTTTTTTCGCCTTTTCAGAAATCGATTAGCCCCAAGTATACTCCAATATATTATAATATATCAACAAGGTTTTTATCGATTGCAAAAACGTAAGACATTTTTATTCGCCACTCTTATATTTGCGTTCGACTCGAGAGTTTCAAATTACTTTCATTTGATGTCGTTTATTTAATGTCAAATATATTATGTATATATATATATATTAAATATTTATCAAATAACTAATCGGTTTTTGATTTCCTTTTGGTAGTTACTTATAAGAATCGCTATATCGACGTAATCGTATTATTCAAATTATCAGAGAAATATAAATCGCGCCGAAATAATAAAGTACGAGAAGTTTAACAATAATTTCAATATTATGATACGATTTAAATAGTTTATTCGGATTTCCATAAAAATTGTTTTGTCGCCGTTGATTCTTTTGAATCGGTTCGATTCGTATTATTCTATTGAATGTGTACAGGAGGAAAAAGTGACTTATTTTATTCACTACCGCCTTTTCGGCTCTCAAACGCGTCTATTTTTGTCGTCTTGCTGTCAATATCATATTTGCATGTTAAATGTACAGTGTTTAAAATCACGTGAGTTCGAAGTGAGCACTAATTATTGAAAACGGTGTATGGCCGGTGATAGAGATATATCGTAATAACCACCGTCGTCTGCGACGTATCTATTTATGATTTCCAAATTTCTCGGCGGATACATTTGTATTATGAAGTACACTTTTGTGCTACTTTTTGTGTACACGTGTGTGCTTGTGAGGAGGGGGCGGGTGTGTCGAGTATATCATGCGGTAACAAATATATTACTGTGTTCTATTTAAGCAAATCTGTATAATTTTATTATAATAGTAATCGGTATAGGATATTATTATTATTATTAACGCACATTTATAGTAACGGCCGTTTGTTTTATGTTTCAGAAACTTAACCAAGACCATGACGACGTGTATCTTAACTCCCCCTGGGCCGACGGCGGAAGTCTGAAAAGAAATCTGCATCATATCGATGGCATTTCCTGGAAGCCCAAATAACGAGTCCGATCCATTTTGCGGACGACGGTCGTTAATCATAATTCATATTCTCACCTATACTAAATTTACCTTGTTATAAACGTTTAAATTACATTTCACTCAAATTTAGTAATTTTCCGCTGCAAATTTACATTTTGATTACTTATACTAATTCGTCTGTATAATTATATATTATTAGGATAGTACACACACACACACACACACACACGTTCACACACATACACACAAACACCACTGCTATCGCGCGATCACGGGGCCAGTATTTCAAAATTCTACAGCTATATCCCGCCGAACACAATAATTAGTAGTAACGTTAGTCGTACGACTCGCGCGATGCGTACGAAAATTGATCGATACGGTTTTGATTATGTTTTCTGGAGCTCGTCGATGTCATTTTTTTTTTGATCACGTTATATTTTCTTTGTCATTATTTTAGCCACGATGGTTTATTTATTAGGCCTACTTACTACACGTTTAGCAGCGTAGTGTCGGAAAAGAAAATTAAAAAACCGGAGCGACGGCGGCGGCGGCGGCGAACGTCGTTTATCGTGTGAAAATCGGTCTGCTCGAAATGATAAATAATAATCGTAATAATTTCGGCGTCGAACGCGCTTCGGAGGATTATGATAATCGTTAGCGGCGTAACTATTTACCAGGCAGGAGGGGCGTATTCACACGGCGGCCCGGTCTAGCGTCAGCGTTATTCATCGGTGAACGTTTTTGTTCGATTCAATAAAAATCATCTCAATCCAGACACATGTTATACAGGGTGGGGCACTAAAACGGCCGATTTTCAAAGATAAATTATAAAATAAAAAAAACGAATAAAAATTAATTATTATTTATTATAATGAAGTACATAACTTGCCATTTATTTTTTAAAAATTATGTCTTCGAGATGATGAAGACAATTTTGCGTATTCACAAAACCATCAAGATGGAAATGTGCTTCATCGGACATCCAAACATTTTGAATAAAGTTTTCGTTCTCGTCCATTCGGATTAGCATTTCTCGACAAAAAGTTATGCGGCTATAGTGATCTGCAGGTTTTAATTCTTGAACCACCTGAACCTTATACGGGTGAAAGTTTAGGTCGCTGTGTAAAATCCGACGTAGACTTCTACTGGATAAATCGAGCGATAACGCATGTTTTCGTGCACAACGTTTCGGACTCTTTATGAGAGCGACTCTGACTAGCAGCGACGTTTTCGGGTGTGCGAATGGTTTTTTGTCGTACAGGCTTCTTTTTTAATGCTGAACCCGTTTCTTCAAAGTTGGTTATCCATATTTTAATAGCCTTAGCCGATGGCACCGAATCATGATGGCGTTTAAGATTAAAATGAAGACGAAATTCATGCTGTGCTGCATACGTAACTGTCATTATTTTTGTAAAACGATTTTATCGCATAAGCACGTTGTGTTTACCACTCCACTGTTCCATGTTTACTAAATGGCATGTTGTCTTTGAACTAATAATATTTAGTGAGAATTCTCATCTCAATTACTACTGAAAAAATCTAGTTTTAAAATCGGCCGTTTTAGTGCCCCACCCTGTATATATATATATTACTATTTAGCTCGCCAAGTATCGTCTGTACTTTGTTTTTTTTCGAGGCACCTCCTCCCCCTCTATGTCTACAGAGCGTTCGCGCGACACGTGTGTTTGTCCGTCAAACATTTACCACCGCCCCTCTCCTTCGCCCCGCAGGATCAAAGTTTCGAAGTTACGCCGCCGCCGCGCCGCCGCGCCGCTGAGAATAACGCGACGCGTATTTTTTCCCGATGACGCGCGCGCGTTTTGTTGGGTCTAGGTCAACAGACATCGCGCGCGGTAGTCGTCGGTGTGGCTTTGGTTTGTCGACACGTTTAATTCCGCGATGACTATAATGCTTATATAAACAGAAGGTAGTGTTCGATACTATTATATACATATATATACGTATTTACATTCCAAATATTTATAGTATATATATATACGAGCCCGAGTAGAACTAACCACCGAGCTATGAGAATCAATACGCGCGCAGACGACGAACGACGACGACGACGACGACGACGACGACGGCGACTATTATTATTACTATTACAGTATTCGTGGTATAATAAAGTATTATATGGGTAATTGAAACACAATTGAAATTTTTATGTAATATAGTCTTATATAATAATATACCAATACCGACCGTTCCGAATTAGATATAAAAAATGTTGTATAGCTGTTAATGAGAGATAAATACCTCGACCTACCTCTTTTGAACGGACGACGTTGTCGTTTAATACATTATTATTATTATTATTATTATTTTCGTTGTTTTCATTATTATTATTATTTACATAATATTATCTCAGGTGCACAGGCTTTTGGACGATGAAATATTGGCCATATTATACGTTTTTAAAAACTTAAATCTTATACTTAAATATCATTTCCAAAAAGACTGATACGTGCTATTCGTTGTAGATATAATATTATTATTGTGACGTTTAAATGATGAGTAGTCGTAAGATCTCAAATTATTATTATTTTTCAAAATTTTAATCGCGTTTCTCAATATATATATATTATATTATGATTATTATTATTATTACATGTATTTAGGATTTACTTCGAATCGATTTTTCTTGTTTAATAATTTGGTTTATTGATAGATGTCTACAACAATCGAACTAATGTAATTTTTATTAAATTGTTACATTTGAATTGTAATAACGTGACCAGCTCCTATATAATACATAAGATAAGTTGTACGAATAGATCTACCTGATATTTTATTTGTAATTTATTTGTAATTGTAATTTGTAACAGTACAGACTTCCTAAGTATAGATATTCTTTTAACGTGTAAGTTTTTCTTTACTGGACGTTTAATGTTTAAATTATATTTACGCATTTTTATATAGGCCTAGGTTTTTTTTAGGCAATTTTTTGAGAGCGTTATTTTTTTATACTTACTATATTTAATCCTAATAATATTGTAAAGAAACAAATTTTATGAATATATTTTTCATTGTTCTTTGGTAGAATAATAGAGTGTTTCATTTTTTGAGTCTATTTTTTTGCACTTTCATTGTTCACGTTTACTATTACAATTATTTTATCGTAACAAAAATATATTCATAATTACTTCATTTTTTTGCTTATATGTTATGAGTGTTAATTTAGAGCACGCAGTGGGAGGGGCGTAACGGTCACTCTCCGTGACACACATATTATATATTATTTATATATATACACGTATGTATATGTATATGTTATATATATACTATTTAATGATAATTATTATTATTATTATTATTGAAAATGTGAAACAATTTATTAAAAATATCGATGGAAATAAATGAACGGCTTTACTAATAACTCTGCGTTTTGTGTTGTTTATTGCTAACGAAATACACGTGGAATAATAATTATACGGTATATTTCATTGTTCCGCAGCACTCCGCGATAATTAATTACAGTTCTATATGCACATCATCACACCGAAATATGCACGAGCGCCGACTTTGAACGCGAAATCCTCAAAAATGCCAACACACTCCGTCGCCCATACGGTTAGTAACAATATAATATTGCATTGTAGTGAAACAATAACACACCGCGTGAGCATTTATTGTGTTTCCATACACGCAGGGATAGCGTAACAACAATGATGATAATAATAATAATATGTAGCTATTAAATCGTGTCGTATGAGGGTTGGCCATCTTGGTGTGACGACGTCGTCGGTTATTTTATTTACAAACTAATTAAATTACCGTTTTTCAACGCTCAATCTTTGTATTTGCATAACATAATCCAAACGATTTATCATCAATACATCGTATTGGTTTTTAATGTGAATTCCGTTTCCTTTTTCAGCGCGCGCTCCCCCACACACGAACCTGGCCGGCAGACAGACGGATAAATAATGGACCATTATCTATCCTTTCGAAGAGATAAACAAATAATAATAATACACATTTTATGAATCCGAGAGAGGACTAATTTATTATTTACAGTCACAATAAACTCCACTCCGTATTATGTAGTAAGTATAAATATATTTTACAATGTTTTCAGTACCGTAAATCGTACGATTGTTATATAATACAATACGACGTAATAAATAATTATAATTTACGGAGTAATGTGTCTGCAACACTATATTTTTTGTGTACAGTCCTTTTTAGAACTCGGATGAGATGTGGGCGAAAAGTGTTTGACATTGGTCGGATGATCACAAATTATGAATTTAAGAAAAATGTACGCGTTTGATGTTTTGGTTGGAAAAAACGATTCTGATGGAAGGAGGATATCGTCCTTTAACTCCTCTCAATCGTCGAGATATCTGATTTTATTAGAATTGAATTTTTTTCCTTCGACTTTTCGGCAAATTCGTCGTTTTATATTGACTACAAAGAGAGCGACTTGCGAGAAAATTTGTATTGAATTTTCAAGTTTTTCGTCGTCCAACAAGAATAATTTTTTCAACATTTTTACAAAGAAAAAAAAAACAACTCGAAACTTTAAAACAGTACGTAATAAGTCAAAAATCTTTTAAAAGTTGTACCATCTCTAGGAAATGATAAGTATTCGGTAAAGAGAGATATCACGACTCTGATTCTTTCTCGGTTATTATGAAAAGTTTCTATTTTGTCGAAAACCGGTGTTCTGTACATTTTGTCGGGGTTTTTTTTCGCAAGTTTCGTTTAAACAAAAAAAAAAAAATTGTCACACCGTTTATACTACCTGACAATTGGTACAATGGTGTTTGTGTTCAAAGTTCAAATAGACAAAGAAAAACGAATCTGGTCGTCATCGGCACGCCACCTACATTTTCTCGGCAAGACAACGGGTAGACCAGGAAACAGAGAGATAATGAGGTGAAATCGATTCGCACCGTTTCAGTCGTGTTCGGATAGTCGTCGTCGGATATCGTAGTCGGTAATATTTTGTTCGTTTGTTAATCGTTGCGCGGGAGCGGTGTAGTTTTTTTTCTCATCAAGCTTGGCCAATCGTTTCATTCGAAAACGTCCAAATAAAATTGTCATTACGAATCCAGCTGTGATGAACGCCATAATTGTACCGTTGTAAACGCCATTTCGTCGTCGGAAGACCAGTTATATGGAAAATAATTACTTCTCGAAGCATGTGCCGACTTGATCGTTTTATGTTATTATATGTTATATTATAATAACATAATATGTTATATTATTACAGTTTAAATATTAGAATCACTCGCGTTGAGGTCATATTTTTTTCATTATTTTTACGGGTAGTTTTTCTAAAATAAGTCGCGTCACTTTCAAAAAATACCACTAGAACCGCTACCGAGTATAATATGCTTTGATATTGATAAATTGTAGATTTAATAATCAAGACGAAAAAAAAAAAAAAAACGGAAAAATGTACGGCAAATTATGTTTTTTATCGTCATAACTCGAAAAGGATTGATCGCAGGGACTTGAAATTTTCACCGAATATTTACATGACCATTCTCTAGAGTTGATATAAATGTCAAAAGGTTTTAATTTTTTTTTCCCGTGTTATTTTAAATGTTTTAGTTTTTTTTTTTTCCCCGTAAAATATCAATAAAATAATTTGCTGGCTCGTCAAATGACAATGTTAATTATGTAAAAAGTTCCTTACAAGTTGATCTATCTTCAACGAAAAAATAATCCATTGGCGCGATTTTTGTTTTCATAAACATTACAATAATCAAATTTGGCTGTAATTTTATAAAAATACCAAAAATCTGCTAACTTTTTGTAGCTGACCCCCATCTCTTTCACTAAGAGTCGTTTTTTTTTTCTATTTAAAAGACCAATTCACCAATATAAATCGCCCGTCATCTATATCTCATTCGTGTCTTGTTGTATCCCATCACTTGCCCGCTTTTTTTAATATTTGTTTTGTTTTTGAGAACTTTTATTCTTTTTTTTTATAAAGTCGTCTTTGTAATGCATCAAAATCTATGGTCTAGTTATAATGATGACATTTTTTCTGAATAAAATCGAATTACTCCAACAAAATACAAATAATATTGCCCTTTAGCCTTTTCGACGATATTAATTTGTATCACAGTTAATAAAAGACATCAAAGGATAATGATAAATCCTCACGTAGATAGTATTCTTCCTCTTTTCTTAAACCTTATGCATTTAGATATGTAGTAATTATAGTAATTTTGTGTCGATAGCTACCAAATAATAAATCGAACGAACAAAAAAAAAATATACACATTTAGATATTATATTAAAAAATAAAACCCGACGAATAATGTTTTAGTTTATTTTTGAAATAATTTATGTCTAATCGACCAAAAGTCCATTAAAATTAAACCGGTAGGCTTTTAATAAAATACTATATCATTATTATTTCATGACACTCTGAAGAATGTTATATGACTATTATGTGTGCTTATCGTGTTATTGTTTTTAATATATTTTAGTGTATAATATGTTATTTACATAATTTAAATTTGTACAAAAATGCACATAATATAAAAAGCGTCCCTTTCAGCAGTAGAAGTACAACATATAGTTGGAAATGTGTGAAATCCCTATAGTCTCGAATTCATTATTATTAGTGTTCGTGTCCATGTGTCCAGTTTAGTTTAATTTTCAAAAGTAGGTATTAAAAAAATAAACTAATTCACTCACGCAATATTTCGAAAAAAAAAAGAAAGAAAGTAAAACACGCATGAATAACTCGTAAATTATATTTTCATCAATATCTACCAAGTTTTAAATGTTTTTAATTTCTATTATTATTATTTTTTTTTATTTTTTGTCGTGTACTCGTCGTAGTGTCTTTATTATTTATTCGTTTTTAGAATTTGAATATGACACGATGAAATACTCGTGTAAGAATATAGAATCGATTATAATATTAGAAATAATCATAATTTGAAGTTTTCGAACGTCGTTTATTATCTGGATGGAAATTAGTCTCAATCAACGCGATTAATACTTTTGGCTTAGTCGTTTATTTTATTTTTTCAAAAAGACTTGTATATCACAAGAATATAGTTTGAAAAATCGAATAAATTTTGTTTTGCCATAGATTTTTAATTCTTATTATTCTCGTCCTGTTTTTTAAATTTTTTAATTGAAACTGAAATTATAATGGAAAAACTAGAGTGCTCGTTAATCGTGTTAAAATTTACATATTATAGTTATATTATATCCATCGTCACATTGAACTTGATGAAATAATATAATAATTTTCAAAACTTTTCTCGTTTTATTCTTCTATAGAGGTACACGATTTCGTTAGAAATAAATATCGCAGCAAAACTCGCGGGGAATTTCAACACTCGTAAAACCAGTGTGAAAATCGTAAATAATAATATATCGACGTGTCATAATGCGATTGAAAAGTCTGCCGCGAGATCGGTGTCCGCGGGGGGGCCCCGGCCGGCCGGCCGGACGACAGGCCCGGGGTGTTGGAACCGTCACTGGCGCTAAGTCCTGCGGCGCGAAGGAGCCGACAGGCGGCGTGTGTGTGTGTGTGTAACATTATAAGTATCCTTCGGGTTAGTACGTAGTCGAGCAAACGACTTACTAACGGGACTCGATTGCGCGGATTAGACGCGTACGGGGCTCTTACGAGTCGTGTATTACGCGTGTAACGATATCACTCGGCGTTTTCGACTAGGAAAAGTGATTCCACCCTCGCCGTTCTCGGCAGTGCATCGCGAGAGTTAGTCACGTCAGATTATACGGGCGAGAAAGTGATGTGTTAATGAAAACCCCGGGACGATAATCCGTTCCGGCCGTCGTCGTCGTCGTCGCATGCGCGTCGCGAACATTCCTCGCCGGGGCATGGCCGGTTAGGTTAGTATTATTCGTACCGCACGAGAGGTTCGTTTACGGCACAAACTCTGCGGCGGCGTTATTTATAATACACACGTAATGGGTTTGATATCGACCTGACCGTGGGCACCGTTTTTACGTGCGAAAAACGTACCGACATCGGCTTCGCGTTTCGACGAAAACCCAAATCGTACGGCGATCAAAGGGAAAAAGGGTGCGCGATAGGCGCCGCGGTTGGTTTTCGGGTCGATCGACGAATCTCTCGTTGGAGGAGTGTTCGCGCGAAAAAATATATTATATCCGCGCACACACAGAGAGAGAGAGAGCCGTAACTAAATTTAACGAGCGCGCCCGACGCGAAATAAACTTTTATGGAATTTTATGGAGAGAACTCGGCGAAAAAAAACAAAAACTAAGATCGGCGAGAGACAATTAAAGCTAAAATTATTGGCCGATTTCCGAAATAACCTACCGGTTGGCTATCCAATAATATCGATAATTTATTTAGTCATTGTTTACTCAAAAGTTTGTATAAACAAGAACAAATTGGAATTGTTGTGGTTAATTGAAATCTGACGGTCGTGTCATTCATATTGTGCTTTTTTTGGTAATGCTTTATTTTCATACGCGTAAATATGATAAACATTTTTTTTTTCTTTCTATAGAACCGTTCGAATTAAAATATCGTTTTATTACATTTTTGTTTTTCTCGCCGATCATCAATTTTTGCGATTTTTATTGCGGTTTTCACACGAATCTGTTCGTTTTAACGTAATGTTTAATAACTGTAATAACGTGAAAACACCGTAACACTTTCGGTCGAAAAAATATGAATACCGTAATAATGTAATTCGAATGTTTATCGTTAGAAAAAGTTTAGGTACGAAATGTCGATAAAATATAATTCAATTTGTAAAAGTCACAGAACAGATTGGTTTTGTGAATGTTTAAACAAATAATAAACGTTATTTAAACAAAAAAAAAAAAAAAACAAATGTAAAATAATCAATAATGCGTACATGACGTTTCAGCGCCAGTTCGCATGGACGGGAAGCGAATGAATATTTCTGAAAATTCTTATTGGAGTTAACCGTACCGAGAAACAAATATGACAAATATAATAAGTCAGTAAAGCAACGAAATACATTTTGATACGTCAAAATATATATGACGACACGAGTAAGTAATTGTTGTTTCACATTTTATATTTTATGCGTTTTGAATGGCGTTCTTCGTAGTGGTAAATATTTTTTCTGCTAATAAGGAAGTCGGTGTTGAATTCTCATCTATTAACAAGACGTAAACTTATTTTTAATCGATTTATGTTTATCAGAAAATATTGTATCTAGTTTAAATTTTAAAAAGATATTTCGCTCGATTCGTCATTTTAATACAATAATCTTGGACGTTAATTATAATTATGATTTATATTTTATATAAACGATTCTGTTCAGTTGGGCCCATTGTCTTTCGGAGAAATAAACTAATAATAATATAATAAAATTTCACTTTTTTTGAACTAACTTCCCTACGAAATTTGTTAGCTTTTAATATTATTTTAATTTCACCACTATTTTTTTATGAGTATATAAAGAAAGTTTCAAGTTTATCGATCGGCTATGTATAGAGTTTTTTCCTTGAAATTAATATTTTAAATAAAAACTCATTTTTATAAAAGTTAAACGTAAATTTCACAAATAGTTATTATTATTTCAGGTAGTAGACTTAAACAGATGATATATACGTATATTTCAGTTTTTAGTGAATGTCATTTTTAATTTTTTTTCGCGTCGAAAAACAACAGAAAATTATCAAACTCATGGCTTCTTTTAACATGATTTAAGGAAAATAATATCCTTAAATTTTAATAGTGTCTAATATATTTCCATGACATAATTTTGAAACAAGTGTATCAAAAACTTGTTAGCATTGCTTTAGTTTTTATGATTTATACTCGCAACGATGGGAATTTTTAACATTAAAACTTGCAATTTAGTTCAAATTTATTCTTCGTAAATGCTATTCGAATTGAACGTTAAAAAAGAAGTCGTCGGTAATTTTTTCATAATAATTGAGATCTCGTCGAAATTAATAATTGTTTTCACAATAAAATTGAAATATATTATTATTTTGTAATTATAATAATTATTACTATAAGAACTTAATAGGTACTTAATGTAATAAGTTTATAATTTTATATTAATTAGTTATTTAACAAAAATATTTAATTACAATGACGGTAAGTTGACGATTTTTTTTTCTAAAAGTATTTAATGTTTAATAAACGTGTCTTAATATTATTGATGTCTTTCATAAATATTACATTTATGTATTTTATTAAAGACAATAATTTCAATATACAGTAGATATATTACGGACAGCGTTTGAAGTTTAATATTCAACTTTATATCGAAGACTGGTATTTAATTACGTGAAAATATCTCAAAAGACTCGAATGCCAATTTTATCGAGCACTTAAAAACGTATTAAGACTGTATAATGAACGAACGGGTCCCCCGCTGTCGGTGTATTTATTTATTTTCCGATCCAATGGTTGACTCGGCTTTTTTCTCTGCGAAATCAGTCAGATAAAAAAAAAAAATCTCCGAGTGCAACGAATCGTTGTCAAGATTTCAATCGCGATTGAAACTATTCAATTTTACGGGTATTAAATTAATGAGTCGAGCAATAATTATTTTTGTCCCGAAATCTCCACTCTGAGTCGTGTTCAATCCACCTGCCGTTCATAACTAACGACGTTCGAATTTTGACCGCCTACGCGTGTACTTGGGAATTTTTTTACTCGAAGAAAATACACGAGTCTCTCGTGTAGCGATCCTTTTGGAAAGTTCGAGCGGTCTACTATAGTCGACACCAAAGGTATTGTAATTAAACCTTTTCCAGAGTTCAAATAAATCGGAAACCAAAATAACACTCTTGTCGTCTGTCGAAAGACACTTACGCATTATCCTAGTCCAACTGCGACACCATCATAAGGTAACAAAATGTTTTTTTTTTTTTTAACTTTATATAATATGAAGAAATACTGAAAAAACTCCGAATTCGAGTCTCCAATCTAACATCAGGATTTCAGCATATAATTATTATAATACTTAGCACGTCAACGTTCAATTTTTATAGACAATTTTGATAGTTCGGGGTGTTTTGACATATATTTTTATCGCCAATCTAATGTGTGTTTAGTGTCTATACGTTTATTTGTTCGAAAACGCAAACAAAATAATAACTTCCCCCTGTCACACTCCCCTACCCCTGGCAAATATAAAATATTTTAATTTCAAAATAAAATCATTTAATAACAACATTAAAGAAAATCGAGATGACGAGATCCGATTTTCAATCAAGAATCAATTGTCGCTCAACGGCCAACACCAGTCGTTATTTCTATGAAACAATTATCCATTTTATATTTGTGTTTTTTTGACATTCGTTTATTTGTATTGCCGTGGAAACACATAACGTATGTGTAGTTACCAAAACAAATTGCCATACAAAATTGTGATAAATCCATAAACGTAAAATAATCTTCTTTAATCGATACGTCTAGCTCGAAATAAACCGGGGGTGCTAATTTATGATTCGAGGGTGCTCAGCACTCCCTGGCACCTCTCCGCATGTGCGCCAATTTTCGTCCCTAAGGTTAGGTTAAAGTCCTCGCTAACATAAGAACGCAGCGTGCCATTAAAATTATCAGTTTTATCGATATAATGGCGGCTCGTATATATTTACAAAATTCAATCCAGTAAAAGTATTAGAAGTTCTACACTCGTAAAATACTATAAATACATTTCTGGTTGGTAATAAATTCCTTTGGTCCGCGGTTATCAACCACAAGTCGAATGTTTAATATTTATTTTCGTGCGTTTTATTTTCGATAAGAATTTGAATTTTCAATCATTTTTCGAATATGTTTACACGCGTTAAACGTTAAGTGAATTCGAATAAGAATGTATTTGTTTAATAATAATTACACGGTGACGAGTCTAAAATCTATACAGGTATAATAAATCGAGTATTACATAAATAGTAGTTTTAACACAGTTTTCGAGTGTAAATAATTATACTATAATCATAAAATTTAATTTGAAATTTCTTTAATAAGTGTTCACCATTAATAATTTATATATCATAATATAAAACTGAATTAACATTTGGAAAATCAATCGATATTCAATTGCTTAAAGTTTCCATCATATCCGAAAAGATCCGATTGTTCATTACTATTTTTGTCCGTTGGTTTTTTATCCATATCCGCTTTCAACGAAAGTAATCCGTTCATAAACAATTCTCTGTCAGCTATTATATTGTCCTTGGTAATTTCTATAAACGAATAATTGTCTTCTTAAAGTCGAAACGAATAGAATATTATTTAAATACTCACCGCCGAGCTCTTGAATTGATTTATCATAACCGCCTAGATCCGAAGGAACGCATTCTTTGGGGATATGCTGTGTTACGTCTGTCGGATTATTGTGCATAAACACCTATTGTCAAATTATTTTTGGATTAATTTAAAGTATGGCTTTGAAAAAGATATTGAGTGATGTTTTAGATCTAATCATACTTTTCGTCTTAATAATTGGAGTAAATTGAATATTTAATAATTTAAATAATATTTTAAAATCGTTGGAAGAGTTTGACAAATGAGTTTTACGTTAGTAAAAATAATCTAATACCTATATTTGATAAAAAGTATGATTGGATCTGATGAGATCTGTAAAATTAGGTTTTTAGAATAATTATGATATTAAATTATAATACTTACACGAGATTGGATTTTTTTTGGAACCAGTGATTTTAAAATGTTAAATATTACTGTTGCGTATGGCGGTACATTTATAAAATGAACCTGTATGAGTTTGTATGGGAAAAACGTCTGAAAAAGAATATAAAATATTACTTGACTGTTCATTAACTATGAAAAAAAATTTGCATATTGAGATGAAGAGTTTTATTTCAATAATTGTTCGTATAACGGGACGAATGTACCGACGACGTCCGTTTAAAAAATGAAACTATATTGACAAACGGACCCGAACATGTCGGCGTGGCCATTTCGACGTAAAATTAAATCGATTAAATGTTTATTTCAAAAGCGCCGTGTGTATAATTCCACACCTATATCGCAACGAGATTTTAATCGTGTTGAGATGAAAAATAAAAATGTCTTTTTTATTTATGTTAAAACCACGCAGGTATTCAATAAAATGTGTTTAGAATTATTATCGTTTTACCGATTTTACCGTCGACAATTCGAAAATATCGTTTGACAAAATCTGGTCGATGTGTGAACATAATAATATAGTGGTCATACCGATTTTTATCGGACTAATATTCCACAGCGATTACGATTTTTACCGGGCAAACATTATATTAAACAGTGACTTTTTAACACTATTCGATAAAAACTCAATCCACTTACCGAGCAATGTAGAGATTTACGGAGGAAATTAGGAGTCACTTGAGTTAGTATCTCGTTTTTGTTTACCATGGCCATGTCGTAAATGATTATCAACCCGTTAACTGTCACTTGCTTTAAGTTCAGATCGATGCACATGTAAAAATATTTCGTCCAATGGTCTAAAACTCTGCCGGGAACTTCTTCGTTGGTAATGTTTCTCGTCACTATAACTCTATAACCGTCTTCCGTTAGATTGTTGGAAAACCCAAACCATCTGTAAACGGACAACAATACAAATTATCACAAGTTCGATTATCTGCTCAAATGTACACGTTATGATTTATACTAACGTTTTTTTCATTGCCGCCTGTACGTCTTCTGCGAGCGGATCCCGAACGCCGAAAAATTCGTTTATCAATGCTCTACAGCAAAAGTAGCCGTCCAACGATTCTTTCGTGCGCTCCATGCGAAGTTTTCTTCCGATAAAACAATTTCGCAACCACGCTCGGTCTGTTGAAATAATTTTCACGACCGGAAAGATACGAAAAAAATAAACAAATATTTTCATTTATTAATAACCCGCAGTGCGTTTTACTACAGTACAGCAGAGAGTATGGGAATTATGTTTCGGAATAATGACTGACTCGCTGAAATATTTATATTTCAGAAAGCACGTACAGATGAATTCGGATGCACCGGCACAATAAATATATGAATATAATATTTTATTTCTTTCGCGTATTCTTTTTTAAAAAAGAGGAAATTTCAAATATTATAATTCGTTTGCGTCTTGTAAAACACTAAAAAAAAAAAGAAGACATTTACTCGTTCCGTGTCCATTAAAATGTCTTAAACGTATTCGAGTAAACACATTATAAACGCAAATAGTATTGCAAACGTAATTTATATTGAAAAAAAGAAAAGTATATTTCGGTAATTCGATCGAATATTACCATAAGTGAATTTGAGTCGTCCATTGGCGTTTTTAAATAATTTTAAATTTGCTAAAATGATAAATAAAACTGTCGAGTACAAATTGAACGTTTTGATTTACATCTAAATTATTGTTTACTATACATTATAAATTTATTACTATTATTTATTATTACTATTATTTTGACTGCAAAACGGCAAAAAATAGTCGAAAAATCGAGAATTTGGTACCGACTACTTATCGAGATATGCGCTCACAAACAGAAAAACAGGGCTTTATTATTACTATTATTTATTATTACTATTATTTCGACTGTAAAACGGGGAAAATAGTCGAAAAATCGAAAATTTGGTACCAGGAGTTCAGGAGGTGACGTGATTTTTTTCGCGACGATTTCCAAGTTTTCCATTTTTAACCCACTTAGGGTTGGATTTTCGAGGCGCACTATAGCTCAAAACCTTCCCCGAGACTTAGCGAATCCATTGGTGAAAACATAACTTAAATCCACCGAGTACTTATCGAGATATGCGCTCACAAACAGAAAAAAAGGGCTTTATTATTACTATTATTTATTATTACTATTATTTTGACTGTAAAACGGGGAAAATAGTTGAAAAATCGAAAATTTGGTACCAGGAGTTCAGGAGGTGTTGTCGTTTTTTCGCGGTGTCTGATTATGTTAGTTAGGTTGCCTATCCAAAACTCCTGAAACCGGTGGACGATTTTTCACCGACTGATTCGTCAGAATTTAGTGAAAACCCCCGAATTTTCATATTTTGGTACCTAACCTGACCGGGAATTCATAAGTGGTCGTCCAATTGACACTTTCCATTGTACTGCGCATAAGTTTTGTGAGTGACAGATGTCCTGCCGCATTATTCGTGTCACGCGCCGATTTTTCTTTGACCAACTTTTTTCCAAGTTTATCCATTTTTAACCCACTTAGGGTTGGACTTTCTAGACGTACTATAGCTCAAAACCTTCCCCGAGACTTAGCGAATCCATTGGTGAAAACTTAACTTAAATCCACCGAGTACTTATCGAGATATGCGCTCACAAACAGAAAAAAAGGGCTTTATTATTACTATTATTTATTATTACTATTATTTGACGGTAAAACGGGAAAATAGTCGAAAAATCGAAAATTTGGTACCAGGAGTTCAGGAGGTGTTGTCGTTTTTTCGCGACGATTTCCAAATTTTTCCATTTTTAACCCACTTAGGGTTGGATTTTCGAGGCGCACTATAGCTCAAAACCTTCCCCGAGACTTAGCGAATCCATTGGTGAAAACATAACTTAAATCCACCGAGTACTTATCGAGATATGCGCTCACAAACAGAAAAAAAGGGCTTTATTATTACTATTATTTATTATTACTATTATTTTGACTGTAAAACGGGGAAAATAGTCGAAAAATCGAAAATTTGGTACCAGGAGTTCAGGAGGTGTTGTCGTTTTTTCGCGGTGTCTGATTATGTTAGTTAGGTTGCCTATCCAAAACTCCTGAAACCGGTGGACGATTTTTCACCGACTGATTCGTCAGAATTTAGTGAAAACCCCCGAATTTTCATATTTTGGTACCTAACCTGACCGGGAATTCATAAGTGGTCGTCCAATTGACACTTTCCATTGTACTGCGCATAAGTTTTGTGAGTGACAGATGTCCTGCCGCATTATTCGTGTCACGCGCCGATTTTTCTTTGACCAACTTTTTTCCAAGTTTATCCATTTTTAACCCACTTAGGGTTGGACTTTCTAGACGTACTATAGCTCAAAACCTTCCCCGAGACTTAGCGAATCCATTGGTGAAAACTTAACTTAAATCCACCGAGTACTTATCGAGATATGCGCTCACAAACAGAAAAAAAGGGCTTTATTATTACTATTATTTATTATTACTATTATTTGACGGTAAAACGGGAAAATAGTCGAAAAATCGAAAATTTGGTACCAGGAGTTCAGGAGGTGTTGTCGTTTTTTCGCGACGATTTCCAAATTTTTCCATTTTTAACCCACTTAGGGTTGGATTTTCGAGGCGCACTATAGCTCAAAACCTTCCCCGAGACTTAGCGAATCCATTGGTGAAAACATAACTTAAATCCACCGAGTACTTATCGAGATATGCGCTCACAAACAGAAAAAAAGGGCTTTATTATTACTATTATTTATTATTACTATTATTTGACGGTAAAACGGGAAAATAGTCGAAAAATCGAAAATTTGGTACCAGGAGTTCAGGAGGTGTTGTCGTTTTTTCGCGACGATTTCCAAATTTTTCCATTTTTAACCCACTTAGGGTTGGATTTTCGAGGCGCACTATAGCTCAAAACCTTCCCCGAGACTTAGCGAATCCATTGGTGAAAACATAACTTAAATCCACCGAGTACTTATCGAGATATGCGCTCACAAACAGAAAAAAAGGGCTTTATTATTACTATTATTTATTATTACTATTATTTTGACTGTAAAACGGGGAAAATAGTCGAAAAATCGAAAATTTGGTACCAGGAGTTCAGGAGGTGTTGTCGTTTTTTCGCGGTGTCTGATTATGTTAGTTAGGTTGCCTATCCAAAACTCCTGAAACCGGTGGACGATTTTTCACCGACTGATTCGTCAGAATTTAGTGAAAACCCCCGAATTTTCATATTTTGGTACCTAACCTGACCGGGAATTCATAAGTGGTCGTCCAATTGACACTTTCCATTGTACTGCGCATAAGTTTTGTGAGTGACAGATGTCCTGCCGCATTATTCGTGTCACGCGCCGATTTTTCTTTGACCAACTTTTTTCCAAGTTTATCCATTTTTAACCCACTTAGGGTTGGATTTTAGAGGCGCACTATAGCTCAAAACCTTCCCCGAGACTTAGCGAATCCATTGGTGAAAACTTAACTTAAATCCACCGAGTACTTATCGAGATATGCGCTCACAAACAGAAAAAAAGGGCTTTATTATTACTATTATTTATTATTACTATTATTTGACGGTAAAACGGGAAAATAGTCGAAAAATCGAAAATTTGGTACCAGGAGTTCAGGAGGTGTTGTCGTTTTTTCGCGGTGTCTGATTATGTTAGTTAGGTTGCCTATCCAAAACTCCTGACACCGGTGGACGATTTTTCACCGACTGATTCGTCAGAATTTAGTGAAAACCCCCGAATTTTCATATTTTGGTACCTAACCTGACCGGGAATTCATAAGTGGTCGTCCAATTGACACTTTCCATTGTACTGCGCATAAGTTTTGTGAGTGACAGATGTCCTGCCGCATTATTCGTGTCACGCGCCGATTTTTCTTTGACCAACTTTTTTCCAAGTTTATCCATTTTTAACCCACTTAGGGTTGGACTTTCTAGACGTACTATAGCTCAAAACCTTCCCCGAGACATAGCGAATCCATTGGTGAAAACTTAACTTAAATCCACCGAGTACTTATCGAGATATGCGCTCACAAACAGAAAAAAAGGGCTTTATTATTACTATTATTTATTATTACTATTATTTGACGGTAAAACGGGAAAATAGTCGAAAAATCGAAAATTTGGTACCAGGAGTTCAGGAGGTGTTGTCGTTTTTTCGCGGTGTCTGATTATGTTAGTTAGGTTGCCTATCCAAAACTCCTGACACCGGTGGACGATTTTTCACCGACTGATTCGTCAGAATTTAGTGAAAACCCCCGAATTTTCATATTTTGGTACCTAACCTGACCGGGAATTCATAAGTGGTCGTCCAATTGACACTTTCCATTGTACTGCGCATAAGTTTTGTGAGTGACAGATGTCCTGCCGCATTATTCGTGTCACGCGCCGATTTTTCTTTGACCAACTTTTTTCCAAGTTTATCCATTTTTAACCCACTTAGGGTTGGACTTTCTAGACGTACTATAGCTCAAAACCTTCCCCGAGACTTAGCGAATCCATTGGTGAAAACTTAACTTAAATCCACCGAGTACTTATCGAGATATGCGCTCACAAACAGAAAAAAAGGGCTTTATTATTACTATTATTTATTATTACTATTATTTGACGGTAAAACGGGAAAATAGTCGAAAAATCGAAAATTTGGTACCAGGAGTTCAGGAGGTGTTGTCGTTTTTTCGCGACGATTTCCAAATTTTTCCATTTTTAACCCACTTAGGGTTGGATTTTCGAGGCGCACTATAGCTCAAAACCTTCCCCGAGACTTAGCGAATCCATTGGTGAAAACATAACTTAAATCCACCGAGTACTTATCGAGATATGCGCTCACAAACAGAAAAAAAGGGCTTTATTATTACTATTATTTATTATTACTATTATTTTGACTGTAAAACGGGGAAAATAGTCGAAAAATCGAAAATTTGGTACCAGGAGTTCAGGAGGTGTTGTCGTTTTTTCGCGGTGTCTGATTATGTTAGTTAGGTTGCCTATCCAAAACTCCTGAAACCGGTGGACGATTTTTCACCGACTGATTCGTCAGAATTTAGTGAAAACCCCCGAATTTTCATATTTTGGTACCTAACCTGACCGGGAATTCATAAGTGGTCGTCCAATTGACACTTTCCATTGTACTGCGCATAAGTTTTGTGAGTGACAGATGTCCTGCCGCATTATTCGTGTCACGCGCCGATTTTTCTTTGACCAACTTTTTTCCAAGTTTATCCATTTTTAACCCACTTAGGGTTGGATTTTAGAGGCGCACTATAGCTCAAAACCTTCCCCGAGACTTAGCGAATCCATTGGTGAAAACTTAACTTAAATCCACCGAGTACTTATCGAGATATGCGCTCACAAACAGAAAAAAAGGGCTTTATTATTACTATTATTTATTATTACTATTATTTGACGGTAAAACGGGAAAATAGTCGAAAAATCGAAAATTTGGTACCAGGAGTTCAGGAGGTGTTGTCGTTTTTTCGCGACGATTTCCAAATTTTTCCATTTTTAACCCACTTAGGGTTGGATTTTCGAGGCGCACTATAGCTCAAAACCTTCCCCGAGACTTAGCGAATCCATTGGTGAAAACATAACTTAAATCCACCGAGTACTTATCGAGATATGCGCTCACAAACAGAAAAAAAGGGCTTTATTATTACTATTATTTATTATTACTATTATTTTGACTGTAAAACGGGGAAAATAGTCGAAAAATCGAAAATTTGGTACCAGGAGTTCAGGAGGTGTTGTCGTTTTTTCGCGGTGTCTGATTATGTTAGTTAGGTTGCCTATCCAAAACTCCTGAAACCGGTGGACGATTTTTCACCGACTGATTCGTCAGAATTTAGTGAAAACCCCCGAATTTTCATATTTTGGTACCTAACCTGACCGGGAATTCATAAGTGGTCGTCCAATTGACACTTTCCATTGTACTGCGCATAAGTTTTGTGAGTGACAGATGTCCTGCCGCATTATTCGTGTCACGCGCCGATTTTTCTTTGACCAACTTTTTTCCAAGTTTATCCATTTTTAACCCACTTAGGGTTGGACTTTCTAGACGTACTATAGCTCAAAACCTTCCCCGAGACTTAGCGAATCCATTGGTGAAAACTTAACTTAAATCCACCGAGTACTTATCGAGATATGCGCTCACAAACAGAAAAAAAGGGCTTTATTATTACTATTATTTATTATTACTATTATTTGACGGTAAAACGGGAAAATAGTCGAAAAATCGAAAATTTGGTACCAGGAGTTCAGGAGGTGTTGTCGTTTTTTCGCGACGATTTCCAAATTTTTCCATTTTTAACCCACTTAGGGTTGGATTTTCGAGGCGCACTATAGCTCAAAACCTTCCCCGAGACTTAGCGAATCCATTGGTGAAAACATAACTTAAATCCACCGAGTACTTATCGAGATATGCGCTCACAAACAGAAAAAAAGGGCTTTATTATTACTATTATTTATTATTACTATTATTTGACGGTAAAACGGGAAAATAGTCGAAAAATCGAAAATTTGGTACCAGGAGTTCAGGAGGTGTTGTCGTTTTTTCGCGACGATTTCCAAATTTTTCCATTTTTAACCCACTTAGGGTTGGATTTTCGAGGCGCACTATAGCTCAAAACCTTCCCCGAGACTTAGCGAATCCATTGGTGAAAACATAACTTAAATCCACCGAGTACTTATCGAGATATGCGCTCACAAACAGAAAAAAAGGGCTTTATTATTACTATTATTTATTATTACTATTATTTTGACTGTAAAACGGGGAAAATAGTCGAAAAATCGAAAATTTGGTACCAGGAGTTCAGGAGGTGTTGTCGTTTTTTCGCGGTGTCTGATTATGTTAGTTAGGTTGCCTATCCAAAACTCCTGAAACCGGTGGACGATTTTTCACCGACTGATTCGTCAGAATTTAGTGAAAACCCCCGAATTTTCATATTTTGGTACCTAACCTGACCGGGAATTCATAAGTGGTCGTCCAATTGACACTTTCCATTGTACTGCGCATAAGTTTTGTGAGTGACAGATGTCCTGCCGCATTATTCGTGTCACGCGCCGATTTTTCTTTGACCAACTTTTTTCCAAGTTTATCCATTTTTAACCCACTTAGGGTTGGATTTTAGAGGCGCACTATAGCTCAAAACCTTCCCCGAGACTTAGCGAATCCATTGGTGAAAACTTAACTTAAATCCACCGAGTACTTATCGAGATATGCGCTCACAAACAGAAAAAAAGGGCTTTATTATTACTATTATTTATTATTACTATTATTTGACGGTAAAACGGGAAAATAGTCGAAAAATCGAAAATTTGGTACCAGGAGTTCAGGAGGTGTTGTCGTTTTTTCGCGGTGTCTGATTATGTTAGTTAGGTTGCCTATCCAAAACTCCTGACACCGGTGGACGATTTTTCACCGACTGATTCGTCAGAATTTAGTGAAAACCCCCGAATTTTCATATTTTGGTACCTAACCTGACCGGGAATTCATAAGTGGTCGTCCAATTGACACTTTCCATTGTACTGCGCATAAGTTTTGTGAGTGACAGATGTCCTGCCGCATTATTCGTGTCACGCGCCGATTTTTCTTTGACCAACTTTTTTCCAAGTTTATCCATTTTTAACCCACTTAGGGTTGGACTTTCTAGACGTACTATAGCTCAAAACCTTCCCCGAGACATAGCGAATCCATTGGTGAAAACTTAACTTAAATCCACCGAGTACTTATCGAGATATGCGCTCACAAACAGAAAAAAAGGGCTTTATTATTACTATTATTTATTATTACTATTATTTGACGGTAAAACGGGAAAATAGTCGAAAAATCGAAAATTTGGTACCAGGAGTTCAGGAGGTGTTGTCGTTTTTTCGCGACGATTTCCAAATTTTTCCATTTTTAACCCACTTAGGGTTGGATTTTCGAGGCGCACTATAGCTCAAAACCTTCCCCGAGACTTAGCGAATCCATTGGTGAAAACATAACTTAAATCCACCGAGTACTTATCGAGATATGCGCTCACAAACAGAAAAAAAGGGCTTTATTATTACTATTATTTATTATTACTATTATTTTGACTGTAAAACGGGGAAAATAGTCGAAAAATCGAAAATTTGGTACCAGGAGTTCAGGAGGTGTTGTCGTTTTTTCGCGGTGTCTGATTATGTTAGTTAGGTTGCCTATCCAAAACTCCTGACACCGGTGGACGATTTTTCACCGACTGATTCGTCAGAATTTAGTGAAAACCCCCGAATTTTCATATTTTGGTACCTAACCTGACCGGGAATTCATAAGTGGTCGTCCAATTGACACTTTCCATTGTACTGCGCATAAGTTTTGTGAGTGACAGATGTCCTGCCGCATTATTCGTGTCACGCGCCGATTTTTCTTTGACCAACTTTTTTCCAAGTTTATCCATTTTTAACCCACTTAGGGTTGGACTTTCTAGACGTACTATAGCTCAAAACCTTCCCCGAGACATAGCGAATCCATTGGTGAAAACTTAACTTAAATCCACCGAGTACTTATCGAGATATGCGCTCACAAACAGAAAAAAAGGGCTTTATTATTACTATTATTTATTATTACTATTATTTGACGGTAAAACGGGAAAATAGTCGAAAAATCGAAAATTTGGTACCAGGAGTTCAGGAGGTGTTGTCGTTTTTTCGCGGTGTCTGATTATGTTAGTTAGGTTGCCTATCCAAAACTCCTGACACCGGTGGACGATTTTTCACCGACTGATTCGTCAGAATTTAGTGAAAACCCCCGAATTTTCATATTTTGGTACCTAACCTGACCGGGAATTCATAAGTGGTCGTCCAATTGACACTTTCCATTGTACTGCGCATAAGTTTTGTGAGTGACAGATGTCCTGCCGCATTATTCGTGTCACGCGCCGATTTTTCTTTGACCAACTTTTTTCCAAGTTTATCCATTTTTAACCCACTTAGGGTTGGACTTTCTAGACGTACTATAGCTCAAAACCTTCCCCGAGACTTAGCGAATCCATTGGTGAAAACTTAACTTAAATCCACCGAGTACTTATCGAGATATGCGCTCACAAACAGAAAAAAAGGGCTTTATTATTACTATTATTTATTATTACTATTATTTGACGGTAAAACGGGAAAATAGTCGAAAAATCGAAAATTTGGTACCAGGAGTTCAGGAGGTGTTGTCGTTTTTTCGCGACGATTTCCAAATTTTTCCATTTTTAACCCACTTAGGGTTGGATTTTCGAGGCGCACTATAGCTCAAAACCTTCCCCGAGACTTAGCGAATCCATTGGTGAAAACATAACTTAAATCCACCGAGTACTTATCGAGATATGCGCTCACAAACAGAAAAAAAGGGCTTTATTATTACTATTATTTATTATTACTATTATTTTGACTGTAAAACGGGGAAAATAGTCGAAAAATCGAAAATTTGGTACCAGGAGTTCAGGAGGTGTTGTCGTTTTTTCGCGGTGTCTGATTATGTTAGTTAGGTTGCCTATCCAAAACTCCTGAAACCGGTGGACGATTTTTCACCGACTGATTCGTCAGAATTTAGTGAAAACCCCCGAATTTTCATATTTTGGTACCTAACCTGACCGGGAATTCATAAGTGGTCGTCCAATTGACACTTTCCATTGTACTGCGCATAAGTTTTGTGAGTGACAGATGTCCTGCCGCATTATTCGTGTCACGCGCCGATTTTTCTTTGACCAACTTTTTTCCAAGTTTATCCATTTTTAACCCACTTAGGGTTGGATTTTAGAGGCGCACTATAGCTCAAAACCTTCCCCGAGACTTAGCGAATCCATTGGTGAAAACTTAACTTAAATCCACCGAGTACTTATCGAGATATGCGCTCACAAACAGAAAAAAAGGGCTTTATTATTACTATTATTTATTATTACTATTATTTGACGGTAAAACGGGAAAATAGTCGAAAAATCGAAAATTTGGTACCAGGAGTTCAGGAGGTGTTGTCGTTTTTTCGCGACGATTTCCAAATTTTTCCATTTTTAACCCACTTAGGGTTGGATTTTCGAGGCGCACTATAGCTCAAAACCTTCCCCGAGACTTAGCGAATCCATTGGTGAAAACATAACTTAAATCCACCGAGTACTTATCGAGATATGCGCTCACAAACAGAAAAAAAGGGCTTTATTATTATTTATAATAATTGGGCGCTATAAATTAACTTGTACATTTTTATGAGATATTTCATTGAAAAAGATCCAATGCAAACTTTTCGCCTCCAACACCGCGATAATTCCATTGAACACTCGACATTATTATTCAGTATTTTAGCATATAATAATTAATTGAATGCTAATTCAAAATAATTTAATCAACGAACGCCGTAAAGATAGCCCCCGTTAGTCGTGTTTTTCATATTATTTGTATATCAAAACAAAAATAAATAAAAATAACTCCGAGTGATTGTCATTGCATGTACTCGCATGTACAGTTATTACATTCTAATGGGTCACCTACTCGATAAAGGTATTTCGTACGCTTGTATGGTAAATTAATAGATTTAAAATCATAAAACATAAAGGTGAAGGACAATTTGATATTGATAAATTGGTCTTTTGTAATTGAAACCAATGTACTATTGTTTTGAAAAAAAATTAAAAAAGTTTCCAAGTGAACGAAGGAGGGGGTGGGCGGTAAAATTAGCTTCAATGTCTAAATTTTTGAAATGCCGTGTTCCATTAAAATTTAACTCTCAAACAATTATTATAAAATTGTTTTGTGACTTTCCAGTCAATTATTTTTCATTTACTGGCGGAAGAATCTCGAACAAAATAATCAAATGTATTGAAATTAAAAGTTCAATCCAATATTAACGACGAAAATGTCGCAGATGTTCGTGACTCTGTCGAGTCCAATATCAAAATGTATAATTCAAACGCGTAAAAAAAAAAAATAACGAGTACGAATTTGGAAAACTTTGTATTAAATTTCCGAGATTATTTTTTCAAATCAAAATTGTCTTATAGATATTTAACGAAAAAAAATAAAATAAATACTCAAATGTGAAAAAGCAAAGGTTTTTGAAAATTAAATTCTTTTCGAGAAATCATAAAACATGTACTTTCGGTGAGTGAAAATTTCAAGTCTCCTACAAATGCCGGCAAGCCTTAGATTTTTGTTTTATTATTTTCATTGTACATTTATTGTATAATGTTGTATGATAAGAAGTATCATTAGTCTTCAACAATAACTTTACATATTATAATAAAAAAAAAAAAACTAGAGATATAATTCATGCAAATAGTCAGTTATGCTGTCTTTCAACCGTTGGAGTTCATAAAACTAAAATCAACCGAGCTCGGTCGTATTACACTGCAGACCGACATAAAATTCAATTAGATTTACGAGCCAAAAGTCAAAAATTATCTTAATTTACCGAAACATGCAAAGTGTTTCTCATGAAGTTATAAGAAATATAGAAGGCGGTTTCTTTCTATTAAACATTGAGAAATTTAAAAAAAAAAAAACAAACACGTTTATAGGTATATTATAAATATTCCGGTATGAATTTTGATTTTTGACCTTATACGAGCATGTCGTGTAAAACTTTCGGTGTAGTTTTAAAATCGATAACTTTTATCTTCTCTTCTCGGTTATTTAAGAATTTAAAAATGAAAAAAAAAACTCGAATCCTCTTATAATTTTTTTTTGAACAAAATAGTTTACCTGTAACGTTCGGTAAATGGGGCGTGCATCGTAGCCATTCTATCAATTTATCTATTTCTTCGTCGTACGGTCGGTCGTCAATTCGACGGGCTCCGTCTACGACGGCCGTCTGGTTAGTGTCTTCTTTTTGCATGCTTACGGATGACGATGGCTGAACTTGCGAAGGAGTTGCTCGCCGAGTGGACTGCGCATATATTTCTGAGCCAAAGTCGTGAAAAAACCTTACTTTTAACGGTTTCCATTACCGACCGGTCGCGTCGCGCCGCTAATATTATTACACGCATTCAAATCGTAATTATCATTACTTATTGTTAATATCGATATTTAATCGATTGGCTGATTGTAATTTCTGACAAACGTATTCGACACGAAACTATGATTAATAATTAATTTCGATACGCGTATTCCGCAGTAATCACACCTCCCTCTGTTTGACCTCTGTTTATTTTAAACTCTGTCCGGTTATGAATTTCGATTCAACCGAACCGAAATAACAGTAGTTAATTAATTATTATTATTATACTTATTACGGCATTGTTTATTTTCGCGGCGAGCCGAAAAAGTTCGGTCAAACTGCAACTTTTGCGGTCTGATCAAAAGAAAAAGAAATCTATCAACGCAATATTGTTCCACAAAATATATTTACGACCCTAGCGGCCAATCTAATGGAGTTTAAATTAACACTGCTCCTACTGCCATGTGTAAATCTAACTTTGCGACCATATAATTTTAGCTCGCATTTTTCTTCAATTAATCAACTTTACCCCTCTTTTCATTGTAAACTTTCGAGCTTCTTAATCTAATTTAAATTGTACACTTGTGTGTTTTATTTAAATTTTTGTTTTTTAAATTAGTCTTAGGTATTCACGAGTAATTAGCTGTAATTTTATTATCATTATTGTTATGATGTAAAAGTTTAAAATTAAATAATATTTGCTATAAAATACAATTTCACCACGCTAACTTTATGCAAATCATGCAATACTAAAAGTAACAAAATACAATATGATGTTTTTTTTTTTTATCAATTACTAGCTGCACAGCTTTGCCCGTGCACAGTATTAAACAGAAATATTTTTAAGACTTAAAGCGAAACGTGGAATCTATTGGTTTTTTTTTATGATATATGCTTTTTAATTTTTTTTTTCTGTTTGTAAATCTAATTAAAATAATCTTTTTGCTTGATTTTAAACTACATTTTTAAACTTATAATTTCAATTTTCATTCAATATTTCTGGATATACATCCATCGGTTTTTTATGAAGACCATAAAACCCGAAAAATTTGAAAATTTAAAAACGCTTTCTCTGAAATTCGGTATTTAGGTAAAAAGAAAGTTATTCTTCGTTTTAAAAACCAGTACGTGCTTATATATAAATATACTCTATTGATTCTGGAACCTAGAAAATCTATGTTTTGTGATAATGAAAATATAATGAGTAATATATTGACAATTTAAAATAATTTTGATAATAATTGAGAAATTATTACTTTATACATATTAATGTGTTATATTTTGTTTAGCTATTGGTACACAACGAAACTTATTTTTTTCTAGTCTCGAGCGCTTAAAAAATTATTTACGATCAACTATGTACGAGAAAGTCAAAAAACATGTCTATATTTTATTGGCACGTGGCATAATTTTGACAAGCAAATATATTTATTATTGTAATGACCTTAAGCACTTTTCATAGCCGTTAGTTGTAGGTAGGAAAGTAGCACATTGTCAAGTTGTTCAGATTATTAAAAGCTAAATACTTTTTACTTTTAAGAATCGAGTGTGTTATTAAATATTTATTTAATTATTTATATTAATAGATATTAATTGTTTAACACCTATGTGTACGCTCATTTTTTAAGAGGAAATAATTTTTAAACATTTGAAAATGCTACATGTAAAATTATATGCGGGTATATTATATTGATTTTAACTGTCCTTCTATTCGAGTTTATTGATCTTCGTGTACACGTTATGTTAATAACTTTTTTTAATGTGACAATGTATAGAAATTGAATTTTTTTTTTTCGTTTTAGTTTAAAACCTTGAAAATTAATTTAATTAAATATTTCAAGGCATGCAAATAAAATTATTTTTAATTATTTTATATTATGACATAAATATTTAAATATAAGATGAATTATTTAAGTGTTTTATTCGTTATAGCGGGTGCTCAATCATTGGATCTTTTATTTCAAAAGATTAATATTCATACCGTCGTCGGTAGGCATTAATAAAAAACCGATAAAATAATGTAAGCAATCATAAAGCTTATTATTTTTCCCCGCCATTGTGAGATTAAAACAAATGCAATACTATAAAACATGATCGGTGTCTATGAAAATAAATTCGAATAAAAAATATTCTTAAAAAATGACTCCTGGTTTATTTGAATATCGGAATAATTGTAATGTCTGTGAGTTACAATCTTAATAAAAGGTTGAAATACAAGACTCGGATGAGATACAGGACGATCGATGTTGGTAAATTGATATTTTAAATTTGAGACCAATGTAACTCTTGAAAAAACGATTCTGAGTGAAAGAAGTTGAGTGGAACAGCTTTATTTCTAAGCACGGTTGATATTAGTAATAGAAGCAAACTTCTTGATAAGGTAAGTTAAACAAACTTTTGCAAAAAAAAAAAAAAACGAATCGCATGTACTTAATTATGTAAACGACATTGTTTTTTTCATCAGTGTTACTATATCACAGAATATTCTGTTATTATCATCGATTTTGTCTTAAAACGGTATGCCATAAATGTTGCAGTTTAATTTGGTAATTTTTCGTCAATTTTTGTCCTATATTTGTAAAACTGTTTGGAAAATTCGAAAATGACTTCTCAAAAGTATTCTCAGAAGTTTTTTATCACAGCAAGTATTCTGTAGTGTTAAAAAATAACACACGCACATGGTAAAACCAAAAATATAATCCTTTAGATTCATAAGTCAAACTCTATTAAATTATCAATAGTAAGCACAGATTTAAAGACAATTTATAGAGTTATGGTGACCCAAAAATTCACTCTCTGGGTTGGGTAGGCGACTCTCAACAGAAAAAATCAAGTATACTATAATTTTTTTATAAGCGAAAAATTAAACAAAAGCTTACTATAAATATAAATGATAGATACTCTGGCGGAGTACATAGATATCAAATGAAATTATGGTTTTACAATTTCTAATCAGTTTACTCAAAAAATTATTTCTATTTGTAATAATTAACATGTTTTTCTAGTTTTACGAACAACGATATCATCAAAGATATTTTGTGACCCAATATTGGGTCGTGACCCATATGTTGGAAAACAATAGTAGACAAAATATTAATGTGATGTGTAAAATATAAAATAATTATACTGAAATAGTAGTGTGACTTCAATGAGTTTGTACTCTTAATTGTTATATTGATTTTGAGATTCCTTAAAATTTTAACCATTTTTATAATATTTTATCATATTTAATTTCTTAACTATCGGAGAAAAAAAGTTTTCATCCTTAACACTTCTGTATATTATGTGAGCAATTTTTTCAATATTTTTCATGGATTTAAATATTTTCTTTACAATCATTAGAAGTAACGATCGAATAGGATTTATTATTGTTTATAGGACTTTGCTGGGAAAGTCGATTCGTTGTTTATTTTATTAATTAATTTTTGTTTTCATACTTGCAACGACATCTTTGTCCAAAACTTATTATTGAAATGAAAATGTTACTTCACACAGTTTCACACAATCTTTTATCGCTGTGAAGTATCATTAAGGCCACCGGCGAGCTCATAGATAGCGTTGTTAGTAATGGAAAACTAAAAAAAATCAATGGAAACCTGGGAAGTGAAATGAGCAGTCCGGACAATTATTCAACCATTTGGAACGTTGGACTAGATAATGAATCGAGTATGAACAAATTATGAAATAGAATGCTACTTTGTAGCAAACAAAAATGATTTTTTTTTCAACCGTTAATTACCGTAATTAGTAGATCCGAGACACGCGAGATAATCCAAATTATGAAGCAAAACGGAGGATGAGAACGCACAAAGTAAAAAAAAAAAAAAACTGGCGAAATACAGGTAACCGGGTGATTGGTCTGTTAAATTTCTCTCGAAAAAAATAATAATCCTAGCGAAAGAGACCTAAATCATGATAATCATCATTAAAACAAATTATAAAAAGAAAAAAAGCAAAAAATTAACTGCGATGGCCGGGAATCGAACCCGGATCAACTGCTTGGAAGGCAACTATGCTGACCATTACACCACCATCGCACGATGAATATTCTCTTTTAGGTATCTTATTTAAATAAGCGGCTGTGTGATTGATTAAATTTTATGTTTTTTTCATAATATACAAAAAACATTAATGACGGGCAACGTTTTCACAGGAAAAATTACGATTTTATTACGAAATTTGTACACCTTTTATAACGTGTCAAAATCGATTTTCTTCAAGGCGGTGCTAATTTGACGTTACACCGGCACCGCACTATTTGTACAAACGAGTAATCAACTCAAAAATGGTGTCCACGATTGTTATTCCATTTGTACACCCTCAAATAAATATAAAAATAAACAGTCTTATGAGTCTAATAGTTCTTGAAAAATATAAAATAGTACTTAATGATCAGAGTACCTATTCCGTCGCGCAAAGAAAAAATTGTCCATGATTAGATGTAACGGTTTTTTTTTTAAACAACATTTAATCATTTTTAATAAAAATGTTATTGTATACAAAAAATTTAGCTCACAAAATGTAATTAGAACTTTTTAATTTTACTGTTTTAGTTCATTGTAAATATTTAGGGCGTCGCCTGGTGAGGTCTCGCCACTTCGGTTTCTTTTGCCGCCAGTCACTTGGAGAGATATCACCGCATGGGGTGTGTGGTGGCTTCCTATATACAGCGGATTCCGCTTAATGTGGGCACGTCGGGACCAGCCCTGTTTGCCCACATTAAGCGGCTGCTCATAAAAACCGAAATTAGTTAAAAATAAAAAGTTTTTATTGCCATATAATTGAAAAAAAATGTTAATTAATTTCTATATAAATAAAACTAAATTTGATTAAATTAATATTTGGATGTGGAAGGTATACAAAACGTTTTAATTGTTCGTTGTTTAAGCTGTTTAGTGTGGATCTGGTTGACGAAATGGGCACATGCTTCAAGCTTATCAGACGGACTACTTTCGTTACCCTCTTGCATGAAGAACTTCTGCAACAAATCAATGCACTTTTTAGCCTCTCTAGCTGTAACTGGTGGTTCGGTATCTTCTTCTTCTTCTTCTTCATTTTCCAACTTCCTTTTTTTAAGCACATTCTGTACTGCAACATCACAAATGTCTTCATTATTATCAAAACAAGGAGCATTTTCATCAATGTTTTCAAACTCGTTATGGTTTTGAATAAGTAAACATTCTTCATCCAACTCAGTCATCTCAGGTTGTGGACCAATAAAATTAGAAAATCCACAATGAGCGAAACAATTCATAACAGTTGTGCAGCTAACTTCTCGCCAACTCTCGGATACAAACTGTATCGCTTGCAATATGTTTATTTTGCCACTTATTTGATCAGCAGTTGTAGATGAATCAAACAAGTTTTCCTCTATCATTTCTAAAATAAAATCAACCAGTTTCATTCTATATCTCACCTTGAGATTTTTGATAATACCCATATCTAAGGGTTGGACGAAAGACGTCGTATTTGGTGGCAAAAATTCTAAAGTAATGTTTTTGAGTTGAACGTTTTTCGGATGTTCAGCACAATTATCAATAAGAAGAAGTATGGACCTAGATTTTGCTTGCAATTCTTTATCCCATTCATACAGCCAGTTTGAAAATATGGTTGAAGTCATCCATGCATTTTTATTCGCGTGGTAATGCACTGGCATTTTATTTATGGACAAATTATTAAAGCATCGAGGTTTCAAGCTTTTCCCCACTACTAGCAGCTTTCTTTTATCACTACCGGTCACATTGACACATAATAAAACTGTAATCCTCTCCATTGCTTTTTTCGAACCAGTTAGAACTTCCTTTTTGAAACATAAAGAACCGTCAGGTGTCGCTCGATAATACAGTCCAGTTTCATCTGCATTAAATATGTTATCTGGGGAAAAGTCGTTCAAAATTATTTTTAGCCTGTTAGCTTTCCAATCGTTAGAGGCGTATTCATCAGCACTTGCTTTTTCACCATGCACACGCTTGAATTTTATATCGTGTCTATTCTTCCACCTGCTTAACCAACCGTCAGTAGCGATAAACTGATTGTTACCAATTTTCTGGGATAATTCTTCGGCCTTAAATTTCAACATTGGCCCAGACACGCGAACACCGCGACCTGTTATCAATGAAAACCACTCACTTAAGGCCTCGTCAACTTCAGGATCTTTCCCTTCCCGTTTACGTTTTTGATTACCAGTTTCAGTTGAATTGAAGTTTTCGCGTAAAATCACTTCTTCTTTGAGCAGTTTCGCCACTGTTGATTTCGGAACACGTAATTTTTCAGCGATTTTACGTTGCGAAGTGCCTGGAGGTAGCGATTTCACTTTGTCTAAAATCTCGATTTTTTCCTTGAGGGAGAGATCTTTTCGCGACATATTGTCACATTTAAATTCACGTTAAAACTGAAATGCGGGTATTGACGCGTTACAGAACGCCAAGTGCCGTCTTTTTATTACTTTCGATAAACACAATCTCATAGATACGACGAAACCCGATTAAATTTGTCGTTCTTAAATACATATGTGTATATTCTAACGCTATGATAAAATAAAATTGCCCACATAAACCAAATCGAGTGCCCATATTAAGCGGTGCCCACATTAAGCAGAATCCACTCTAATTAGTTGTGCTTGTTTCTTGAATAATGTCACTGCGTACGGTCTTACAGTTAAAAGCCAACATCTCCAGGCATAATTGTTAAAGAAATTGATTTATGTAGGCTACAATTATATCCATTTTCCATAGACAGTATTCCAACATAAATTTCTTTTTCAGTTAACATCTGCAAGTGAAAATATTAAAAAAAATTAATTTTATTTATAATAATTATTATCGTTTATTTGTTGAATTTGAATTTTATGTAGGAATGAATATTAACAAGTTACCATTTTGAGGAAATGCTAAGCATTTGCATCAGTTTTTATCAAATTGTATTGCCCCGTGGCATTTCATCCAATGACACTCATTTATGGCTCAGCTTGAAATGTGTTTATAGTGTGAAATAGTTTGACACTTAGAATGAAATCCTCAAAGTCCTCCGGAGAGCGATGGTGTGGATTAGCTTCCAGTTTTCATGTTAGAAGATGAAAATAGAGGATCCAACGCTGGGCTGGTATAGTTGAAAAAATGATCCAATATACATTTTTGGTTTATGGATAGTGTAACAAAACTTTATCTTACCTTTTTTTTTATTTTTCTATATTATTACTATTTATTATGCAAATTGAAAGTTAAATTACAATTGGATAAATAATAATAATTGACACCTGGAAGACCGAGCGAGCCGCTTTCGCATTACATTCGCTCAAACTTTATCTTACCTAAAAATAATAATTATACATTAATATTTTTCAAGTTCAACACAGAGCACAAGTATAATAAACAAAATTTAAATAACAATCCTAATGTTGGCTTTTAATAAAAGCTGTATTTATATTATTTGTTAGTCCATAATTCCACATTTATAACATCTGATTATGACCAACTCATTGTATTATGTAAATTGCAATATATATGGGAAGTTTATATTAAATTTTTGTTGCCGAAAGTTGTGTGTACCATGTTTTAGATATGATTGTAATAACAATGTCATAGTTTTGAGAATGTTAAAGTGTATTGTCATATGAAAAAAGTTAAAAATGGTGGGGGTTTGAGACAAACAATGATGAACTGCTTCAGCTGAAAAGTAATTTAAAGTGGAAAATGTTTTAACTTCAATACGTTGAACAAATATGTAACTTTGGTTGAAAACCAAAAAATTATTTGTTCAGGAGAGAAATTTTTAACTTTGAACAGTAATATTATGATTATTTTTTGTCGTTGTTATTGTTAAAACACACTGTAAATTTTATAAGATTATGAATGTACAGCTGACTCTATGATTTAAAGACCGAACTGTTTGACTCTCAAATATTATTAAAATATTAACAATATATCCGTTCAAATAACAATAAAATAACAAGTATGTAATTTGGTTTGATTTCTTTTGGTTCTTTGTACCTTTCTTAATATTAATCAAAATAAATTATCGGAGAACTTGAACAAACTAAACCTAAACTTAGAAATTCAAGAAAATTGTGATACAATATTTCGATTAACAACCGTCAATTTTTGAAACCCACCCTAGCTGTAGAGTGCTTCAATTTTTATTTTCATTCTTAATTATTACTACTTTACCAGAATATATTTCACTTACAATATCCTTAAATACAATGTGGAATGAAAATATTTAGTAAGATGCATCTTCGTTTAAAAAATGATTGACATTGTTTTGAAAGTACCACTTCATCTGCTATACATACCTAAAATATTAATAAATTGATTATTTGTACGAGTTCAAAATATATAACATTATTTTCTATTACATGATTGTTCTTACATTACTTTGATTTTGTCCAATTTCTTGAATATTGGCATCCAAAACTATTTGAAATTTACACCAATTTACACGAGACCATGCGCCCGTTCCTCAACGGTAGGCTGCCGGCTGCAGATGACGTCGCCGATGTTCTCTGTGGACTGGACGGCTGGGCCGACCAGGGCGAGCTAGTCTGCGAAGCCAGGGCTGACCAGGCCCTCCTAGCAAGGAGGTGACCCATCTGAACTGGCCTGAGACTGGCCTGGACACCGGGCCGCGAAACGTTTAATGTATAAATTACTGTAACACATTGTTTCCAAGTAAATGTTTTTCTCAGTAATCGATGGGAACGGGCGGAAGTAATATGTTAAGCCTGCCCGCCCGTTTCCTGGCTTCTTGAGTTGGGACTCACGCCATCACTTCCCAGTATTATTGAAGAAAAGAGAACGCGAGACGAATGTAAAAAAATTAATAAACGTTAACTTAACTTCGGCACGAGGGAACGCGATCGTCGGCGAGCCAAACAAAAAGACTTGATGCTAATTCGACGGATCGAAGACGAGACTGCGACGTTGGCGTCGGACTGTCGGTTCGGCCGATTCATGTCGACCTTTCCGGGCTTTAGAGAGAAAAAACCAAACTATAAAGTTATAAAGACAATAAACATTAATCACAATAAATCACAAATAATTACAAAATTGGAAACACGGATTTCGTTTGTCGTACATATAAAATAGTTAATTATTTATTATTATCTATGGCCATAGATAATAGGTCGTAACGCCAGTGATAAAAACCTCGATGTGTTATCACAGAATAGATTATTGTTGTTTTTATGATTTGACGACACGTCGTACAAGTAGATCGCACTAGCGGTAGTGTATTCTATAATCGGCTATAATAATCGTCATTGTCAAATGCAAAAATTTGATCATAATTTCAACAGTTGTAAGTTCTAACTGGAAGCCCCCCGCGCAATAAACTTAGTTCTCGGAGTAGCTTTGGGCGCGCGGCAGGCAGACGGCCGGAAACAGTATAAAATACTTGTTCATTTCGCGAGAACAGTGACAATAAGACGTATTCGGATACCTAGCCTCTGGGCACGTATAAAACTATCTACCAAGGCGATTCATTTCGCCAAGCCGTCTCAAACGGAAACCGCCCCTTTTTCCCTCTGCCCCTGTCATAAACGTTTACCCTAAATCAGAGCCTCGGAATAGTATTTTTCCCACCGTACTCGATTTCTTCGGCACGTCGATCGTTATTTGTCAACTCGCAATACGATCTTGTTCCCGGGCGTTCTATAGTAATTCGCTTCGATTTGTTCGTATGCGCTATCAAAGTTGACATTAAATCATACATGAATTGAATTTCTGTCAACAATATAAAAAAATAAAAATATATTTAGATTGAAATAAGAATCATTTACATTTTTTTTAGATCCGAGTGTTTTTAAACGAGTACTTTTATTTTTATATTGAATTAAAACATATTTTTAAAAACAAAATATTATTAAATATATATAATTATTTTAATACAAACTATTAAATATATTTAAACAATAATTAAATTAAATTAAATAAAGGTCTAGCCTTGAGTATTATAAGTGTGCAAAAAAGTCACGACTGATCGTCATCGGGTGTAAAGAGCGCACTCCGCAAAGGGCACGAAACCGGTCATGACTTTTTTTTACTATTACTTATAATACTTATTCCACAAGGGCTAGTAGATATTTCTTGTAATGCATACTTTTAGGTAAAATTTAACATACTTACACGAAACTTTCAATAAAATTTGTGAAAGTTATAAAAATCCAATTTATTTCAAACTTTCATTGTTCACTATCAACTGCGAAATTAACGTGAAAATCACGATAAATATATACTAAATAATTAATAAAAAAAAAAAAAAGGTGCAAATATGTGCACAAAAATCAAATTGTTTTATAATCTACAATAAATATGGATTTAAAAAAACAAAATTTTCTAACTCGATACGTCTCAATACCTATTCAAATCCTACTTTATTCATAAAATAATTGTTAAAAATCACTCGCACAGTCGAACAATTTACAATTGAATTTTAATGACTTAAGAATACGTATATTTCATCATATTATAATTTAAAACAACTTGATACATACCTGAAGTAGAAGGATTCATCATTAAATACTTATATACTTCAATTTTGAAGATGTATGACAACACCTGACGACATACGAAGCGCTCTCTGGCCGTTTTTGTATTTTCTGCCAACTTTGATGGTCATTTGCCCCACTGTGCGAAGGTAGTCGAGCGGGGGAGGGAGTGAAAAGGATATATCTCTTCCCGCGGGGGGTTTTTATCAAACATTTTCGATCACGTTATAAATGTTTGACTCCGGGTAAGGGAAGGAGGATCGGAATTCCAAAAAAAAAAGACCAGTCGGAACGTTGTAAAGGTGTTCACGTATATTTTTAGTATTTTAGATTAAATTATGATAAAGAAATAAATAACAATAACAATTTTGTTCGAGAAGTCGACAAAGTGCGACAAAATTCTAATTTAAGCTCCGCGTTTAAGGCAGATTTCAGGTCGACCTTCGTGCCCGGCGGATATCAGGCGTCGACGCGGGTGCAACCCAGCTGGTTTTCGGCGACAACTGCGGCAACATCCGTGGCCGCAAGGCTTGGGACCGCATCGACGATAGCCTCGCGGGTGACACGGCGGGAACCTTACGTGAATAAACGGGCGCGTTGGCGGCCTCGGGAGACGCACGCACGGTATCCTCGCGGACAATGTCGCCGGCTACGACGGGGCTAACGTCGACGGGTCGAGCCAGCGGTCCAGCGGATGCGGTGTCGGTACTTTCGATCGTCATGCCGATGGCGGCCGCCTCGGCGTCCGTGAAGGTGCCGACCAGGAAGTCCGCCAGCGTGTCGCGGAGGACGATTACCTGATACGCACCCATAACACAGGATTCGTGCGCGTAACGCGGGCAAACTGTAACAGAAGACAATAAAACACACGCGGTTTAGTCAGAGTGATTATTTTACGCGGCACACGGCAACAAGTCATCGTGATAACATCCCGGTTGAAATTCGGCCCCCCCCACCCACTTTCCCTGTAGTGGTTGAACGTGCTCGAACCGAAGACGTCTTCTCGGTCAGACCAAGAGCGGGAGGAGGCAAGGAACAAGGAAATAGGTCCTCGCGGGGGTGTAAAATTACATGTAAATCATTGAGGACGAACATTTTAACGCCGCCGGCTTTTTAAAACCATATTGTATATTTTCGTTTGATCGACTATTAAAAAAGCGTTAAAATATTAAATAATATTATTAAGACTAGGTGTGTGATCTTTTAAAAATCTTTAGAAATGTATTTCGAAAAGTAAGAAAATATTCTTTTAACACCACGACAACGTGGTGTTAATGAAAATAAGTTTACTGGGGAAAAATAATTTATTTTACCAAAAAGCAAAACAATCGCGACGCGCAATCAGGGGAGGTGGGTTTTGGGTCCAATTTCCTTCCCCCTCATTAAGATACAGCCTTACAACAGCACCGGTGTAATTATTATTTAATATCAATGAATAGATTTCCCATGTATCACCCAAGTGTAAGAAAAACGTTTTTAAATTTACTTATTTTGCAATTAGAATAATTGTAAGTACGACAACATTTTAAATCTACAGAAAGAGAAGCTTTTTATTCACTATATTTCATTTGCATTTTTATGTTTAGTGCTTATCAGCTTAATGTAATTTTAAAATAAAATTAACTGTCGTTTACGGGCATCATATATTTATCACGATTGTTGCGTTGAACAACAAGTGGTTCACACGTGCAAATTATTAAGACAACCATTTGAGTACAAAATATAGTAAAAAATTGTAATTGAAGATATCATTAACATAACCTAATAAACAGGGCTCGGAGGTTCTAGCAAATGCATAATTTTCTTGGTCATAAGTACACAAAATTTAATTATGCTACGAGTATTTTTGCATATTTACGGTTTATATTGCTATTTTGCTCATTTTGGGTTTTAAGTGCTATTTTTGGGTATATTTTCACATAATATATGAAATAATTTAATTATAAGTACATTTTTACAAACATATTAGGGTAATTGAACATTTTTGTTACAGCAGTTTTTTATAATTCAACCAGCCCTGTCTGTCCCTGACGTCTACGAGCCCAAATGTTTTATAAAATTACATTTAAGTTTTTTTCTCATTAATTTATCATTTTTTCAAGATGAATATTTTTTGATTTTATTATGCTATTTAAAGCGCATGTTTTGGAGTTTTTAAGTTCGTATTCAAGAGCTAAAAAGTAATATTTTTAGATCTACAACATCCGAGCTCTGCTAATATGTATACAACGAAAAGGTAAAAAAGGCAAAATTGTAGTTTATATTGACTCGAATCTACAAGTTAAAGAATTTGTATGTCCTATCATGTGTTATCACGTGTGTTATCATTATCATCAATCACAACGGGGACTCTTACGTTAATTATTTACGTTATCTTTACCGGTATTATTATACATCAAAATATATTTATCTATTTACATTCAACAAGTTTTTTTCGCAAATTCGGTCTTTTCTAGTATTTTTAAGGAAACAAAAATATATTTTCCTGAGGTTTTTAATTTCAATTTTATATTATAATATATTATATTTACATTCAACAAGTTTTTGCGCAAATTCGATATTTTCTAGTATTTTTAAGGAAACAAACATATATTTTAATGAGATTTCTAATTTCAATTTTATATTATAATACATCAAATATTAATTTTTTTACATTCAACAAGTTTTCGCGCAAATTCGATATTTTCTAGTATTTTTACGGAAACGAATATATATTTTCACGAGATTTTTAATTTTAATTTTTTTTTTAAAATTCACGAAAAGTCAAATATACGTCACGAAACTACGGGGAAAAAATACAAGTATGGGGGGGGGGTAGCTCATGGTAAATTTAGATTTCATCCCCTCATACCCCTCCCCCTCCACCAATTACGCAAAAAGTACAAAACTTAAAATAATATATATTACACTACGTATATCATAATTTTACGACTTACGCTCGCACTTCAGCATGCTCGTACGGTGCAGGCCTTGGCATATGACGCACTTGCCAGACGTCAAGTCCAGTCCGTCGAGTTCAACCGCCGCATCCTTGCGCAATATGAACGCGCAAGTATGTACGGTTGATAACGGGAAATAGTCCATTTTCGATGCGTAAGAATGAAAACCGAAAATTGTTGTCTTCCGCAGTAGGTGCCGTACGATGTACGTGTTGTTCGAATAGATATAAGTTTGGTTATGACCGATTTCGAGTCGATCCGCAGTTTGTTCGCCGTTTGTTTACGGATCGCTTGGCAACCCGATACAGCCACCGTTTACACGTCTTGAAAACATAACACACGTAACTTTTTTACAAAGTCCTTGTTAATATTATCATTGAGTTCGTTTTCCGACGACTCGTATTTTCGGGTACTCAAAAACGTGCCGGTAAAGTCGGCTTCGAACACACATTCCGCAGCGGTCGTCGTCGTATCGTTTTTTTTGTTTTTTTTTCATCGCGTTCGCCGTCTTATAAGACACCATAATCGTTTTATATTTCTCACACTAATTGGAAGGAATTTTATGCTGCGATATTAAAGTGTTTTTTTTTCAAAATTTTTCGTTATCATCGACGTGGTCGCGTCCGCGGACGTACGTATTGCGGGTTGTTACTTGTACATAATAATATTATGATTCGCTCATTAACTATGAACGCGTTGACGCGCAAAACAGCCATAATTATTATTATTTAATTATATCGCGCGATATGAAACGGCATCGGCCATCGTGCCATACGGACGAATTCTAACCGCGTCTATTTCCGCTACGCGGTTCTTGTTTTCGCTAAAATAAATAATTCTATTCTTTTCTTACGTTTAAAAGATCATTGTTGTTTTTAATAAAACATAATACGTATGTATACAGTCCACTAATAAAACGATGCAACATTTGGTCCTTCGAGCCGGAAATCGAACCAGCGGCGGCGTATAATAATATATTATAAATATTATAATACGTTTTACGTCGGTTGTCGATAGAAAACAGAAACACGATCGATGATCGACGAAAATTATCAGCTTGATAATCGGAATAATATAATAAACGAATGAGAATAAAAATAAAAGACAATGCCGACGCGCGACGGCGACATCGAAAATGTAATTCGCTGTAAACAATTTAATTGGTTTATGTGCACATGAATTCCATTATAACGCGGGTTTGTTTGTTTCGACTTGTTTTAAATTTTACACCGTACAAATGTGCACTACTGCACTACTATATAATATACACACCGACACCGTTCCGGCGCGGACAACCGCCCGACTGTTTGGCCTTCTAAAAACCCAATCCGAATATTATATTTAATTTCATGTTCTGAATTTCTGTATTTATATTTTGAAATACAATCTCAATAACTCAATAATCTCTAGTAGTTACTTGGTTAATAGTTGTATTATTATGATTTATGTTTTCAATTTTTCTCGAGTTTGGGTAGTCAGTGCACTTGTCACACGAGCCCCCGCGCAGAGCATAGGGTTATGAAGTCGATTTTTTCCCTGCGTTTTTTGCTTTCGATTCGCATCGATTTACGATAGATACTTAACCGTACGACACGTTTCTGTAAACGATATTCTCGTCCGATCGCCGCGAATCTCGATCGATTAACCGATAACAACTATTTACCGTGCTCAATTAACCACCTCGCGCGGTAAACTATATGATAATTAATATGTTATGCGGCGAGATCTCGAGAGTTTGTTCGGATATAACACGGCGAAGCATGTCAAACTACACACACACCGCACATATAGCTGCGAGTTGCAACGATAATATGTCACGCGCGGATTATATTATAATATTAATATTATGACGTTATGGGTGGGTAAGCTTGTACAACGCCGTACGTCAAATATGGCTGCCACGGCGGCCGGGGAGAACAAATCAGTTTGCCGCTGCACCGCCGGCAGCGGCATCCTGTTGCGGAGAATTATAATAATAATATAGTCGCACACTATAGTCGTACGACGAGGACGACGACGACGACGACGACGTCTGACAAGTTTTTAATCATGTCGAATCGCGTATAACAAACACGTCCGGCAAACTCCCGAGCACATATTATACACGGTGTGTGCGTAGTACGTAGGATTTATTTAAGTGGGCACGCGTGTATACACATTCGATATGAATTTACGCGTTATTATAGTCGTTCGGGGTAAAGGAGGCGAGTACGCCGTGTCCGTGTCGCGTTTGTTTTGCCGGAGACGAAAAACGTATGGCCGCAGTAGTCGATTAAAATATTATTATATACTTAACTAGCTGAATAACCCGGCTTCGCCCGTGTGCAGTATAACTTTTTATTTTATCAGTTTTTTTCATTTTTACCCCTTTTACCCCTTTTAACTCCGGTAGGGGTCGAATTTTGGAAAATCCTTTCTTCAGAGGCCTCTGCTATATTAAATGAAACTATTGACAAAATTTAATACCACAAAGCTCCAGTGACTCAGGATTTTTTCCATTTTTACCCCTTTTAACCCCCTTAGGGTTAATTTTCTTAATAATCATCTCCGTAAAAACCATCCTCGTACTTCAAGGAATATTATAAAAAAAGAATTAGCGAAATCGGTTCAGGGGTTGTTGAGTTATGCGCTTACAACACATTTTGCGATTCATTTTTATATATAAGATGTAATCGATGGCAATAGGCGGGCACGTACAAAGGGGGGTGTTTCGGGTGTTCAAACACCCCCCCCCCCCCCGAAATGTTTGGTTTTTTGTACAGTTATTTTATTATTAAATTTTAACGCCATGTTATACTTTAACGGACAGGTATAATATTACATTGTGTTTGTGGAACACCGGCGAAAACAAAATACTAGCAAATTTTGTATTTTAAAATAATTGAAAAAAAATTAAACAACTAAAACAGTACATATTTACACGTATACACCGGTTTCCGACCAAATCGATTATTTTCTTCGTCGCAGCTCAAAAAGCAACTGCAGGCAACGGCTACAGTGATGCGACGCGACGTGTATTGAATCGATGCGAGTAGCGACCAAAAATATAAACTCGACTGTTTAAAAATTGCGAATCTCTTCGTACTATAGTCGCTCGCTGTTTAAATGATATCGATTTCGTATTATTTCAATCAAATACCTGCCGAGCACCTATTGTATTTTGTAATTAAAATCAATTTAAAATGACACGTGTAGTGAGAAATGTTTCGTATTTATTCTCTAAGCATAAGTATAGTTCGTCAAACGTGTATTTATACGTGCAGGAGACGCTCTCCGGAATACTATAGCGTTACAGCGAATCTCGACAGTTCATAAACATTCGTGGGAATGCGGGATAAGATTAAATTGTATTACCTACCCACATTTAATGTGACTTAGATATTGTATGTATAATATACATGCAAGCGTGTGTGCAGAGTGGTTTCGTTGAACAAACATTGTCCTAATATATTATATTTCCACGAAATTTAAATTGGGTAGATTTAATAACATTCGGCGTATGGACTCAACGTCGTCCTTGGGTGGCGTGTAAATAGCGCATTTACAGTGTCCTCGAACTGTTGCGGATAACGTTATGCCGCCGCAGCGATATAAAACAATATTATCATAAGCTAGCGCCACCGCGAAGAGACAAAACGGTCGGAGTGATACAAGTCTAGCGAACGATATCAAAGTAAAAAAAAAAAATCATAGAAGACGAATTATTGTTAGAACGCATACTTCCTAGGAACATTGGTAGGTTTCGTAAAGGATATTGTGATAGGTTTGGCGAGTTTAAGCGGAAAATTCTACTATTTAACAGTAAATGGTAAGAAAACAAAATAAATAAGTATCATTTGATACACCTATTGGAAATTCGCGTTTGTAGGTAAATTAGGTATACGGATTATAAGACGTCGTCGTCGTTGTTATTATCTACGACGGTAGGTAAATATTATGCTAAAGACATCATAAATACGGACAGAACGAACAGTGAGAGCGTGCAGTTTGTTTGATTAAAACAAAATATAAAATTAAAAAAATAACCGAAGAATTTAATTTACTGCTCCGTTGACTATTTTACGAGCCCGCGTCATTTAATATTTTTCGTTATACTCGTTTATGCTATTCCCCGTTTTATACTATACTGTTATAGTCTTTGTGTTTTACGACCGTTTGCGAACAGTGCGAGAAAGTTATTTTTTAATTATATCGCCGTGCGTAAGTATTATTACAACGAGTTGGAGCTGTACGTGGGGTCCGCCGTTTGGTGTCTCGCAGCAGCCACTCATCTGCACCGGAATCGTTTTCGCGAACACAATAATCGCGATTGTTATTTATTTATTAGCAAACATATTTTGATCTCCGGCTTCGTATGCGTCGAAACTATTCGCATTTTCTTTTTCACACGAGCACGTGATATTATTTACTACACGACATGTCGTGTAAAGTTTATACATTAATATTACGGAGAGATTAGGGAGGTTTTAGTTTAGAGGTCGGTATAATAATAAGGACGCCCGGAATGTCTCGTATAACGAGCCACCTCCTATGGTATAGTTTTATTTCGTGCTGTAGAATATATTTACACGCGAGCACTGCACTAAAGTTTAGTGTATTGTAAAGAAATAGTTTTTTTTCCGAGCGATAATTTTTTGGAAATCAAATCGATCGTTTGATTTGTCGATTTGATTTTACCAAACAAATGTAATACGAAGATTAGCGAGTACGTGACTGTTACGTTTCGTATGGAGTATGAGGGAGCCGGCTCTAACCGAAGGTTTTGGCACTTTGGCAAAGTCGACACGAGCTCTTGTAAATCTCGTGAGGAAATTTTCGTAAATCTTTTCCTTTCCGCGGCAGTGGTTTCATCGGAAACGTGAATTACGACAATCTCTGCGACATGGTCTGTTCGCCGGTTACTCAAAACGGCTTATTTAGTTTTCCCAAATCCAATAATCGATTTGAACGTTTATGCGGGGCGCCTCCTGCGGGATACCGTCGTTAATTATTAATTATTTGTAGGTACTATATAGTTGTACAATTATTATTATTGACGAGGGTCATTTGTTTTATGAACTGTTATTAGTTTGTGTATAATGTATACGCAGTCCGGTAAACTTTACAACGGTGACTCGAGTCGAAATCTTACAGAATCTCACGCCAACAAACGACATACATACAGCGATTATTATAAATTATAAACTGTTCTTGAACAAGACGGTCAGGCGCGGATCCACGGGGAGGGGAGAGGGGGACTATCATAAATTCGTAATGTATAATTTGGACTTGTGTTGATAAAAAAAAAAACGTGTAAAAAAGTATAGTCGATCGATTACGAGCATTTACAATGACGCACGTTAGGCTTGTTATAAAGGGTGTCTACTGTCTCGGACCTTTGAAAACGGGCACGCCTGTGGGTGACTCTCGGATTGTATTCGGTGGATTATATTAGTTATTATAGTTATAAGGTTAAGGGTTATAGGTTTACGATGACTTATGAATATGTTATGCACGATGCGACCCCATACCAAAATACATATTAAATCGTGTTAATAACTAACGGCACGGACCACGGGCTAATAAGACAGCTTAGTTCAAAAAGTACTAATGTATTCAAAATATATCCATCGCAGATTTCACGAAGCATTTTCGAATTTTAAATCCGAGTTGTGCACGTAACGTCGATCCGCGAATTTAAATCATGTAACAACAATAGAATTCGGAAGTTCTGATTTATTTAAACATGTTACTTGTTGACCTGTGAAAGTCGGTACTAGTAGTAAGTTGCATTTTTAATGTATCCATTAACCCCGAAATAAAGAAACATTATCGTTTTCGGTAAGTCAATACTATTCGCAGTGAAAACTCGCCTCGGCTACGGTGGACCTAGAGATTTGGTGAATAAAACGTGCGATCGCCCGAGCAGACGGTATTATAATTTTCGCGATTTTCGCGAGAAAACGAGAAAATAAATGCGGCAGTTGCCAAATAATACAATAACGATGGGTCCGCAGTGCGCAGAAATATAAAACCACAGATTACTACTGTATATTTTATATGAAAGGCGACAAACGTTCGACGTGACGAACAATATAAATAGTCCAAGTTCATTCGCCATTCACACGCACTTGTTGGGTCGGAAAAATACTTATGAAATCATTATGTAAAATATAATACACGGCTGAAAATTTGTAAATACTAATGTGATATTTATATTTGTATCCGATTTAAACCGAATGTCAACTGAAGTGACAAATTAATAGAGCTATATATGTATAGCTGTTAAATCGAGTTCTTTATTTAATACGATTTGTTTGTGAATAAAACACGCATAATGTTATTATGCAGTTCGTTATTTCGTTTCGACGGGGTTCACGAGGTGTAACAAGCGTTTCTGCGGAAGATTTCAAAAGGAAAATAATATAACGTAACGTTCGTATTGCGCAGTACGGTTCGGCATGAATTGTATAGGTACTATTAAGTGTGTGTGTGTGTGTATGGATTATAATTTAATAATATGTCGTCCACGCTGCGGCGGCGAAGCAGTTTTAGCGAGCGAGCGAGCGAAACACGAGAATCTCGCGCGAGAGGCCCTCGATTTTAAAACGTCATCATGCTAAATCGAATTTCGTATATTCTAAATCAAACAAACACAAAACTGTAGACGAGTGGTTTCGCGTAATTGCCGGACCTCGGCTGCGACTGGAACAGTATCGGGGGAGCTGTGAAAATTTCAGACGACACGTCGATTTCTTATACTCTCGTTATAAATTATTTGTTTGTCGTTAATTAATTTCGGATAGGTAGACGAAAAGAAGATGACAAGCGTAGTAAAATATTTTCAGAACATCGACGACTTTGCAAAAACCAAAAATATCTCTATCCGGCAAGACAACAGTTTTTTTTCTTTCGTATATTGTTTCTTGAGAAAATCGTAGGAGCCACTGTGTAGTTCTGCAACATAAAAATAGACTACACAAATACACGTTTAAAAGTTCGTATTTTACTTAAAATGTATAAAATTACCTAATCAGAGTTTTCTATGAGTACGATATTCACCTGTGCAAAACATGACACGAATCTATACACACGCATAAGACACATAAAGAATTGTATTTCAGTGTGAGAAAAAACAAACTGCTTTAAAAACATTAAAAACCAAAGCGTCCAAAAGCCATCCTTATTGTGCCCTCTGATAAAATATACACTAAACGACTAAACCGTCTGATAACGTATAAAAATTATTATCATTATTAAACTGGCAGTGATATTTCGGTCACTTTTTTTACTACTGCACAATAAAAAAAAAAAGATACGTCTTACGTAACGCGTTTGTTCTTTTGGTAATAATAATAATAATAATAAAAACAAACAAAAAAAAAAAGAAATTCAGTAAAACGTTAACTGTTGTTGTATTTTTTATACCAGTAAAAAAGAAAATGCAATTATAAAAGTGTCTGAAAATCATGTCTCTAATTAAAAAACATTAAAATAATGGCTTTTATCTAGAACGAAAATATTACTATTTTAAGAATTGTGTGAACAGCTTTTTTTCTTTTTTTTTTTATGTAAAACGGCGTTTCCTTTCGGCAACCATCCCTATTATATTGTTTTAACTGTTTCGCACTGTTTAGACTTTTTTGCGAAATTTACGGCTTTTAGCTCTGATTTTGAGTATTTTTCCCAAAGACGAACGATGCATTTGATGATCGTACGTGTATAATATATGATATCATATAACTGACCGAAGTACACACTTGTATTTATTTATCTAATTTATAATTTAAGAAAAATCGGGTGAGATTTGGTTTTTCTCAAACTATATAACAAAATTAATTTTACTGTTTCCATCGCCTTTGTAATTGAAAAACATAGATCATAAGCGGTAAATTCTTAAACATCAGTTTGGTATTTAAATTTTGAACATTCGAAAAATTCGAGCAATTCATACTTATTCATTTTGGAAATATTGATTTATCGTCGTTTTTGTATTTTTTTGGAATTGAAAAAATCAGCTTGAAATCATTTTTTTTTCTATTGCGCGTGCTTTAGATGCATTTTGTTAGAGCGTTTTTTTCCCCTCGAGTTATTATGTCATTGCTTGTAACGGATAAAAGTCACTTAAAATTGGCGTGTTAACATTTACGTACGTAAAGAGAATCTTTAATTTTTAACAATCTGTAGGTGTCAAACTAAATCTTCTCCATGTTGTTATTTCATGCGAAATCAAACGTCAGTGTGCGTTTTGGTGTTTTTCGTTTAATATTTTTTAGTTTCAGAGTATAACAATGGCACGACGAATATCGACTCGCGCGGGCTCACGACTATAGAGGTTCCCAATTAATAAAGGTAGAAAACTCGAGTTGTTATTAATACTATTGAACGTTCGTTTGAAATTGTACATGGTTCGTTTCTGTTTATTTATTTTTTCACGTTTAAAACGAATGAAATATACAAAATAATTACATTTTCTAACTTTGTTTGTATTTTTGTTTCTAGGAGTTTCGTTATCACCACTGTTTCCTAGGGTCTCTAGGCTAATTTCTTTTTTGGACAGTGTAATTTCTAGTCATGCATAGACTTATCGTGTTTTAAATGTTATTTCATTCAGACAAAATATATAGGAGGTTATAATGTTATAGATTAGATACATTTTCACCACACAGTAATAACTTCACCAATAACAACAATAATTACAATCTGGAAAAAATGAAAACAGAAATGAAATATTTTGATGACGATGGAAATTCAAAATCGACTTGATTAACACAAAAATATCACGTTGTTATTAATTCACACGAGCAAATAAGGGAAGTAAACAAAAAAACTCAAACCATTACGTTCGGTTAACAAATTAAAATCAATTTCTACTTTTTAATTCGACTTTCATTTACTCGTTAACGTTCAGCTTTAAATACAGGTGTATAACGTTGCGTATATACACGGCGAGTAGGCACTCGATTAAAAATTTGGCAAAACTGAATTTTCAAATGGGTGAAAAACCCTTTTACGACATTGTAAAACGAACGCGGTAGTAAAATGTAGACACACGCGAGTGTATATGCAGTCATAGTTTTGGTTATTATTATTTATACGTACTATATGCACGTAAGTCATGCGCCAGCGGCGATTGTACGCTTTTCTAGTGTGTGTATCCTTAAAGATTGAATACGTATTCAAAACGACGGAGGATATTTTTTCCTCGAAAGAGAGATGATATTATTTTTTATCCAAAAATCTCGAATTTCTCTTACTCTTCCTCTTTCTCTCTACGTATAGAATATGCGCGTTGCAGAAATACCGAAATCTGATAGAGTTAAACTTTTCTCCCGTACGCATATTACACGCATTAAAATAAATAATATCAATTCGCTCCGAAATGTCAATGTCGACCCTAACCCTCAATAGCGTTTCGTCGATGTCTAAATCGAATGCGTACCTATAAACTGGACTAGGTATACAGCAGCACGCTTCGATGTGAAACATATATATTATGCATAATTTGAAAGTCTCGGCGACGTAGTCTCGACCGCAGTTAAACGCGGCGTATAATTCGATATCATCAATTGTTTTGTCTGCTTTACAATTTAGACGTCGGAAATACAATGTTCGATTTCGAACAGATAAATATGTTGATATCGATAAAAATGTTTTATATTCTACTAAAAATTAATAGCGACGTTATATTAATCCTGTGGCAAATATTCGTTTTTCAATCGTCTATGCGTCGGGAGAGTTTTATTTTTCGCATCATCTCGTGGCTTATTGTACAATTTCAACCGAAAAAGAAGCAATAAAACGATTAAACGACCATTGCAAATCACAAGATAATAACAACGGTTTGTCTAGACAGTAGATACATAATACCCTGTACGACAAACCACGCTGAACTCGGCCCTTTACTTCGCATCGAATGAAAACATATTGTATTGATATTTCGCCTGTTGCCTCGGGGTACCAAATCGCGCATCAAAAGCATTCGTAACAACAAATCAACGAATGCGATAATCATATTTATTAAATCGACTTCGTTTGCGCATAAAACGCTATCCTAAACACACGGACGCGCTCGAGGTGTTCACAATAGTTCTATATCATGTATTTTAATTTTTTAACGCCGTGTGTTTCGCGTGGCGTGTTCAACGGGGAAGTTATTATTATTTTTTCTCTCGAGTTTTGTTTCTGGGGGTCTTGAGAAAGGCAAGTGTCGCGCGTTCCAGCGACGTTATTAGTTTTTAGTTACCTAACGATGTTGACACTTCATCACATTCGGTATCAAAGACTCGCCGTCGATACTCATTATTATTACAGTGTGTACGAAACATGATTTTACTATAAACATCATTGGAAGTAAACGCTATTATAATTAATACTCGACAGTTACATACTTTGCGCACTGTCGCCACCAGACTTCCACGATAGTAAAGATTATCGAGACGCGAGCGCCGCCGCCGCCGAGTTAATAAAAAAGAAACGATTAGCGCGAGTGATGCGCGTTAAAATTTAGAGTCTGTCGCGGTGACATCAAAGCCAAAATAGGCTCGCCGTATATATTATATGCGCGTGATTTTTTTTTTCGTTTGAGAAACACGTGGGGCCTTAAGTGGGGCAAAAGCGCATACAAGAGAATCGACGGGGAATAAATTATTTATTAAGTCTCTGCCGGCACGACTAATTAGCTATTTCTTATTAGTTTCTATTTTAAAATAAAACAGGATCCTTTATGAGAACAGTCGGTAATCAAAAGCACGCACTTGTGTAGAACAGATTAAAATCAAAACTTTCTCGTTAAAACATTAATTGAAAAGATGATTATTAAAAAGCGACGCTTTTTATTATTTTTTTTTTATGCCAAGCGAAATCGCCGGAAAAGTACTTGCAGCGAAGTATTACAAAATATTAACATTATATACATACTAAATCGCGTCTCATTCAATCGACTAAACAACTGTGTTTATAGATTATTATTATTTTTAATTTTTTTTTTTCAAAACTAATTAAAACAAACGCGTGTAGTGTGTGCCGCGTTACAATATCCATTATATTACACAAGCGCCTGTTGTTCGAATTCTGACTTGATTTTAATTAATTAATTTTCTATGAATCGGAAAAAACAAATATTAATTTACAATAGACTTGTCTATTTATTACCGTGATGCCGGTCAACCGTTTGTTTTAGAAGAAAACAAAAAAAAGAAGAAGTTATTGAAAAATAATTTGTAGTTTTTTTTTTTTTTAAGTACGTTTAAGAACATTTAACAGCGGATCCTATTGATAGAAAACATAAACACGCATATACCTGAGAATAAAACGCGACGAACGAATAAATAAACGAACGCTCGGAACAGTTAAAAAAATGTTATTTTAATACGAAACGATATTAAAAAACAAAAGTCATTTTATTTATTATAAATTAATTGATTAACATACTTAATTCATATTTTGTTGGGCTGCAGAAAATCGTCTATTCTTTTTTGCTGTAATTTATCAAGACTTTGCTTATTGATAAAATCTGCGCAGCGAAGTTGTCGGGACATTTTCGTTTCCGTTTTACATGAGATATAGTCTCAGCCGATCAATGCACTTTTCTGCTTCTCTCGTAATTTTGACGGGTTGAACGTCGTCATCGTCATCACTTTTTTCATTTTGCAGACTTCTCTCGGCAGTCTCGTCAACAATATGATCGTAATTCTCATTTTCAGGTCAGACTATCTAATTGGACACTTTTATTTTTTAATAAACGAATACATTCGTTCGGGGCCGTGCCAATTTGTCCCCATTTAGCGGTCGTCTCCTTTATGCGATGTCCCAAATAAGCCGATTCCACTGTACATTATATTGTTCGCGCGACGTACCTGCGTTCTGCTAACGTCTCGTATATATTTATTTAGTAGCTACCGATTTTGCGCAAACAGACGCGTACGTCGCGATCTGTTATAATAACGTACGTCGTGTATCGCGTGAAATAATATGCCTCGCGTTCCGCAAAACCGCGTTATTGGACAAAGTAATTATTATCATACGGCTAATTTTGCGCGGCGCTTAGAACGCATATATAGTGCTACAATGTAGCATAGCATTATTAATCAAACGCCCGAGAGAGAACGTGCGCAGTCGATTATGTTACTAATGTATTATTGTTATTACTATTGCGTACACCCACGTACACCTTTATATAAAATACAGGTCGAGAGAGATAGGCGCTCGTTTTGCTTTTTATCGTTTTCGTCGTTTGTGATTTATAATAATTACGGCGTGTTCGAAGTCGTCGTCTGTTATACTATGACGCTGTTTTGCTATAAAAAATGGAACTCCGTCGTTCACTATCGTCCGTTCGCCGCCAATCGATTTGTAATGATTTTCAATTATAATATATGTTATTTCTCTGATTATTTACGTTTGAAGTACGAATACTAGTCAAATAAAAGGCCGCAGTGCCTAACTTCGCGATATTTTAGTTTTTTGATTTATGATTTTCGATTGATTTGAATAATTTGAAGAAAAACAGACGCGATTTTAGTCCGAAGCAGACGCTCGCATAATAGGAAAATAGAAACGAGTTTTTCTTCTCACGACGATTCTACCCTTATAGTTTTCAAAATCTATTTAATCGTAACAATATTACTGTCGGCTACGTTATTATTTACGACTGGCGTGTAATCATTGCCGTCGCTATAATACGACTGCCGCGGCGCATGACAATCGCATACAGTACACAATACATCTCGTGGGCGAACGTTTGATCGAATCGCGCACGATATCATACGTAATGTATTACGACGATCGACAATATCGTGTAAAAGGAAAACGATTTTAATTTAAGGAAAATCATTACGATTCGGGCGGGCACACGCGAAATCATTTAGCCAAGCGTTTCTCAAACTGTGGGTCGCGAAAAGTTTTTTTAATCATACAAATTGTAAGAAATTTATGTTTTTTTTTAAATTTCATAGACTTAAAATTGTATTATTATAAAATAGCAGTAAAGAGTAATTAATAAACAATAAAAAAAAATTTTGTTTTTTTAAACTACCTTTTTATTCTGTAAATGTAGGGGTCGCGATAGATTTTCGGAAGATAATTTGGATCGCGGTCTTAAAAAGATTGAGAACCAATGATTTAGGCTATCGACACACAATGTTATCATATTACGATCGTGTGATGCGACCGTTTGAATAAACTCGCCGTCCATAAACACGCGGCATTTTATTATACTTTACACGCATTCGCACGACCTGTCTATAAATATTTTGTCGTCGAATATTTAAAAAACCGTTTTCGAACTGTGTATCGCGCACACCCCCTTCAAATATTCAAAACGATTTAATTAAAATTCAAATAAAAACACCGTATAAGGTACCTTATTCGCGTATGTACGTTGTACGATAATAATAATAATAATATTATCATAATATAGTAACAATGTAAATAAAATGTTTCGGCCGCGTCCAACGAATTCCGGCGTCAAGCAACGAGATAAAACCGTTTAATTAAACCGTTGTGAAAATAAATAAATTCGTCGGATATTTTGTAACATGGCCGGAAAAACAACAACACACGAATATTCGTTTTAAACGAGTCGTGCTTATTACGCCGGCGACCGCTAAATAGGTACTGTTCGGGGCTTTTCAGTTTTCACCGATCGACGTACGACGGCGGCGTTCATAGGCGTTCGGAAAAAAAAGAAAAAACCACGAGTTGTGTTTTCACGAAGGTTTTCTCCAATTCCAACTACATAATGTACGTTATTATGTTTGTTTAGTTCATTATTTTTACGGCGCGAGCAACAAAATTAAATAATTGCATTACGTCGTTTCTTCGTAAAACCGATGCGCGAGAGGACATTGTTCTACTTAGAAACACCCACGTTTCATATTTGCACCAGTATCGTTTGGACGACTGCGAACCATTTTGTAATTTTTTTTTTGTCGAATCGAGGGATTACTCGCGCATAATTATTAACGGGTCGACTAATAATAATTATTATTATTTTTAACGAACCGCACTCCTGTGTCTAGATACGAATTTTAAATTCATAGCTGGTCTATGATTTTATTAAATTTAAAAACAAACACGCGCGAGCAGTGATTTTTCAATAAGAATTCATAATACACGCGAGTGATTTATGCGCGCCGAGTGCGATCATATTGTGCACACGATTTTAGCGCGTCATACTGTTTTTAATATTATTTACGTTTAAGACGTGATAAAATATATTACCTCGTTTCGTTGTAATTTATTACGCGCGCCTTTTTTTTTTAGAGTAATTAATAGCGATCGAAAAACAATAGCCGCGTAATAACATCGTAATAAACGCGAAAGTGAACTGCGCTAAAGACTCTCTGTTATTGTTACGTATATAATAATATGTTGTACTCGGGACCGGCGGCGACAAAGAAACAAAAAACGGACATCTCTCGACCATTAGCGCGTTTTTACGTCATCCATTTACCTGCACTCTCTACGGCGTGTCCGCACGAGCACGATGTAATAGTTTCTCGGTCGTTCTTGTGTTTTTCTCGACGATAAATAACAATAAAATCAGCGGTGGAAATATTCGACCGACAACTTATAATTAGCTATTGGTTCTCGTTAGAGGACTTTTGGCCGCACATAGCGAGGGTGGCGCGAGCAAACTCGGCTTTCGTTGGCCTGACGCGGACGACTCATTCCGATTTCACGCGAAACACACTCACGGTCGTAAGTGTTATTATTACGATTGTTACATAATTATGTATTCATAACGAACCATCTGATAATTAGGTATCTATTTACATTAATGACTGATCTGTTCGATTGCCGTACGTTTCTGGTGCAAAAATCTAGACCCTTTTTTATAATTCACATTATTAGTAGGAAGCCTTTGGATGCATTTGGGGGTGATACTGCGACGGGCCCCTCTTTGATCCCGGGGGCCCCGATGTTCGGCGTTGCTCCTGCAGAAAGGAAATGCCAAGGTGTCTGATCGTCCATCTCGATATCGTTTGATAATGCTGTGTACGTCTCTCGAGACACGAAAAACCGTCGATTCGGCGCTATCTCGGGAGTTTCACACGTGCGTTTGGTCGTTTTGTGTGATTTCCGCGGAAATTGCATTGTGGATACTAAACACACTATCAATGTATTCGAACAAATAATTTTTTTCCTGTTTTTCCTGTCGCGTCACGTCTCGGGGCGATAAGGATCGTCGGTCAGGAAGTGTGACCGCAGAAATACCACGGCGGCGTTAACTCATTATTGTTATTCTTTCGAATAACATCACGGGATTCGTTTTTTTTTTTCACTCGCGTGCAAATATTGTTTCAAAGTTTCCGTTAATACTAATAAACCAACAGAAAATCTGTACACGCGTTAAATAGCTAACTTCCCGGCCAGGTGGTTTTTTTAAATTATGTTTTAACAAAATACACACGAGTTGTACAATTATAATATTTATAAGTGAAAAGTTTTTGTTTTTCAATTATTCTGTTATCCTCAAAATGGAAAAAGTGTAATAAATTATACCGGCATTGTGTACACGCGTATTATTTTTGAATCTGTTCACTATTAAAAACAGTTTAGTTTGAACTGCAAACGCGTTAAATTATATTATAAAAGCTCAATAATAATAATTAAAAAAAAAAAAACAGAACGGACCCATCGTCGGCCATTAAAACAACGTCAACTCGCGGTTTGCATAACACGACAAATATTCAATTCTAAACAAACGTCTATTAAATTTTTTTTAGATTAATCTTTTTATTTTTTTATTCCTCCTGTCATAACTAATTACAATTTTATGATAATATTATAATACACTGGCTGTACGGCACGAGAGTTGCGTTTTATATTTCGTTGAAATGATAAATATTAACGCGAGAATATTGCAATTTTTTCGTTTCAGATCGTTTCGATTGGAGAAGTTTTGCGAAGAGAAAATAAAAAACGCCGCAAACGAATGTTTTCCTCGATAGAATGTGGCTAAATTATTTATATTGTTTGCGGAAAATAAAGAAAACCCGGAGTCTGAAGAGCTAGTAGTATTGTTGTTTTTATATAAATATACATTAAAACGCACAATATATTTTATTACAAACGCACTGTTGTTTTCATAAATGTTGTAACAATAAGTTCTAAAAGAAACCGTATCGCGAGCGCGTGACATGAAACATTCAAAAAGCAGCACATTGTTGATGATCTTAAGAGAACATTTTCGGTGTCACGCGGGGCGACGGCGGCGTCGAGCGCACGGGTGGTAGGTACGCGGAATATCATTATTAACGACGTTCGCCGTCGGTTTTAATAAATTTACAAAACGCTTCAACCCCTTGAGGTCTAAATTGTTTATTGTTTTACTGGCATTCCATTAAAAACGTCCGAGTCATAATAAATACGATATTGTCTGTAATATAATACTGTATTTCGAGAACGCGACAAATTGGCTCTGGACATTACCCGTCCCTGACTTTTCTATTATTTTTCACGTCGCTGTCAAATGACCGATTGTAGCAATTATCCTGCGTTCTTTTCGTTTTCGGATTATTAAGTGACCAGTCGTCATGTATGATATTATGTTTACATCGATTTTTCCCCGGTTGTCTTCGAAATAAAAAATACATTTCAGCAACGAGTTGTTCATCGATTTCTCCTTCTTTTTCTTCCGCGCAACGTACGACCGCCCGCCACTGATTTATTGATACAATATAACGTCGTACCTACTATATTATTAACACAAGTGCCATTCGTTATTTTGTTTGAAATTAAACATTTACGAGCGTTTACATCTAATATTCTAATTATAACAACTGAAATACGCCAATATGCATTTATATCAATGATTGGCGAAATATAATGTAGATGCTCTTTAACCCGTCGACATTTTAAATTTATTGCTCAATTTCTACAATACAAATTTAATAATATACCATCGTTATTATTATTATACAGTATATACAGTATAATATAACGTATAGAGTATATTTATTTTATATTGTAGTAAATAAAAAATAAAAAATAACTATGACTCTATTTGATAGTGCTGTGTGGAAGTATATCTCCGTGTCCCACTTTTTCTTTCGCTAACACGACAAAAAAAAAAAAAAAGGAGATTTTCTAAAGCGTGTATGAATTCTGGAATCCTTTTCAGTCCCGTGTCCTTTATTAAACTCGGGTAGCGTTCACGAAAGTCAATATCTTTGACGTGGCTTCTTAACCATTTCGCGGTAGACTGTTTCTGGTTTCTCTGACTACGATCAAACCCGAATAAAAGGGCGACCGTGAAGATATGGGGAACTTGAAGAGATTTCTTAGGGGTCGAGGATTTCATACGGGAAACTTTTTTCAAAACAGCACAAAATTGAATAAATTATGGATTTTGAAAAAAATTAAATTATATTTCTGTATTTACATGAAAATTGAATTTATTTCTAATAAAAAGAAAATTGAAATTTAATTTTGTTTTTCGAGTTTTATTTCATTTTTAAAGAACACAAAAAACAAAGAATGACTTTGTCGAGTTAAGCATTTTTCAATGCATTTATGTCCATTACCTTAATGGTTTGAATAGCATTTTTTCTGTCGTTTCGATAATATCGATTAGACATTTCAATTTTCATCAAGTAGGCAGTCGTCCTCTCTCGTCCTTCTCCCTTCCGAACGTGCAGCACGGTGATATAATTATATCATCGTATCCGGCCTAAAAATCATCAGTGTTTTCGGTAATTATTTTAGGAGCTACGTATGAGAAACGACCCCGCTGTCGTGTGCCGCCGTCGGCAGAGGTTTACCTCTACGCGAGTATATACATAATAATATAACGGGCGTTTACCGACCGAAAGGCCGGTGCCGTTAATGACGTCGGTGAATTAATCCGGCCCCCGAAACCGTCGTCATCGTCGCGGTCTCGTAATATAGGTAATACCTCGGTCCGACACGATTATAGTATTGAGTTTGTGTATACTTTGCGACCGCCGCCGCCGCCGACGAAGAAACAAATGGAACTATTACGCACGCGAACGGCGGCGACCGTGTGCGCGGCGAATATTTCCTCAGCCGCGGGCGGGCGGAGCGTGTGTGTGCGAGTCTCTCCGAACGGCACAAACGCGGTTTTCGCGCGCCGACTACTACGTATATATTATATTATAATACAGCGGTCGATTTGATTAATTTTCTAGTCGTCGGGGTCGAGTTATTTTCGCACAAACCGACGACGACGTCACAATCCCACGGATTTCGCGACGCGCGTGTGTAAACAGTGCCGCAACAATTGGGTGTGCAAGGTGTCCGATGCACACGGGCCTCCGGTTCTTAGGGGCCTCAAGCTTCATATTCATATAAGCTTCATTGGATCTGTAAATAATTCGGTTTTATAGTAAAACGTACAAATTATTATAGGAATAAAATTACGAAAATGATATTATAAAGTATGACATAATTTGTAGAATAATAGTCATTATCGCAGGGGCCCCTCTCTGTTATTGCGAAATATTTCTCAAATAATTATTGTATGGATACTAGACTTGGATCACTGAATTAAGTGGTTCATTATTTTTTTTGATTATTCGTTATACTAATTTATAGAGGAGGTATTTAGAAGCTCAAATTTTTATAAATTTACATAATTTATTCTTCTGATCGGTTCCGCGAATCCGTCAAATATTTAAGTTATAGAGTACTAAAAAATACTAAAAAATTTCTGTAGTAATACAAAGATCAAGTAATAAATATATTATTAATTTGGGGCCTCTAAATAAATCCTTGCACACGGGCCTCAGAATTCATAATTTTGCGGCACTGTGTGTAAATGCGAAATCGAAACACGTTTTAATTTCAACGAGTGCTTTTGAAAACTCGTACACCGCGGCGGCGGTCGAGAATCGATTTTTGTCGATTGAAATTTCGAAAACTAACGGCGCGATATTATAATAATGCGCGCAGAGAACGTTTTCCTGTTTATCGTTTGGTACGATATCGAGCGTTTTAATTCGACCACACTTCTTTCGGAGCGATTGAAATTATCGATAATATGATCGACAAACGATTACCGTACGAAACGCGCGTAATATCGTACGAGATTTTCGAATTTCAATGTGAAATATGTCTTCGGCGCGCGAGTAAATAATAAAATAGGCCATTATATAGTGGCGTGGGATCAAAACCCTCGAGATTAACCATTAGAAGACGTCATACATATATTATAATACCCATACACGAATTTCCTGTGCGCGCTACTGATTGTTTAGCTCGATATACTTAAACCATAAACAAATAGCAAATTAATAGAATACTTGAGCAGGTTGTTAACTTATTAACAAGGCTGGGCACCGACGACGAGTTAATAAGTCGAGTCGATTTTAACCTTTTTTAAAAAAAAAACTACACGTTTTAATTTTATTTATTATGTATTATGTATGTATAGTACAGTGAGGATAAAAAAAATTATATATTTTTTTTTTCTTTTGGAATTAGTTTGAAAAATTAAGTTAAATAATTTGAAAAAATATAATTTATTGAAGTTTGATTTGCTAACTTTATTTTAAATTGGGAAAATGTCTTTTAGTTTTAACAGACGACTTGGTAAAAAATTAAATAAACTTCAATTAATTGAATTAAAAAAAATATCATTAACTTGGCCAGCTTTGTTCATATATATATATATATATATTATACATTTTTACTAGTAATTATTTTGACAGGATTATGAATGTTAATCGAACAAAAAGTATGCGATTATTTGGTTTGAAATTGTGTTCACTCTTTGAGATAGTTAACGAAAAAAAATACCGTACGATTTTTCACGAGCAAAAACAAACGTTCGCATCGAATACGATGTACGATTTAATTAAAAACATAGCTTTTCGGTCAGTTTAAGACACAACAAATGTTATTAAATGTTAAATGGAGCGCAAACACGGTAAAAGAATCGAATATACAAGGAACTAAAAACAATCGCACGGACGTTTCGGCACTTCTTTCTTTTTCTTTTTTTCAATTTTATTAAAATACTCATCTTTGTTCACGGACATTATCTTTCTGTTCGATTTTTCGTTCGAATCGAATCACGCCGAGCGGTGAAAAATATAAAGCTATACACGTACGAGTTTGATATCACGTCGGTAAAATGATATTCAATTAGTCGAGTCGATAATTATATACGTATACCATTTGTTTGTGGTATACTTGCCCGTGTAATTCTATTCAAACTTTATAATATTATGCCAATCGCATCCTTTGTCGACCCGTTTTCTAAATTCAAACAATGGGCCGTACCGAAGCTCGGCTCTGCAGCAGTTGTTTCTAATACTGTTGGTAAACGTCGAGACTAAACGGCTTGAATGTGGTCAGAGTTTTCAACGCGGCGGCGGCGTTTGAATTTGAATTCAAAGTCGCGTTCTAACAATACACTGAACATGCGCGCGAATCGCCAAACAACAATGTAGCCTTTATCCGATCCCGATCGTAATACGATTATTATTAATATTATTAGTAATAATAATAATATTGTTATACTACGTATAACAGTGTTCCTAAATAACCATCCCGGATATATAGGTCAACGCGGGGCTAAACATTTATATTATTTATAATGGCATATCGGTAACAGAAAACTTGAGTCGCAGAACACGTGTCGGTCGTATTAAAATTACAATATACACGTGTGTACACTAATATGCAGATAGCGAATACCGCGTATTACCTATTTATCCAATACGTACGCGTAATATTACACTCTGTTCGCCCCGTTCCATCGCCCGCGGGGTCGCCCCGTCGAAACGTTGATATTAGTTTTGTGTTCGACGTGGTCGAGGCGGTCGACTATAGCTATTTGAAAAGTTTTTCCATAGACATTTTATCTACAAAGGAATAAAAACGTAATCATTTTATTATTATTTCGAATAAAATATATTTTACATCACGCACCAACGACGTCCCAAAAGCATTGGAATACATCACCGTCATTCGTTTTCGGATAGATTTCTCTCTCTCTCTCTATGAAACCACAGATGAATCTTATATCGAAACATATCTTACCCTCCTGCCCGTTCGCCGTTACGTTCTCTGTTTCGTCTCTTATTTTTTTTCTAAAGTCGTTAAATTCCGAATTTTAGGATCTGAAACATTTAATAGCGCGTAAGAAAAACAAAATAAACCACGAGCCGAGATAAACTGTGAAATTGTGTAACTCAAAAACAATCGAAAGTGCAGAACGCTTTTTTCAGGCACGGGATTTGAACTCACGTGATTTTAATAATTGTACTGTTTACCTTTTAGATCACAATCGAAATTCCAATGTAGTGGAAACGCTATGTAATAATATATATGACTGTTATGATTACGTACATTTCAAAACACCCTGAAACTATTGATCAACGCCAATTTTTATTTAACGCCATCGTTCTTTGCGTTAAAAATTTTAGAAAAAAAAAACGTTAAAATTTTGGATGTCTGGCAAACTAAAAATATGCTGTTTATTTAAAAAAAATGACTATATTTCAGTTGGAAATGAATTTTATTTTCTAAAAACTGGAGTTAATCGCCGAAAAATGGATCAAAGTAAAATAACACAAATCAAGAATATTACATACGACCCGAATGTTAAGTAATTGAAATGATATTATACATCCGTATAATCGTAAATATCGAGATGAACGATTTGATTAAATCCGAAAACGAGCCAAAATATCACATTAAATTATTTAAATTGTCTACAAATGTCGACGGACATATTATTATTATTATATTATTGATTTAATTGATTTACGATTCGATAGAACTGTGCGCGTCACCGGAGCGACGATTGTTATCGTAAATGGGTCAAGTATGAGTAATTTTAAGGGAAAAAATAATAATAACAAAATAGAATCTTCGTAAAAGCTGATACTCATATTTTATACGCTCAAATGAGCAGCTATAAATAATGTCTTAGGTTGTACCGATATTTCAAATACGCTCGGCATTTTTACCGTGATTTACAGGTGTCCGTGTTCCCGTTTACAAATTACTGTGACTATAAATTACGTATGCTACTTGAACTTGCACGTCCTGCCGTCTAATAACTTCAACCGTGTCCCATAAAACCGTTTTGAAAAAAAAGTTCAACCGAATTCGGATACGTGTATTCTTCTGCACTTCCGTTGCAACGATATATCAAAATTCCCCATCGATTCTGGGAATAAAACGTTTTTACCGTTATGGCACATTATTGATTTGTAATAATATCTATACATGACGTCACGGTTATACTATACTACGTGTATTTTTTTATAACTACAATATCAGTCATATCATTCGTTCCTTTTAATACCCATATTATGTAAATATTCGTACGTTTTTCCGTATTATTTTTTTTTTTTTTTTAACAACCGAAATGGTCTGTTTATTATTCATTATGCCATTTTAAACCTTATAACCGATAAGTTATCGGTTTATCCTGTGAGAATATGAAACGGCGCCCATACACGGTGTAATATCAATAAATAGACGGCATTCGACGTTGAAAAATTATTAGGTACATTTTTTCGGTAAGTATTAAAGGTTTTTTTTTTTTTAGAGTAAAGTTATTGATGTATACATGGCAGGTAAGTACTGTATTAAAATGCATTCGTCGAAAGGAAGTTGAAAATGTATTTCACTTTTTATCCACTAGAATCGGGAAATTCGTGACTGGAAGCATTGATGTTGAAATTCAACCAAATAAATATTATGGCAAGCAAAGGGCGTATATTAAAAAAAAAAAAGAAGGAGAATCGGGGCCATTCCCTCCTCCCTACCCCCTCATAATGGAAATTATTCACTCACGATATATTCGCTCAACTGATTTACGATTGTAATTATTTGTATTTGAACTTTTATTCACGTCGTCGTCGTCGGGGTAAAATAATTCCAACGACTTGGGACGGACAAATACATTCTGTTGCGCTCGATGTGTTTTCAAGCTTACTTTGAGAGTTGAATTACGAAATGTTTCTTGATATAAGTGAGGTTAAAAAACAATGTGAGTTTTGAGATGACGTTCTGTTTGAAGATACGTGTAAGAGGATATGGCATAATACATTTTAAGAAGATTTGGTGAATTATTGTGTTTTGATGTTGAAATGTTTGATATTTTTAAAACTCGATTGATGTGTGCGCCTATATAATCCCAATTCGACATTTGAAAACTTTTCACGTTATAATATGTTTTATTGCTGTACGTGAAATGATTATTATTCATATTTTCTAATTTAGAACCAATCGTTAAATGTTCAAGTAGAAAGTAAAATAAAACATAGAGTAGATGATTTTTCTTGAATTTCAATAAAACATTTACACGTTGAAAGTATTTTGTATTTTATGAGCATGTTACATTGCATCTACTGTGAAATTCATAAATCCTCTTAAGTAAAATAAATTGCTACGAGTACATTTTATACGGCGCATATTTGATCTATCGAATAAATCGTCGAATCGATTAGAATGGATGGCCAAGATCATTTTGTTTCAGTTAAAAAAAAAAGTCCCAAAATGTTTCAACTATCTGTGAAATACTGAAAGGTTAAACTAAAACTCAAAATATTAATTTCGAAAATATCACCTGTTCAATATTAACCTATAGTTATAACTACAATATTGTTATGTTTCTTTAGATTATAAATGAAACTATTGTGAACATTCAATGAAATTGCAGAAGATTATACAATAATTGAACTATTAAGGTAGATACAAAATTAATTTACTAATGAAAACAATATTAAATTTCCAAAGGCAATGTAGTGTTGTATTCTGATTATTCATTTTGATAATTTGCCGCGCTTTGTATAAACACCGACCATAACACGAGGTTGATGTAACACCGTGGTTACCATTCGAGTGTTTGTTTACGATCCGGCCATTTTGTTCTACGTTCTCGAAAAGCGTTGTTTCGTTCGCCGGTTTTCATTTACTTTCCGACATTCAAACGTTCAGAATTCGTTTCGTCAACTGACACGATGGACTTTCACGTAAGCTTAGACGAATTGATCAAGAACAGACGGTCATCGAGCCGCGGAGGCAGCGGCGGTAGAGGTTTCGGCGGCGGCAATGCTGGAGGAGGCGGTGGCGGCGGCGGCCCAATGCGCAGGGGCAGGCCGATGGCTAGACGTTCCAACGGGTTTAGCCCTTATTCGAAGGTGAGAAACACGTGAAACTGTGATGAATCGATGATGATATTGAACGAATCTGTCTACCGTGGTTCGGCCGGCATCCGTTTTGCAATGGCAGTTTTTCCCGATTGTTGTTGCGTTTTTGACCGCACGGTGTTGTGCTTTTGTGGAGATTTACGTACTGTGCCGCGGGGGGTAGGTGCCGATTGTCGGTGGAAAACCAAAAACCGTTTCAGTCGAGATGCACATAATAATTTCACTGTTGGAATCTATAGCGAAATCTGCATCGATGTGTTTCGCGGAATGATTCAACTGGATCTTTGCTACTCTCATCTATGACAGCTTGATTTTACATTATTTATAATTTATATTTTTTTAAAATTATTTAAAGTTAATTGAGTGTACTTAACTAACAAAAATCATTAGTTATCTAATTAAAATTATTAATATATTAGATGTAATAATGATGTCCTAATTCTGTACACAATATCAATGTTTTAAAAAATATTTCAATTCAAAATTTTTATGTAATTTGTTGAATGGGCAGTCAATTAAAAATAATTTTGGTTAATAATTGGTATATTATTTTCAAATTAAAGTATTGAATATTTCATTATTATTCTTTTTTTGCATTACAGGGCGATGTAAATGCATCATGGACTAATGGGCAAATGATAGGTGGTATTTCCACTATTAGTATTAAGAAAATTGTCATATCAAACTTGCATTTTGGAGTTACTTCTACGGATATACAGGTTTGAATAAAATAATAAACAGCAATATGTTTTTTACTTACTCTAGTAAATGCCTGTTTTACTTAAATTTCTAAATTTTATGTTGATAATCTAACATATTAACTTATTTATTTTGCTTTAGTATTATATAGTATTATATTTTTATTTTTTCATTTGCACGAAAGACTAGTTTTGATAAGTTACTTTTTACAGGAGTTATTTGATGATTTTGGACCGTTGAAGACTGCGACAGTTCATTATGATAGATCTGGAAGATCATTAGGAACAGCTGATGTTGTGTTTTATAGTCAAAATGCTGCATTAAAAGCAGTTCGCCAGTATAATAACGTACCTTTAGATGGTATGTATTTTAAATATTATTCTTTTAATTTTAATTTAACTATTTAATATTATTATTGAATATTATTGTTTAAGGTCGCCGTATGAAAATAGAACTTGCTACTGACTTGTCAACTGTTGCTAACCTCGCTACTCGTCTAATTAGACCAGCACCAATGCCAGTACGAGGTACTCGAGGTGGTATGTATCTACTTTATTATTAGATAATAATAATTCAAATAATTTATCTTTTTTTTCCCCCCTTCTAAAGGAGTTAGGGGTAACCGTGGTAAACGAGGTAATAATCGCGGGAACTCAAGAGGACGAGGTGCTGGCGGTGGCGGTGGCGGCGGCAGAGGTGGTCGAAATAATGAAAGAAAAATGCCAACTAAAGATGAACTAGATGCACAACTTGACAGTTTCATAAAGAGCAAGAAAAATTGAAACATTTTGTTTAATTCTGGTTTTTTTTTTTAATGTTCATTAGGTTACTAGTGTTTGACATTAAAACAGTGTTAATAAGTTGTTAATCTGATGAATTATTAATTTCTTACTAATAGGTTAAAATTATATTAAAATTTTACACTACACTAACTATTTACCTACTTCCCCATTTGTACTTTTTACCCCTTAAGTTTGAATGAAAATATTCAAATTTTTTTACCCCTTTTACCGTTTTTAACCCCCTTAGGGGTGGAATTTTCAAAAACCCCTTCTTAGTGCGCGTCTACGTCATAACAGCTATCTTCATGCCAAATTTCAACCCGATCCGTCCAACGGTTTGAGCTGTGGGAGGATTTCAAGAAAAAGCACGTTACAGATATTATATATTATATAGAGATTACTATTACATTACTATCATGTGTATGCAGAGATCAAAACCAAAAATCTGCATACTATTAAATTCAAGTGTGTGAATAAAATCGTATTTTTCGCCAACCACAGCCGTATACATAATACCAAACACGACGAAAAAAACTGAAAGTTATCGACGATAAGGAGTCGTAAATTTCGTATTGGACTAAATATCCTGCGCGATATTATCGAATATAAATAATATTATCGTTTTACGAGTGAATATTTGGTATGAATTATTTTGGTTCGATATGAAAAAAAAAATGCAAAATTATGCGTGAACGGTCGTCAATGTGCAGCGCTAACAATTATTATTAATTTGTGCGTTATGGCAGCGTACAACTGTACGTGTTTTGTGCTATTTAAATTAAACATAATCTACAGCGTTATGTAAATGGCCGTGGACAGTTTCGTGAAACGGAAAGAGGCCGCGCGCTGCGTGCGTCTCAAGGTTTTAACGATGCGTAGGGCGAGTAGTACATTAATTTTGTCGAAAAGTCCGTGAGTGTGCGACCGAATTGTGGTCGTCGACGAGCAACGACTTGGGCACGGTTGTCCCGCGATGAAAACGCCGAGAGAAAGAAGAAACATAACATTGCAATTTCGAATTACGAATGTACACATCGACGGATTGGAATGTTACAGTTTGATCGCTGTCCGCGTAGCAAGCGCCTACAACGTCAGTGTAATCAGTTATTTTATAATGAGGGACAATCATTTTTTTTACTTTATCTACTTTGTGAAAAACAAAATAATAGCAAACAACGTTATAGACTGCGTTTCAATGCGTTTCGTCTGTTGTTTTCAAATGCAATAATTTATTGTTTAAACTATAGTTCTTGTTTTTGATTTGGTATTATTGTCGTCTCCAAGTTAAATTAAATTGTTTTCTGAAAATACAAACTATTTTTATTTCGTGATGTACCGAATCACTTATAAATGATGTATGAGATAGCATATATTTGGGAGTACTTATTTATAAAAAATGCAATCATTCCTTTTAAATATCGTTTCGTTGTTAAAAGAAGTTTTAATAATAATTATTAAAGGAGGTTAAACGAGTGTTTAAAAATATTACACTAAAATACACTATCAATATTATAGTAAATAGTATTACTACAATATTATTCAAAGAATAACACTTAAAAGTGGTTGCAGATTCGTGCTTTTAATAATAATTTAAAATACACTTGAAGTACTTTCGGTGAAAAGTATTTTAGAACAAAATACACCGAAACACACTCGATCTCGGTGTGTATTTTAATACAAAAACAAATAGGCGGTACTTATATAATACGAGTGTATGATATAATACAATATTATATAATGTATGGTCCTAAATATTTACTTTATCGTCGGTAAATTCTCAAAACATTTCACTCCGCCGCCGCCGTGATAATTAATAATTAACAGCCAGTAAATTGTAACAGTTCATGAAAACTTTATTCGACGTGTCCCTTCCACCCATTAAGTAACACATGCGCGTATCACTTTAATTCGCCGTTTCAGTTGCGACGCGGTTTTATGTTACGGACGAGTGTTACAAGTTGTGTTTTCGTTTTGGGAAAATGTTTGAATTTGAAATGCGCATTTACAAGTGCCGCCGAGTACGTTTTAATAACTCGATTTCAACGTGTATTTCCGACACGCTATTATTATAACAATAGGTGCGATTAAAATTAGATTCGCTCAATGCGGATAACCCATCGCGAGACGATGTGTGTTTGGACGATGTGAACGAAAAAAAAGTAAAATCTCACCACGTTGTTTTTATTAAAATGTCGAAGATTTAGACAAATTTAAGGCGGAGACACACTATTATCACGTTACGTGAGCTCACGTGCTATTTCGTGAACTCACGTCACACAAATACTATGTGAAACCCATTAATGCATACTGTTTTAATATATCAGAAACGCATTAACCCCCACTCACGTGATATTACAATATTTCATTGAACCTCACGTGATATTACGTTTTTATTTTTCTATCGTTCCAGATATTTGATATTACGTGATATCACATTTTATTTTTGATTTGGTGAAGCTTGACGTTTTAAACCTAACTATTTTATTAAACATGGAAGAAAACTTAATTGAACAAGTTAGAAGGCATGACATTTAATATAATTGTAAATTGACCAGCTATAATAGGGACCAAAATATCCGTTTTGTGTTAGTTGTGTGAACCCATTTTGATCGATTTTTCCTTTGTTCACTTGTAATTTTAAAAGCAGCAGCATTTTCTAGATCGTTTTCCCAATCGGAAGAACTAGTTGAAGTATCAGACTCCATGTTGTGTCATACACTGAGTGATATGACGTGATAGCGTGATATTAGTGTGGCTATTCTGCCATCTGAAATATATCGAAATGCCGAACGCGTTTTTGATGGGGTCGAGAGCGACGACGGTCGTGTGTTCCGTGGATTTTCAATTTTCCTCCAACGCAGGAGAGTCGACTCGAGACGACACTCGGCACGTAAATTTCGACAGAAGTGCAATTGGATCTCACTGTGCCTCCCCACTCTAAAGGACGAAGGAGCTCGGGCGGCGGCGGTGACGCGATGCACGTAATAATTTCGGCGAGCGCATGACCGGCCGGCTGGCGGGCGGGCGGGCAGGCGGGCGGGCGGTGGTATTGCTCTCTCGGCGCGCGCCGCGGACCACCTGTCGCTGTGCCGCCGTCGCCGACGATCGCTCGCCGCCGCCGCCGCCGCCGCCGCCGACACGGTAAACCCGACGATATTCGCCCGCGCGCGCGAGACGGTACGGGCAATCGCGGTCGTCGCGCGTCGCCGTCCAGTCCCGCGTCCGCTCTCTCGATCCGCGTTTCTTCGCGTCGTCGCGCTCTCGCCGCCGTCAGAGCGAAACGTGCGCGCGCGCGCGCGCCCGTTTTTGTGCGACGAAAACCGACGGATCCCGCGCTCTCTCCCGTCGTGTATAAGTTGGCGTTTTGGTGACGGCGGCGGTTGTTCGCCTCGTCCGGTGGAAAAATAATAATATTAATATCCCGGCGCGCCGCCCGCCCGCCGCCGGCAGTCCTCCGCGGCCGTTTGTTATTATTATTGCGTTTTCAATACGATATTTTTCATTACTTTCGCCGTGTCGTACACGATCGACGAGTTTTACGCGACTCTGCCGACGACGACGACGACGGCGACGCTACAGGTAAGCCATTCACTTTTCGTCGGCGCGAAGCTCTGCGATATTGTTTGCCCCTCTTCCCCGACGAGCTCGACGACGCCGCGACCTTCACGCGGTGCGCGCGCGGAGAGACGATCCTCCTCCCCCTTCCCCGTTTTGCCCAATTGTTTTTCTCGCGGGATCTACGCGCCCACACAATCGGATCGATGTGTGGGGTTCACCGACCGAGAAAAATCTAGTGGGAAATTTTTGAGAAAAAAAATCAGTCATATTATTATAACGACCGTGTTGGGAAATGTTCTCGTCTAGGTGTTTGTAGAAATTAAATTTAGTCAAATTAAAAGACCGTATTGGTATTTAAATCTGAAATTCACCTCGATCCGGTTCTGTCTGTTAAATGTTAAAGTGTTATTGTCGTCATCGCTTTTCGATTCATAAAATATATATTTATGAGTGTGTGGGTGTAAAAAAAAAAATAATAAAAAAAAACCAAAGGTCCCGAATCGTATCCTTTGTCGTGCGTTACTCGTAAATATTCGAAAAAAAGGATCCTTGAAAAAGAGAAAATACGGACTTAACGTCTAAAAAATTTAAATCCATATGTATCTTTCGTCAATATCGTCAATATTATTATAATATAATAAATTTCTCTGACAATTTTTTTCTGCTTGCTATATGTATAATAACATTTTTTGATTTTTGAAAAATAATCCATTTCAATGATACGTTTGAGTATATCCTTTGATTGTCATATTTTCAAGTAAACTTTTATATAGAAACATAATGGTACTTACGTATTAGTGATTAGTGATTACTGTTGATTTATGTTTCATCCTGCAAAACTGTTCGGTTGACTAAAACAGTGTTCATTCAATATTAATAATACATTGTTCGTCAAACGTGTATATTAAAGGTGATTTCCACACATTCGCCATCTCTTATGCTACCACAAGTTCTTAATTAATGTAAATACGTATCATTAATAATTGTATTCACAAAAAAAATCTCTTATTTATTAAACAAAGACAAGATGATGGTATGTTATTATTAAAGCCAAAAATGTAACAATCCCAGTAATATCTAATCAATTACATTATTACACGAGTTATTCGAACTATCAATAATTTTCTTTAAAATTGCGCATCGTTTATTATCTTGTATGATACTATAATAATAATTTAACGCGTTGTACCACATAAAGCTCCTTTGTCGTATCAAATGTATGAATAAGAATTCACGAGGTTAAGAATTCTGTTATTGCTAACCAAAGTTCACATTTCATTTTCCCCAAATAATTGGATAGGTACCTAGTACAAGTTCTGTAGTTTAAATCCATATTTCGATATTGCATTACTAAGAAGTAGGAGACGTATGTTTTATAACTCGAATTAGCATAAAAAGCGAATAAACGGAGATGTTTTTTGCAAGAATATTCGTAAAGTGTCATTCTTTTTAACGTTTTCAATTTGTTTTTTTTTTTTTGTCACTCAGACTAATGAGAAATATTTTGATATATACATGTAAAGTAGGTCATATCCAAATATTTTCTCCTAAAAAGAATTGCAAAAATATAAACTATACATACACGTGCGTCTTTACAGAATGTGATTTTTTTGACATAAGACACTAATCTATGTAAATATACTCTTCGACTAAAATATCCTTTAAAAATTAATTTCGAATACACGGAATCGTTCAAATTATGATTTATAAATAAACTGTGTAGCAATTTTGGATTCTTAAAAATATTTTTTTCTGGATTTTTAGCACGAAGTAATGCTGTTTACTATGTATAATATTGTGCTATGATTTCAAATAATAATTATTCAGTCTTATTATTCAATAAACCTTTGTTTAATCGCAAATGATCTTTGGGGACTTTGGTGTGTTGTTAGCGTTTATATTATCTACAAAGCCAGACATCCAAAAATACCAGGTATCTACTTAAATTTCTGTTTCCAATCATGAATCCCACTAATTTGACCTAAAAAAATTAAATAATTTCTAGACTTTTAAAACTACTAAAATAAAATGAATTCACCAAGACGGGGCACTAGTAAGAATGTATGGATTATTGAAGTCTGCTAGATTCATTTGCTATTACATTTCCATGTTTACATTTAAATTGTATATTCGGTGGTTGAAGTGGTTCAAAATAAATGGATTTTTAAAAATACTAAAAAAAAATTCTTATTTTGTATTAAAAAACCAATAATAAATATTACTGTATTATTGTTGAACTAGTAAAAAAATCAATGTAAAAATACAAATTTGATTGAAAAACACTAATATAATCGATTATTTTCGCATAATATATTAAATATATATTTTAGACAAAGAAAGTGGAGGGATAAAAATGTAAATTATATCGTATCCTCCCACTTCGACCTCATTATTAGTCAAACTTTTTTTACCTTTGAGTTGTTTTCGTGTTCTATAAATCGAATATTGTAAAACGTAATAACATTTTATTTGTTTTCTATATGATTTAAATTAATAGTTTTATCTTACTGAGACATTTAAATGTATACGCGTATTAAGTAAGTATTTTTTAATACTTATAAACTACAAAACGATAAACATTTTATTGAAATAAATCATTTAACATAATACTCTATAAATAACGAAATTGAAAATATAATTAGACATATTTAATCGATTTCGAATAGCAATGGAAAAAAAAAAAGTAAAATGATGAATGATATTAGACTGTTTTATAAATAACTCATACGTATTCTTCTTTTGCTTAGAAAATATTTATTACTTAATAGTATTTTTATCTTATAGTATGACTTAACCATTTTGATAATATGGTCTACGTAGTAGTTAACTAATAAAAAAAATAAGCACTATAATCTTCATATCGAATTTAAGTCATTTATAATGTTATTCACATAATACATAATAATCGTAAATGTATACCTACAAATTATTTGACGAGGTCATCGTATTGGTGTATATTTGTCTTGTGTTTGAATTCAGTTAAACACAATATTAACTTTTGTATTGCGAGATTAAACCTTTAAATCTATACGGATTTATAAATATTTAAAATAATTTATCAAAACTATTGAATATATAAATAATGAAAATAAAATAAATAGGTCTTGCCCCAAGTATTATCCACCCCGAACATGATTTATTTTGTTTTATATTTTTGATATATTATGGCCCGCCAAGCTGACGCTCAAAATATTTTTATACTTAATAGTTTTAATAAATAGTTTTATATATTTTATAATAGTTTGTTATTATTACATGAGTATTAACTACCAAACGTTATTTATTTTTATTTATTTTGTTTTATACTTTTAAACAATAAATATTGTTGAAAATATGGTATATCAGGACATTATCGTATCAAGCACAGGTATTTAAAAGCCTTTTTTTAATTAATATGTGTTTGTTATTAACCGTTAATTTTTTATTATTATCATTCATTTTGTAAGCAAAATAAATATAAGAATAATAATTAATACGAGATTAAAAAAACGTCGATTCCTTACTATAAATTATTGCGTATTAATTAATAACAATTTTTTGTTTTGTCAGAAACATTTACTTTTAAAACACGAAATTATATGCTATATATAAATTGCAATACTTGTCTGTTATTGGGTAATTATGATGAGGAAAATTCGTTTTGAAGGCGGCTCCAGAATAATGAATTCTTTTTCATGTTAGAAGTAACATCTCCTTTATATTTTACTAAACAATGATTTGAAGCATTTGTCTCTGTCAGTTCCAATATTTATTGACTAACGCATTGCAGCAAAAGTCACCTAGATACAGGTAATCAGTTTTTTATTTTTATAATACTAAATTACATTAGTCATTGTGAATTGATTACACTATTCATCTGATCCTTCAACTATTCTACCGACCAATCGCGTTGTTATAACACAGAAAAAATATTTTACCATCGTTATTCCGGGTGGTTAGATTAGGTTGGCAACAATTTTCAAACATTATTGAAAGAAAAATCACCTTAGAGTTATCGTCAGCTATTGATACCAGTAAACCATTCATTCACAACATTAGTTCGGCAAAATACTGTGAAACCTATAAATTATACCTATTCATAACAAACCTCATCTCAACTAAACATGGCAACAAATATCGCAATTATAATAGAAAAACGCATTTCTCGCTAACAAATCGATACGTTTGTGGGATAGTCTTATTTATAAAAGTAATAGTACTGTAAAGGTTTGTTTCTGGACTCATAAATAGTAGACATTTTATTGTGTCTAGTATGAAAATAAGTTGGCTTCTTCTTAACAAACCATTCCTTTATATTTGACTGTGAAAAAACTTTATATCACTTAATAAAAATGAGTGAACTTCAAATAAATATATTCATCCAAAACGTAGTACAACATTTTTACTGCTCGCATTTCTTGTTTTAACAAAATAAAATTAGCTGCATTTTTAGAAATTGTATGTACAATACTTTACCATTGATTATACAATCTATTCTATACTATTACTGTCTCAGGTACATGCTTTCTTATGGTTCTTTTAACTTGTCTAAATAGCTTATAAAATTAGTTTAACTTTAGGGGAATGAAAATCAATGAAGTCTAATAAATTTCTTTTTTCTTAAAGTTTGAAATGTATTTAGATTATTTAATAGATACTTTTATCAATAAACTATTTAATGTGACTCTTAAAAGTCTTAACGTTTATTTGATAAAATCACTCAGATATATAATATTAGTATATTAGTATTTAAACTGAACGTTCCTGAATTTGATATCTATTGCATAATTATGTTGTTTCAACAAAGAACGAGTTACTTTGATGTAATTATTCTTATTAATAATTAATTAACCTGGTCAATAACTGCATACTGTTCAATTATGGAGTGAAATATAAATAACTACTATTATAATAATTGTCTTGATCAATTAATCTCTTACCAACCACACGTTTAAAACGTTAGCCCAAAGATATCTTCGTGTATAAAATATTCGATAAAAAAATATATACATAGGTACACACTTTTAAAATAGTAGCAATATCCCTGAAATATTTTGTCAAACAATTTTTGCTATTTACTTATTTAAATATTTTCACATTGATAAAAAAAAAACCTGTTTATCATTCCTGTACAAACTTTGACGTTGTTTATGAATTATAATCATTGACTTTTAGTATAATTTATTAAGTCTGTACTATAGACTTACAAGAGTAAATATGATTTATTTTCTATTAGGCGAAGTTGCACTCATTTTTGGCACTGTAAATATAAATAAATTAAATGGAAATAAATTAATTGCGCGCACTTGGATCAAGACGAAAATGATGAAATACGACCAAAGTATGGTACACAAAAACCAATTTAATATACAAATTATCACAACTTATAGTCTCCAGCCGAATTTCCTAGAAGCGAAATCTATAATAATATTATACTAAAATAAGATAAGAAAACAAATTCGTTAATGCGGGTTAAACATTTGCGTATGAAACATGTAGGTATTCCATGGACTATTAATATAACAATTAATAAACCGAAAATATTACAATTTTATGCATTTAAAAATGAAAAAATATGCATAAATTATACTGAATAAAAATTTGTTTATAGGATCGATTGACTATAATTAAAATTCGTAGTTTATTTAGCTGTATTTGGCTTATTTAGCTATATTTTAAAACATGAAAATGCATATACATCAATTCAGGTCCTAGTTATAACTTATTGATATGAAAAAAAAATAAAACCAATTAATTGAAGTATTATAACATTTATAACATTTTCACTGACGAGTTTGAACTGTTTGAAGTGAACATAGTTTTTTTTTTAACAATTTTGTCACAAAAGCAATGTGTGTAATATTATATATAATCATATCGCATTACTGTATCATGTGTCCGATTCACAAATATGTATAGTTTAGTTTTTTATTTTGATAGTGTTGAGTGTCTTTCAATTAAAATCTATATTTATTAATATAATATAACCTTTTACAATTATTAGGGTGTACCTTAAAATGCATCGAGTTACCTTGTAACGTAGTGTTGATTTAGTATCGAAATTAATCTTTATCAAAATAGCTTTTTTTAATAACACTAATAATTGTTTGTCAAAAAAGATTTTAGTGGTGGTTTATTTTTAATTGTAATTAAATTGGTGTCGACATTTGTAACGTATACTGTAAAAATATACAAGGTAAATGGGTTATTAATTATTATATTGTCTAAAATTCACTCATTCTTTATTTTTGATAATTTTTGATAATTTCAAAATCGTATATATTAATATTAGGCACCTTTTTCGTTTATTTGTCGAAATGAATCGAGTTCTCTTTCACTCCTTTGAATATTTAAAGTTCTGCAGCCATCCAAAACCGTGTTCAAAACAATTATTAACTTAGCAGATAATGAAATCCCTCAACGATTACGCAGTAATCTGCCGCTCTTAATAGGTTTTGTAATTGGTTTTTGAGAAACGGTTTTGCATTGAATGATGTACCTACGTTATAAAACAAATGAGCGTGCTTGTATTTTATTTCACATAATTTTAGTGTGCCTATCGTACCTAGAGTATTATACTATTATACTTGGTTGTTTATAGTCGGTTAAAATTATTTAAACGATTCGGCGGGACATCGTAGACATCGGTACACATAGATTATAATTTATAACGATTCGATTTTCGTGGTAAACCTACGTCTATATAATATATAGTTTTATTTAAAACATCTCGAGTCATATCATAGATGTTTCTTATTTATTCTATTTTTAATTTTAACTAATGTTAAATACTCAAAAAGAAAAAAGTGATTCAGAAAAGCATCCAGAGTGATTTTCATGTTATGTGTATAAAACTCGCTTTATAAAACCAAAGGCCTTGTTTTTAAAAAAAAACTCGATCCAAAAATAGATTATTGAAGTAATATTTTATCTTGCTCTTAAGTCACGTCATAATGAGAAATTCGTCGAAACACATTATCTCTATATATTGCGTTATGCGGGTATATTCTCCGAAACGTGTGACGTTCCCGCCGCCGTCGTCGTCACTTCGGTCACGGCGGCGATGCAATCTGTTTGTTCTCGGTATCCGATATAATAATAATATGCCCAATTCGATGGAAAAAAATATAACCGAAAAGAATTTCCGCGTTTTCGAATTTGGCAACAGTTTCGCGGTGACCTGTGTACCGGACGGTGTGCGATTCGTTCTCGTCGTCTGTCCGGTGCGTTGCAAAATGGCGCGTATTTACTCGACGGAACGTACGACGACGTTCCTTGGTATCGAACAGACGTTACCGGCCGCGACCACCGTGGTCAATGGCTACGATTATTTTTCTTCGGCGGCCGTCGTCGTCGTGTAATGGTGTCGTGTTTTTCTCGAATTTTTTGTCGTTTAAACGATCGTCAGTGCGCCGACGCGTTTTACTTTCGATTTCGCCACCGCGGTGGAAATAAAATCGTGCGCCGGTGAAGTGCTCGGCGACATTTCGAAAACAACGGCGTTCGTCGTCTGTGTCGGGTGCGGTGCGTTGCAAACGGCGCGTACGCAAATGGCTACGATTATTTTTCTCGGGCGGCCGTTGTCTGTAGGCCGTTTAATCTCTCGTCGTCGTCGTCGTGTAGTGGTGCCGCCGAGTTTTTCGCGAATTTTTCGTCGTCGGTCAATCGTTTGAACGATCGTCTGTGCGCGGACACATTTTACTTTCGACCGGTTGTCGCCGATTCGCCACGACGCGACGTGATGGAAATAAAATCGTACGCGGGCAAAGTGCTTGAAATGTCGAAAACACCGGCGTAGATCAAACGTGAAATCGGGCCGAGAAAAAAATACGGCGGACGTCCCGTGAGTACCTACATACATCTGATTATCGTGTACTTATCGTCCGTATCGTCCGGGCCTATAGTTTGTCATCGAATAAAAATCTCACTACTTGCAAAAAATGGCTAGGGTAGCAATGTTGTATGTATCACGTGATATAACATTTTGAAACGACTGGATTTTGTATGCTTAACTATGTTTTTTCATTTTTCGTGACGTTTTCTGTACAACTTGGCCGATAAACAATATGTTTTGCTTTTATTTCCCATATTAAGGAGTTATATACAATGTGATTAAATAATAAACACACGTTTGGCTTGGTGTCGACGTTTATTGTTGCGTAGTCGGCTACTATTATTATTATGAATAATTTATATATATTTTGAAATAAACAATATCGTGTATAATACTGCAGTGAGTTTTTATTTATCGAAGACTGCTGACAAACAACGATAAAATAAAATTCACACTTGCAAAGTGTATAAATGATTTCGGGGTGAGCTTGTTTTATTCGAAAACCTATTTCGGTAAAAACGCCGATAACGACGGGTATAATCACAGTACTGCGCGAATCACGCGGCATTTGAATTTTCCGTTTCCGACTTGAATTTTAAAACGCGACGCGCGGCACGCGCTGCAGTGTGAATTTTCCGCCGCTGTGGCCGCGTGGCCGCGTGGCCGCCGTGACGGAACAACGAGTCGTCCGTCCGTCCGGAGGTCGTTTAAAGAAACGACCGTTAAAAAAAATAGTACTTTCCATGAATTCGTAAATAATTATCATTGGCTGTTCGTTTTTTCAACCGTTTCGGACGACGCGGGGCTGCTGGTTTTCCCTTTCGTTTCAGTCTTCGTCGGTTCGCGCGTATGTCCGTACGGGTCCGTGTTTCGAGAATTTTATGCCGACCGCCATTGTCTCGTTTCTCGGTTTCAGCATTTCGTTTCGCGGCGATGGTAATAGTATTTGTCGACGAATAATCGCACGTCTCACGGCGGTCGCGTGGGCGCAACCAAATTATTTCGTCGCCAAAATACTACCGTACCATCGACACATTCGGTGTTTAGCGTATTTTTCCTATCGTGTCGCCGCCGCCGCGCCGCCGTCGCGTCCGGTGCGCGATCCATTACGCGAGTGTAATGGCCGTCGTCGCCTTCGGAGTTTCAACGATTCCGTCGAGGCTCGCGGACGACGTCTAATCCAAGCCGGTATAGGCTTCGAGTGTGCGTTTTTTGACGTCGTCGTTTCGTATCGTATTCGCCGTGGTCGGTTAAGCCATTCGCACTATCGATATTCGGTGTTTGGCGTATTTTCCGTCTCGGTCGCGTTCGCGGTGCGCCGCCGCGCCGTTCGCCAAAACGGTTTGTGAATTTTACCGTCCGCCATTTTGTTTTTGGTTTTCCCCCGTGTTTCGCGAGTCACGGCCACGGCTCGGATGGTAAAAATATAACACTATTGTTCGTCGATAACGTTTCGCGCAACATTTTCCAACATTTTCGATTAATTGTGCGTACATAACATATAACATTTCTTTGCAAGAATTCGCGATCGCTTTGGGCCAGCCACAATTGGTGCATCACATTCGTTCATTGTTGTATTGCGATGCCGCCACAAACATTTGAGGTGAGGTTTATTATTATAATAATAATACGATTCGTTTGTATATATTCAAACAGCCAACTTATTTATGTTTCGGTTGTGCCAACAAGGCAACATATTATTATTATTATTATTATTTAAGTACATGATTATTGAAATTATTAGTATATTACACTGAATAATTACTATTATTGAAACATTATTGTCATGATATTTACCATATTGTATTATCCGTATTCATCGTAGACGAAAAAAATTGTAACTGTTTTATTTTATTTTTTAATTTTAAAATGCACGCATACTCAATTCACAACTAGGCTAAATTGGGCCCTAGTGTCATTTTGAAAGAAGGGCCCTTAGTTTATGTTTTTTACAATAATATACATTTAATAATGAAATTCAACTTGGAATAGTGTCCATCCACGAAGTTAATTACATCGCCATCGTAGTTAACGAACTATAGCTAAAAACTTAAAACGTTAAAAAAAATTAAACAAATTTTCCAGTTTATAAAGTATTTAATAATTACACTTTGAGCTTTAAACAAACTAATTACTTGGTCACAAAAGCGAATAAATAGGTTTTTTGAGAACAATTTTAAAAAATTGACATAAAACTTATATGTTTCACATTTCACTTGAAATGTAAAACATTACGATATTTGTTTGTTTATTTTGATTATCAGTAATTTATTAACTCATTCCAAAAAAAAATTAATTAAAAATAAACATTGGCTACGCCTTAAGTATAGTTTATATTGAGGTCGGTAACTTTGTTATAGATTAACGTGTATACTGTATATGTATATATGTGTTTGTGTTTAATTATAATATTTTGGGTTGATGGATTATATTATACATTTCTTGTTGTTGTGGTAGATAAGATGCAAGCCGATCAGCACGCATCACATTTGTTCGACGCGTTGTTGTTTTTAATCAGTTTATCCTGTGGGATCATAATGATAGCTATATAAATGTCTAAAAAAAATGGATAAAACCAATCGTTTTGCACATAATATACCTAAATACTAGGAAACATATTACATTTTATCAATTAAATAAGTATAACGAAAACCACGAACTAGTTAATAGGCTAACATGTGATCTATTTTAAAAACCTTTTGCCAACTAACTTCATTATTGCTTAGTTTTAATGTTATATTTCGACTTGTTGATGTATGAATAAACAATATTTTGTTACTGTGATAACTCGTTGATCGTCTGTCGATTGTGTCTTCGATATGTTTTCGAAATGATTTACTTAATTTATATGGTGTGTTTTAACACGGTAATCAATTTCTTTTTGAATTAATGTTCACAACATTTTTTCTTAGTATTTTATTTTAAATAGTTACTAGTATAAACTTGGGTCTCCACCGTTGTTTTGAAATCTTACCTACTCTATTTGTCGTGTTTAATATTTGATGTGGATCTTATAAAATTATGATAATAATAATAATATACTCGTAGTACATAATCATAATAAAATAATTAAAAAATATCTACACGTTTGTTTTGCATACTTTACTAGTAATCGAATGACTAACAATTATATTTTCGCGCTAATGATGGTGTTTATGTCAAAATTATATGTGTCAAGTGCTTATCAATTCTCACCTGGTTCAGAATAAAGTTTTATATTTCTTTTTATTAACTTTTTGCAATTATTCAGAATTACTGTTCAACCATAAGGCATAAAATACCTTAAAATCAAAATTTTAAAAAGTATACTCAAATTAGAGAAACGTAATTATTATCGACCTAATACCTAATAAATAACTGATAAGTATTTCATTTATTTTATTTTAACAGTTTCATCTTTTATCATATTACATTGAATACGAATGTTTTTATCAACAAGTAAATAATGATAATACTGAAAACTTTCCTTTGTTCATTTGATATTAAAAATACTACGTGTGTTATTATTCTTTTCCCCGATTTAATAATTATTAATTTATCTCGTGTAACATAGTTCAATTATTTTTAAATTTTTGTTTGATTTTATAGTTATGCAATTAGCGTTTGCTTTAAAAAGTCACCCAGCTTAGTTGAAAGTTGAAAAAAATCTAAACTGGATAAAAAAATAGAACCTGTTGATCGTGAGCTAATTATTTCACGAAGTATGAGTACACACGAAAATGTCGCTTTTTAATCCTTCGTCTGTGCTCTCTTTGTTGGATTTATTATTATGAAAAAAAAAATGGCACCATCATGATTTTTTATCCGAAGTCATTTTCCCCATACTTTTTGTTTGAAAAAAAAAAGATTGATTAAATTATTTTTCATACATTAAAATCACTATGGCTATCTCTGGGTAAAGTAAAATTCATTTTTAACAGTAAATGACCGTTCGACGACTACGTCAGTTTCCGAGCAAAGATTTCTATCTTTATCGTAGACTGATGCGCATTGAAGATCTCTCACTTAACCTCGAAGATGTCAATCAATTTCATTTCGCCGTAAACGTAATCCAATTACCTCTATCTACCATAATAATGATCCTATAACTTGCTGGTTGTCCGTTAAAGACTTAGGTGCTATTTTCACGAGTAATTTGTCGTTTCACATCGCATTGGGAAAGTATACGTATCAAAGTTTCGCCATGTTTCGTTTTTGTCTGTCGAAATGCTTCTACGTAATATTATTATGATGATGTTTTTACAATCTATACATAACGCTTTGACAAGATTAGTGGCGGCTTTGTGTGCAGATTTACTTCGCGAATCACTTCGAGTTTCTTATGTAAAAAAGTTTCAAGAATCCCTACCTAGTAAGTTTCAGAAGTTTCTCTGATTCAAGACAAGTAATTCATTCAATGCATTCCTTTTGAAAACATTTCCAAAATATTTTAACCTAAGTATAGTTCATTTAAAAATTACTTAACAGCAGTATTGATTGCCCAAAGTTTCTCAGAAAGCCCCATCAGTTCGAATCGAAAATTAAAAGGTCTTGAATTAATTGAATGGTTAATTTTCGCAGAATTGGCTATTTTTGATAACGTGACTCTTTTGATTAGACTCACCAGACTGTCCATACTATCAGGTGGTAATTCTTATTTCGTGTTTTGTTACAAGTAAATTTAACCATATAAAAATACTACGTTTTAAATGAAAATGTACCATGAAAGAAAATACATTTTTTTATATCTTATAATACTTTGTTATTATTTTAAAAGTATTGATACAAACAAATTTTATTTTATTTTCTGATTCTAGTTTTTGAAACATAAAATAGTGTCTCATGTTTGGAAAAAATAATCTCATCCGATATATTTTTTATAAAGAGAAATATATTTTTAAAGTTAATTTTAAAAGATAAATTTGTATTCATTATTCAATATTATTATGAATTCCTTCTTTTGTGTTGCTTCAAGTTTAAATTTGTTTTACCCATTTTATAATATCAAATAGTTTCAAACTTTTAGGCGTATATCGTATATGTAAAGGTAAAACGGTACATGTTAGGTGTTCTTTCTTCCTAAGATGTGTATAAAGTTTAATAAAACATTCTTCATACGATAAGTAGTCTAGAAGTACTGCTGGTGTAACCTGAATATTTTTTTCGAGAAGAGGAAACTGTTCAAATATAATATAATATTTTACATTTCAACAATTTGAAACAATTATAATCAGGGGTGGCTTTGATGATGCGGGAAAGACGGTGCTTATCTGTATTTCTGGAGAAAATAATCTTCGCTTAGTATTCTTCCAATTCGTAATTTTATTTTGTTTTTTTTTTTAATTCGACACCGAATAAAGTGACATGAAATTTAGGAAATAATAATAGTCAAATTGTTAAACGTAATTATTCGTCATTTTTGATTATGATATAGATGCAGTCGTATTTATATTTATATAGTCTACCTGGATATAAAATAAAAAGACCTAGGGGTGAGGTGAAATCGATTCGAATAAAAATCCTTGAATTTATCTAATGAGTCATTGTTGTTTTAATCATGATTGAATCGTTGTGGTTCTTAATCATTTTTTTGATTTTTTCGTCATTGCATATGTACATCATAATTTATACAAATTAAGCTTATTAACCAATTGATTTCAATATTGTTTTAAAAATATTAAATAGAATTTTTACAACTTTAATAATATAAATGATTGATTTTTTCGATTTATTATACATTGATGTATAATATGATGCTTCATGCAAGTATTTAAAGAACTTAATAGGGTTTTAATTTACTCTTAATTAACTATTTTTTTAAACATATTTTTTATACCTATTTACGATATTCGTTGTATATTTTTAATAATTAACACAACAGTTAAACTTACAATGAAAAATAAAATGTTTCCTTTTCCTCCCTGTTTTTTTAATTATGTCATGAATTCTTATAGTTTCTAAAATGGAAAATGTTAAAAATATCTCGTCCGTAAGTACTTCTTAAGCGCTTCAAGTAAATAATAAATATTATTCGCATTTTGCACCGGAGGATTATGCAATTCTATTGAATTTTTCAATTTAGACGGTATTTCTGCAGACAAGTTCACAAAGAAGCCCACGAGGCAAACAATAAAATCTTTTTATTTTATTTTATGTAATATGTAGGACTGTTTATGAAGGTTTAATACTTATCAATAGATGAATAATTTCATAAAATATTTTACCTTTTAGATGAGGAATTTATGAAACATAAAAACAAAATAATGGGAAGGCAAAATAAAATCGCAATAGGTTCTTTTTCTGTATGTAATAAATTAAATCCGAAAAGAAAGAAAAATATCCTTCATCGGGAAAAGAAATATAACAATAGGTATACGCAATAAATTGTTTGATTTAATTATTGAGGCAAAACTTTTATACTTCTATCGTTATTATTATTATTTTTATTATTGGAAATCAAATTGGAAAATGGAAAATGTCAACTGCTTGTCACTGACAGAACGACGATGATAATGTTATGGATACATAATATATATATACATAAATGAATACCAAACTTTCTTTTATCGCAGTTTGCACAAATTCAGTGTGAAAGAATGGCGAGAAACTTATAGTTATATTTACCCGTTACCGTGTAAACATCGTGAAAAGTTTCTGTTTATTTCATTGGTATATATATATATTGTGTATACGGTGGAAAGGCAATCTGAAGGAAAAGTAGTCAGTGGCCGATCAATTTAGTTTTACTATTGTACGCCCATTTTTTTATCAGTTATTATTATGAACCACTTCTTTGATATTGCAATTCTTGCTCCACTCGCCAAGGTCGTTAGGTATCAAAACTTTATTCAGTAACCGTCTTTAAACATATGTACTCATCATATACAATATACATCTATATTATATATATTTTAATTTAATTATATAATATAATATATTATGAACATATAGTATATCGTATATGGTTGGAAAAGTTTTCTTGTTACCCATCTGTCAATCTCCTTGCGACTAAACTCGTGATAATATTAACGTCAGAGGACAACTCGCGAGATTTACTGTAGGTACATGATACATGCTCTCATCCGTTCGTCAGTATTCAAAACGCTCCAATTCACTTTTTTAATATATATTACGTAGAATTATTATAAAATATTATAATAATGTTTTATACTTAATAAATACGCGATTTTTTACGATTTCATTTTGGTAATTATATCGCGCACATTGTTAATATATAATAATAAAATTTAAACATAGTTAATAGTAACTTCATTACTTGTTTACTACGGAAAGCGAAAAATGTTGAAAATTGTTTACCGCCGAGTTTAAATTACCGCTGTTATTTCGTACCGACACCGACAAAGCATTTCAAACGGTTTCATTTTATAAAAGGTACATAAACACGACATTTTTTAAAGCACAGAAAATTATAAACTGAACCATGTTTAAAAGTCTACATTTTTAAAAATGTATAATTTAAAATAATGTGTTGCTGTTTGACGACGATATTACTTTAAAGTATGTCGTTTTGTAAATTTGTAATTATTTAATGAACTTAAAAACAAGAGATAACCGCGCTAATTTTCGTTAAAATCTAATGCTTCATAATTTTCTAGTTAACATTGATGAATTTTCTTCGATAATTAATCATACCGCTTTAAAAAGAAAAATCGGATATCCAATCGAAACCACGGTCCTTTTAACGACAACCGTATCCGATAGAAATTATTAGTCGGGTTGGGTTGTAAGCTTTACTTGCCTAACTCTGCAAAACGTTGTAATGATAAAATAATACGTTAAAATGGCAAAAACGTATACACTCACTAATGACGGTAATCAATAGTAGGTTCCTTATCGTTTTTTATTATTATTATTATTATTATTATTATTATTATTATTATTATTATTTATCTTTATCGAATTTGAACAAAACCATCCGACACACCCACTTTATTTTTATCAGTATAATTATTGTTTTCTAGACCATAAAAAACCATTCGAGTGTAAATTATCTACATGAAAAACAAATACCTAAATATAAATGATAACATTTTGCGTATTGAACTGAAGTCGATATTTTAAATCGTATAAATATACGACAATGATCTTCTGCATTGTTTTTTGTTGAACATTAATATTTTTCAAAATTATTCGCTTTATTATTTCATATTACTTCATTATTCTCATCGTATAGTGTGAAACAATAGCATAATTTTATCTCATCGTGGTAAATGGTTATTTAGTTATTGATACGTTTAGTTTCTAGATACTGTGCGAATAAACATTGGTTTTTCGACGATGTTTTTTTTTCGTTTTCTTTAAGTACCGAAATTTCACGTGATTTCATAGGTCAAAAACAGGACTCAGAGTATCCTCTTAGACTAGTTTTTTTCGATTTTCTTATTAATTTTACAGAGTGTAAGAAATAACAAAAAAAAAAAAATTTTAAATAGCAGTCAATTTTGTTTTACAACAGTTTATATGTCTTATTAAGATAAAGTTAGTAATTCTGTTGATTTGAAAACCGTGAATGAGGTTATCTTTTGCAAAACATATTTTCAAAAGTTTAGCTGAGTGATTTTTTTTTCATAATGGTTATATAATTTTAAATACCTCTACGTTGATTGTTAATATAGTTACATTGGATTCCGCTAATATGGGTACATTGGGATCGGTCCAATATATACACATTAAATAATTGTTATAAAAACCAAAACAAGAAAATAAAAATAAAAAAATTTTCAATTTCAAAAAATATTTATTTTTTGTTACATGCATAACATGAAATAAAAATGACTACTAATTAAAATCAAATAAGATATACCTTCTATACAATATTACATAGATATTTAAAATTACTGCTTGGGTATGGAAAGTATAAAAAGGATGTAATGATACGTTGTCTAAGCTGATTAGTGTAAATCTGGTTGACAAAATGTGTGCATTATTTAAGCTCATTAGACGGACATTTTTCGTTACCCTTTTGTACGAAAAACTTTTGCAATGTTTTAGCGCATTTGTTTAGCCTCCCTCTCCCATCCGTTACTGATGAGTCATCACTATCGCTAATAACTATATCGCTAAACTGATCAAGGCTTAGTGATTTTTATTACTTTTGATATAAGTTATTGTATTGATGAATTGGGCAGTAGATTTTTACACACAACCAATGTAGTTTATAATTAATACATTGTATTATAATATGCTTAAATATAAAGTTAAAACTAGCCACAAAATCGAATCGGGTACCCACTATAAGCTTTTGTTTTTTTTCTTTAACTTTATCCATACAATGAAATTGTAACCAAATCATTTAGTCCATATTAGATGGCTGCTCACAATAACCGATAGCCACATTAAGCGGAATCCGCTGGATTATACTTATTTTGACCGGTAAATTACGCACTTTTTAACTTATAGAATAAAATGCGTCTTTGTTAAAGTTTAGAGTTGTTGAACTTGGACATTTAATTTTCGAACGAAATTCTTTTTAAAATTAAAATACTTAAGTGAACATTTTTCAAGTGACTTATCTTTTGCTGAGCAATTAATTCATATTATCTATGATAAAGCATCACAAACATACCTTAAGTTTATTACGTCAAAACTACAGAGATTATATTACCAATATTTTATATTTCAAACTTGATACTTTTATTCTATTATACGTAAAAATTCACAATATGGTTTTTATCTGATAGAGGATAAAATGTACTCCCCTGATTTCTTCATAAAAAATCATACTTCCGATAAATATACTAAAATAAAATGTACCTATTTAACAAAATTACCTAATTAGAAAAAATCATACGTAGATATTAAATTGTGTAAATTTATATAATCTCTATCCGTTCTTCCGAAATAATTTGCGTCATGCCGAGTGGATTTTTTAATTTAGGTACATTTATTTATCAATACTGTTAAATGATCAAGTAAGATAAACAAATTTGAACAATTTCTCATCGTGTTTTACGTGAATTTTTGAAAACTAAATTTAACTTTCATAAAAAAATCAGCCGCGACGTTCCGGGATTATTCCCGGGTTCTTCATTTCGTCACTGTTAGGTAATGAATTAATGAAAAACAACAACAATACATTTTTAGTACAAATTAAATTTTTAACTGAAATTTATACGACTTTAATTTTTATAATGCTTACAAAAGTATTCGAAAATCTCGGTGTCGTTTTTATCCTTTTTGGTTATCGATATGAGTCATGCAAAGAATTTTAAGCTTCAACGAATTCTCGGCTAAAAATCAATCTCCACATACGCAACATACATCAAAAGTATATTCAAGCGAATGACAGATCTGTCAAAAAACGAATTTTTTTTTTGATAAAATACAGTTCATACAAAATATTAGTTTTCGTTTTTACGCGTAGGTTATAAAGAGTTGGAGACTATATAATATATATCCCAAATAAGACGTCAGGAAACATTACACTACGATTGGTAATAAAAATCTATTATTTAAATTTAATTCTGTTTGACAATTTTACTTTTCATTTATTCTCATCCCGGGTTAAACTTCGGTAAAAGAACCAAAGTTCAGGTGTTGTCGAAAATTGCACACCTTCGGCAGTATTCATCGGAATAAAATTGTAAATGAAACACGGCATTCAAACTGTGAAACTTTTTTTCAAATGCAAAGACATTTTAACAATATTTTATACTATGTGTTCTGGAATTTCGCTATAAACTGTAGTGGAAGAAAATCGTTTATAATTTATAAACACAAATGGTCATGTTTTACGACCGTTGTTGTTGTTTTTTTTTTTTTTAGCTATTTTGTGCGGAATGATTTTTATTATTCGTAATTAATATTGTTCGTTATAAATAATTGCTGGGTGTAATTAAACGGAGTTCAATTAGTAGTAGAGTAGAGGTGTGCGAGTAGAAAAAATAAGCAAATGTCATTTATATTTCTGTTCTATTTCAAATGAATGCTAAAAATGTTTCAAATGTTGATTAATATCCGTCACCACCGTTTTTGTTTGGGTAAGCAGATACTTAAATCAAATGATTTTTCAAATTTTCAAATTTTTTTCTTTAAGTTGTAAAAATCTAAGAATGTGTTTGAAGTTTTATTCATTTTAATTAATAAAAGCACTTATTTTTAAATAATTTTTTGAGTACATTAACGTAATTATCGTATTCAAATTTAAAATAATAATTTATCTAACAGTGCTGCACTAAGATGAAAAGTCCCAGTTCATTTTAGATTCTGAATGAAACAAGGAAGCTATTTATTTTTTTTTTACTACATTTTTACTTTTAAATTAATTATACTTTTCAATTTTAAATCATGTTTTTTTATACTGTTATTTTTATTATGAAGTTATTCTTAGGAATTGCAAAAAATATTTAGTTGTTTTCATATTATGCATACATATACTATTGACTTAATAAAAAAATCTTTTATGAAAAAAAAAAGTCATAATAAGTGAATAATTTTTAGTTTTTAAAACAAAATAATAAATGATAAACATCTTGGAAATAAAAGAATAATTTTATAAAAAAGAAAAGAAAACATTTAAATACTTAAGTTAAAACTATGTAGGTACTTAAAAGCGTTATAATTAATTTGAAAAATGTACACCATAATAATACGAATAATATGTTTCTTTCCTTTATCGTAAAATGATTAAAAATATATTATTCTAAGAAATACAATATTAAATTATTTTGTTATTAAATGTTAACTCTTCTCGTTGATAGAAAATAAAAGGTGATTAAAAAGGTGGATTAATGAATCAAAACTACAATTCTCAATTTTATTAGTTTAATGTAGTAGTATATTCCGGTACTGCGACAAATTCTTTTCTTTTCGGGTTGTCTGTTGCAAATTATACGGTATGCTATCCTGTACACTCGTAAAAACCTAAGTAATAAACGAAGGTCCATTAGTTCCAAGTAGTTGCATTACACAACTAAAGTTAATATCATGGGACGTAGTGTTACCTATTTATATTATAGTGAGAAACATACAAATAAAAGAAAAAGATCAATACTTTTTCCAGTGTTGTAAATTAATTCTTATTAGTTTTATGTAAACTCCATGATTATTTTGAAAATACAAATTTCTTTTGAAAAATCTCACTAGAGTAATGGAATTTCAATTACCTTACAATTGTTTAAATAATCCATGTTGTACAGTAATTAATATTGATATCTGAAACACTCAGAATAATTATCTAAAATGTTTACAATTATAATATATCTAATAAGATTGTACCTTTACGTATTGAAATTTAAAATAATAATAATCTGTAGTAGTAATAAGTACCTAATCATCAAATTACATTTATATTTGGCTATTGAGTGTTTATTATTGTTCCTTTGTTTTAAATAAATATTCTATTCTTTCAATATATGATTGTATTTTATTGTTTATTTAAATACAATTAAAGGTACAAAGCGTTCTTTTTATTCTTTCAAGTGTCTACTTTTAGTAATTTATTTAACGTTTTAATTATTAATGTCTAAAAAAATCATGTCTGGTACCAATAAGTCAATCTAATAGTTTTTATTGGAAAAAAAAATGTTTAATCTAGAAAGGTTAGGTTAGATTTTATTATCGGCTACAGAGTATATAATGTATTTCAAATCATTTCTTTCTTCTATCGATTCGTTAGTGTTTACTAAATTATTGTAAGTATTCATAGTTTTCTAATCTAAGGCGAACACCGGGAACAAAAATCTGCCCTTGCTTTGCAAACGTACAGAACATAATGTGACTAGGATGAAAAACGATTCCAAATCAAATACGGGCGCTAAAGTGTACATTCTAAATCCCCTCAAAACGACGGCGATGTTCCTGACACGAATATTTACCGTCGTCGTGTAGTTAAATTCTTCTCATGTGCGTCTACTTCAGATAGACGCTTAGTTATGAATAGGTACATTTTTGTTGTTGTTGTTGCCTATAACCGTAAAACCGCAGCTGCGAAAAAAAAGACAAAAACGTACACAGTACACACACACACACAACACATACTTATATAAGTCCTATAATGGCTTGGAAAACTAAAACAACAGTTCACATGTTATTATTATTCTCTTGAAACGCTAAAACTCTTGAGAATAATCCGTGTCGGTACACAGTTGTGTGCACAAATAATATTATGTCTATAAAAATATGACGTTAAAAAAACACCAACACATCATGGTAGAATCAATAGCCCTTTGTTTCACGCAGAACCTAAAATTATGATGTGATCAAAGTAGCAAAGGTGGCGCGCCAATGATTTATTGTAATTCGTGTCATAATAACATTCAGTAGATGATTTTCTTCAAAACGGTTTTCGTACCTTTTAAACTTTCCATTATTTTAAAAGTCAGCCGACTATATTTAAATTACACGGTCTGAAAGGGATTTTCTTAGAAAAAGTTACATAAATTACTGAAATTTCATTAAAATCGACGTAAAAATTAGCTCCGAGAGCGGAGGAAATGGTTGTGATTAAAACTGTTCTCTTGAATATATTAATACGAAATGTGGATGTTTCTTGACACTTACCGCGGTTTTATAGATAACATAGGTATTATATTTTTAATTAACGTTTGTTTATACTTTCGAATATACGTATAATTTAACGTAAGCCCTATATACGCAAAACGAATAACCCCCTAAAAAAAAAAAAAGAAACATTTATTTAAATCGTTTTATTTTTTATTTTTTGGGCAAAAAAAACGCCATTACAATGCTTCTATAATTTGCATTTTTATGGAGAACCGAATTCGATCGAAATCAATTTAATTATTAATTCAATCAAGCCATATTAGGTTTCTGAGTAAAGAGAAATGGGAAGGTGGAACTATTGGTTTTACATTGTGTATTTTTACGGAAAATAATTTTCAGGGAAATATAAATGTTCACGCGTGTATGAATAAATAATGTTATATTTAGAAATACAAGACTGTATATTTTAAGAAATATTTTTTTAGTAATTTTTCTTGAAAACTTGAATAAATTCATAAAAAAATAAATAGAATCTCGGATCGACATATTTCTTATCATTAAAATAATTATGCAATGTCTAATCGTTTTGTTTGTTTTTTCTGTTTTAGATATTGTTAAAATATCCAAATAATTCCAGAACTAAAATCGTAAGTACCTATACGTTAATTTTTCATCTCATTAATATGTATATGCATATGTGCAGTAAATAGCGTTATAGATAATATTATTTATTTATTGGTCCGTATCCGTTAAAAACCACGTTATCTGTGTTTTTACCACGGATATCATTTGAAAACTTTATATATTATCATATTGAATTACTTTGCGAAAAAATCGATTCAACATAATCTTAATAGAACATCTAAAAACGTACGTGATGCTATACAAACAAATAATAAATGGCCCTTCATTTTCCGGTGACCTTTTTTATGCCGAATTAATCGAGTACATAATATAATATTATATACTATAATAGGAAGTAAGATAATTCATTACTTTATTGAACTGCTAACAAATTTAAATTCAATTTTACGATAGCGTATAAAAACATAATATGATTGTATTGTAACTATTTATTAATTTTACTGTTCAATAATCATTTAAGCGGTATACTTTTGTGGAAATAACTCATTATGGTTATTATATTTTCACGATTAAAAATGTCATTGTAATCAGTTACCACTAATACCCTGTTATAGTACAACTATGATAATAATGGTCAATTATTTTTGTTCTTTGACGACCTTGTCATTTAAAATTTTTGTTGAAGAGCGTAGGTTCGTATATTGACAAACTGTCGATTATAAATGTATTATTTTTCTCGAAGTCAAAACCCTATATGGCTCTATGGGATTAATCATATATTTTTGACCGACACGTTCGCGCGTTGGCGAAATACAATTCACAAAAAGTGTGTATGTAAATAAAACGGTTGATATGTATACTTGTTAGGCGTTTCGCTACACTGTTTGGACGTGGTTTTATTCAAAACGCATGGCGATTAATATTATCAATTGAAACGCTCTTTTAATAAATACTTATCGTTCGATGAATTCAGTTTCGAGATGACATCTAGTTCGTTTTTCTCGAGCTTGATGGTAAACGTGTGGGTGGACGCGTCTACGTGTTCTCGGCTTTCCGACCAGGATGTTTTCGCTCCGTTCGACTGCGTCGGGCACGAACTCAAATTCATCACACATTTCCTAGAAGAATCTTAGGTTTTTCGCCCTCCGACTCGTTCAAAACGTCCTTTTTACCTACTCGGGACGAGTTCGAGTGTTTACACTCGTCGTGGCTATTATTGTTATTATCACGCGGAAAAACGCGATTCTCCGGACGCAGGGATATCAGGGAATCGTTGGGGGTTTCGAATCGCCGCGTTATAGGTACACGAGTAGCGCAGTATCTGGACGCACTCTGACCTCGACAACCGCAAACTAGTGTCCGGAGGTTCGGAAACGATGCTTGTGTACAAAAAAGGAACATCACGCCACACGTGTGACGATTGACGCGATACCGGATTGTTGTCTGCGTCACGGTCCGTGTGGTGTCCTGCCCGTGTGTGTGCACGCGCGCGCTCGCGTGTCCACGCAACAATAAAACGGTGTAGATCTACTAAACAAGCGAATCGCGGCTCAATGTCAACGTGGGTTATCGACGTGATTCGCGTTCACCACGGCTCGTGTTCGAATCGTACCTATACACGTAATTCATTTATTATTGCACTATAACAACGTACGTTCGGTTACGGTTGTATTTTTAACGCGGAAAAAAAAACACCTCCCGGTCGCTTTAACGTAATATATGATGTATGTACGCATATCGCGTTACCGTCAAAAGCACGTCCATACCGTACATAATACCGAACACCCGAGGGTTATCGAATGGCGAACGAATTTTTATCGGGCCCGCGGGAAACGATTTACGAAACAAAAACCATTCGTCTTCACTCGTTTCATTCGAATGTAATGCATTCTGTTTTTGTTTTTGCTCTTTTCCTCGTTTTCATCGACGATAATAATTATTGTTGTCGTTTACTCGCCTACTGAACCCTTACCCCTTGGGGGGGGGGGGAAGTGTTGATATTTATTGATTGATACAGTTAATAAACACTATATTAATATTATTGTTATTATTATTATTATCATCAATTTCATTTTGTCGTTGTTGCGAGTTATCTTTTTGTTAGACATATATTTATTTTTTTTCTATTCTTCGACGGACACTTTTAAAAGCTATAATGAAAACAACGTTTTCCAATCTCATACCCTAAATTTCAAACTGTTAGTTGTTAGAATAAGACTTGTCATTTTTATCACAAAAGAATACTTTGTAATTTGTTTTTGTTTTATCGTTTATTTTTGCGTACACTCGGAGCCTTTGTTATTTTTTACCGGGATGCTTTTATTACTTTTCATTTCATTTTTCGATTTTTTCATTCATTTATTTGGCTAAATATGTACTTTGAATTTTGATGGCCCACGAAAACTCCCGAATTCTTCGTGTGGTCATCCATGAGTATTATTTGATGTTTCCTGTCGTATACTTGGAGCTTAAGAAATCTGTGAAATGCTATGTTCTGCTGAGCCATCTTAAGGATTTTTGAGGTCTATAGTGAACATATTTACGAGTCCTTAATGATATATTTTCTATTTAAATTTTTTAATCAAATAATGTACTTTTTTACCGTTCATATTGATGACTTGCATATTGTCATATGTTATTTGATGCAGTATAAAATTTTCAAAATGTGTTTATTGAATATTCAAAAAAAACTCAATAAACTATACATTTTCTTATTATATTATTATAATATTTTGTTTTCTTAATACGAGGCTCTTATTCTATCTAAAAAAGATAAGGACGACTATAGCTATGTTTTATTATACTGGAATAATTCGATCGACCACCTTGATACTTTTGTGGTTATATATTTGGAGATTTCTATTTATAAAAGCGGTGTAAAATTTTATAGGAACGTTTGGGTTTTCTTCGTTTATTTAATACAACTGCACCAAGCGATAGCGACGCGAACGATGCTTTTTAACGAACATAGATCTGTTGAAATCGCTTTCGTTAATCTGTTTCGACTTTCGATTTTATGGATAGTGGCCAACGCTCGATTTATAAACATCAATTATTATGACATCAAATCGTTGAATGCCAAATTTCTAATTACCATTCGATTTAAATATAAAGCTCCAATAGAACTTGCTAAGGTTTTCATTTTTGTAAAAAAAAAACTCTGAAAATCTTTAAGTAAATTATCTTTAAGTTATAAATGGCTTTATCGTGTCGGTGCAATTTGAGCAAATTATTTTATAACGAGTTACATAATATAGGCAATTCGTTAGTTATCTGATAGCACGTCAGAAAAGTAAATCAGTTTGTGTGTCAATCTCGGCGTGAGCACAATTTTATCTTCTAAGATTCCAAATCGATTAGGCACTAGATTCTAGCGTCACTTAGAATCAGTCTATTGTACACAATATTGAAGCGACGTTTCAAAACGTGCAGTCTTACTGCCAACATTAAAAAATAATAATAAACTTTAAACGTAATAACTATTGGGAAAATAAAAAATAAAACAAGATATCTAACAGCTGAAAAGAATTTCGAATTATTGTTTTGAATATTTCATCTTATTATGGCCAATATTAGAGTTTAGATTATACTGATTAGGTTATGCGGAAATAAACTTATTATTGACTGAAATTAGTACATAATATTATTATGATGTAAACAACATTTTAATTATTATTCATCAATGAAAATTGAAACCATAAATATACATTAGTACCTATTGAAAAACTATTTAATTCATCTTATTCCATTAGACTTTAATACGACTGCACATAGTATTAATTTATATTATATACTATCTATTATTACAAATATCAAATTTCAAAGAGTAGGTTTGTACATTTGGTACTTTTATTACGCACATGATAATTTAATATACAACTTATTTCATAATTTTATACCAGTAACGTTTAGAACCAATGTGTACAGATAATTAGACAACAACATATTTATCTTTGGTGTCCCTTTGAGTGGTCTTGAAATTTCAAATTGTTTAATTTACCTACTACTTACATACTTTCAGTTCTTGTATTTGTTTTATGTAATAGCTTTAATGGTTACAACATATTATCATACACAAACGTTTTCCAACAAGTGCTATAAATTACTGATATAAGAACATTCGTTAATAATATTATAATAAATCAATTTTTTTTTTAAAAATTATACTTAAATATAAATTATCTAGTGTATAAACTATTTATAGTTGACACGTGTTTTTTCTCGTTCACTCGTTGTCGAATAAGTCGACGTACTTACATATTTTTAGAATATATCAAATTTTTTAAATATGATTTTATCATCATATTGTAACGTTATATTATTCGAGTAAAAACATAATACTTTGCCCAGCAAAATCAATAAATTTCAATATAGTTAATGTTAATGAGCGTATGACAATTAAACATCGGTGTTAAATTTTTAAATCAATATCTCGACTTTATCTTAATATTATTATGTTGTTTAGACATTCAGACCTCTAGAAAATAAATTCTATACCTGAGATAATTATTTCGGTTCATTATTACAAAAAATAATCACCGGAATTAAATTTCAAAAATTAATTTGATTGAAAAAGTAAAAAAAAACGTCAAACTAAAGAAACATTAATCAAACACACGTTGTTGATAAAACGGTCTAAATCACATCGATAGACATATTGTGTTTACTTTCTAATTTATATTGTCATATTGACGTTTTTGACGTTCATTTTGTAAACGTAGTGGACTTATTCATTTTTGATCAATCACGAAATATGTATTTGAGTAGGCCAATCTGCTTAGGAGAGTAGCTATGGATTATCTGTTCAGCCTGCGTTCGTTATATCTGTACATTATGCGCGCAGGATTATTATAACAGGTTTTATTTTCGATTTCTTTACGTATAAGTAACAGGATAAAGGTTCCCCTGCACCGACGTCATCTTTTTCCCTATGCATAATGTAGGTACACTTTGCTATACATAGCTGACAAATCCATTTCTAGACTCACGCGCGCGACGGGGATTGGAATTCTCTCGGAATCCCGTAAAACGTATTTTCGAAAATCAGAATCACCGCGCACAGGCGTGTCACGATCCGTCAATCGCGAGTTCGAGCCAATTGGCTGTGTATATAACGCGCGTTGTTGTAGCTCGGACCCGCACTACTGCGGCAGCGCCTAAGTATTTTCCGCGATAGTATTATTATTTTCATGCCCAAGTCGAGTTCGAACCGACACTTTTATATGTACGCGATATTGTCGTAAAATTCCGTATATTTGACTCGTGGCTTTAATAATTTGAACACATTATTGCGGCGAGTATATTTGCAACGTCGCCGGTGGCGATCGATACAAGTATAGCGTATAAAGATATATAAATCACACGGGATCGGCCGATACAACGCGCGTTGAAACCGCGCCCTCCCGATAGTAAAAGTATATAAGGAGTCGTATACACTCGTTAAAGTGTATTATTTTAACGCCATAGGATTTTATTAAATAATACGATAAACATAGGTAATCGTATTGGTTGTATACACAGGTCACGAAAGCATACCTGTACATCACGTGTCCGAGTTCGTTTGCGCTGATGCTTATTTCGGTATCGTATAATCTTATATCTGTCATGGTAATATTTTTGAAATTCCTGAAACGAGCTTAACAACACTGACAGCGCGTTTAATATTCCACACCGGCTTGGCTAAAATGTTATATAGTTGCACTTTTATCCACGCGCATGGTGCCGCGGGGCTTTTTTATATTTTTTATTAAAAACGTATGCGTTTTCCCATTGTTGCTGATGAAAACGTATCTATTTTTAAAATCATTTAAACCGTAGTATTATTTTAGGTAAAGAAACAAGTTATTATTTTTATTTTTTTTAATTTTATTGAAACTATAAAATATGTATTGTATGGTAATTAATTACATAATATGTTAAGACTTTCCGGTTTTGTTTTACGAAGTCGCAATAGTTTTTTTTTTTTTTTATCGTTATTCGTAGAAATTGCTTCAAGACTACGCAATATCTTGACAGATCTTATGTCGTATATTTATATTAACAATGACAATAATACATTTTGAAATTAGGCAGAGACAGACAAGTATTTATGCACATAAGTTTTATTATAAATTTTATTTTTCTAAACCGTTGATTGAATAAGGAAACCCGGTGTTGGAAATATGTTTTGTTTTATATACGCAATGTATTTGAATATGTAGTATTATATCAAGCAGGCAGGTAGGTCTGCCCGTCAAGCTAATAAAAACTATTAAACAGACCACGGCGGCGCTGCTATATATTCTCTAAACAAGTCGGCCATGATATTGTATAAAACGCAAACACGCAAATTTTCGAATGACTTTTCCTGATGATTTCAAATTATTTTTAAATGAAAATAAATTATTGGACGGAAAAACATGGTTTTTTTTTTTTAGTTGGCGAACTAGTTTTTTTTTTTTTTTAAATTACACATTCTAATTTTGTAATGGACGGACAAGCACCTAATATTATATAATATTTGTGCGAAAAAGCTTACGCAAATTACCATAAACACATGGTGATCTTAATTAAATCATTTCGAATCGGGTCTTACGAGAATATTTATTCACCTGTTTATAGACACTTAAATATCTAATGAAGTGAAAACGGGGATTCGCAGTAAGCGTTTTTCGCGCGTGCATCTCCTAGGGAACAAAGGAAATACATGATAATAAATAAGTAACGAGAAGACGGGTCAATGTTTTTGGTTAGAGGACAATACGAAAACCAGACGGTCGGGCCAAACGAACTTTGAAATAGGCCTTTGAAAAGATCCGACCACTCAGTTAATGCATTATACTTACGAGAAGGCATTCATCTACTGAGACAAAAGTGTCCCTTTCGATACTTCTTCGGATTCTAAATTAACAGTAATCCATAAAAGTCCAAGCATACAACCCATAAAGTAGGAAAAAAAACAACCCATCTTTTTACTAATTTGTCATTTAAAGCGTGCTTTAAAATTGATTTTTTTTCCGTTCTAAGAGAATTATGATAGAATAAAATATACCTAATATTTGCTTAGAAATTGTTACGTAACAAACAATTATTTTTATGACAGGAAATAAATTGTAAATGCATTTTTTGAAATAATTTTAATTTACCTATTTTATTACTTTTCTAAATATTTTACAACTTATTACGGATTATTAAATACATAATACGTTGAAGGCCATGTATTCTTTTTTTAAAATAAAGTTATTAATTCAATACATTAAAATGTATATATGTATATATTACATTATATTTTCCTTAATATAATTTAACAAAATACAATTAACTGTCTTTTCGATAAAATTATTTTGTTTTTTAACACACAAAAAAACCAAGGGGGCATTTCCCACTTACATTTTCTTAGAAGGGGCTTATAGTTAGGTTAGAAGAGAACATTCTCTACCCTGTCGGTTTACGCCCATGCATTTAATACTTCATTCAAAACCAAAAATATTTAGATTCCTGGAAAACTTAAATGGGCGTTGAAATAGTGATTTAGAATTTAAGGTACGATCGTTTACAATGGATAAAGAATTTGAAAACTTTTTCAATCCTAAAGAAAAACATTTGGCCATGTCCGAGTAAAGTTTTTGTTCCATTTATGTTCTTATTATTAATACCTATTATGCGTAAAATTGCGTAACATTATTATTCACGACGGATGCGTATTGCACACGTGGGATTTCAACTTTAGGCTTACCGTGAAAACGTACGAATTTAATCAATATTATGACTCAACAACTTAAATTAAACGTACCAACATCGCGAATATTAATTTTTTTCATAAGTATTATTATATTTTTATTATTGCCTAATGATTTTTTCATACCTGCGCAGCTCTGTATATTATGTTTATTTTCATCGTCTGTAACGGTGCGAATATAAACCGCATAACATACTATTTTTTACAATCGGTTATTAAATAATTAATCAATTCCTGACTAAATGTTCGCATGTATACAATAACGTTTTATAGTTGCGAAACAATATATTACATTAGGTGTGTATATAATATATAATATGTGCAATAAAACGATTAAAAAAAAAACATTTGACTGTTCAAACGAGATAATCTATATTATACCTGTTTATACGCATATACTCGTATTGTATTTCGTGGTGTGAATAATTAATGTTTTACCACGAATCAAACGTATAAAAAATAATATTTGGCATTTTTACATTGGAAAAAACTGTTTCATTATAATATGTAGGTACATGATACTGAACACGTACAGTTCGGCTCGTGCTTTTTTTGATTTTATATATTCTAAATAGTTATGTGTATAAAAGGGTTGTGGCTTTTAACTTTGTTAATACGTCGAGAAACGTCGAGAAACCAATGAATTTTTGAACGCAGTCATTAAAATATTAATGTTTCAAAAGTTTTTGTTTTTAAATAAGAATAAATAATTAGTGTAATAAAAACGATTCGGTATATCGCGTTCTAAACATTTTCGTTGTACGCGTACAATTTTAAACCCCCGAAAATGTCAAGTAACACTTGGAGACGTAGTGCGCATTTCGTACGAGCGTCTCGCATTCGCGAGGTAATATTGTATTCGACGCTGGCATATCACGGCATATGATGATTTTTTTTTTTTTGTCTTCGTCCCGTTCTTACCGCCACACCGTGCATTTAAATCCTCACCGACCGCGATAACAATATTAATTGCTCGTCGGTAAATATTTTATTAGTTATACGACTGCGTTTTACGAGCCGGATAAGTTATACGATTTCTGCGGGCGCATCGAAATAATAATCTGATCTTTATTGCATTTGAAATATGGGTGGCCGCATTCCGAGTAGTATTATAATACAGCGGCGAGGTTATTAGGTACACAGGAGTCCGTGTTTGTTCTGTCTGTTTTATCGCCGAGTCGCGTTGCGCTGTCGCGCGAAAAAAAGAAAACGTACGCTCGCAGAGCCGTTTTTGCGTCGCCGCGCCGGCGTGTATCGTGATTGTTTTTTAAGGGGGGTTTTAATTTTAAATTTCAATATGATTTGCGCGAACATTTACACGGTTTCCATGGTAATCGTAAATGGTATTAATTATCGTAACATCCCATACTGGCTATAAAACAATTACCTAGTCATAACGATAATAAAATATGAAATTATTATTCAAAATAACTATACAATGACAAGAAATTTTGTAGAAATCTGAAGTATAAAGTTTATATATTTTTTGTTCAAAAGAAACTATACGTCATTGATCGCCGTATCAACTCGAAACCAACCGCGACCATTTTAATATTATGTCACAGTCTTAACCTCAAAAAGTGGTCTTCTCGAGCGGCCCGTGCAAAAATTATAGATCTAAGTGAATACTTGACACCTTTGGTATTTCATATATACCTACAGGGCCGGTTTAAGACACGATCGATCCTTGCGGCATCAGTGCCTCAGTCAAAGTTTTTTTTCGATAAAAAATTTGAACTTAAGAAGCGGAAAAATACATTTTGCACTGGGCGCCGGAATGACAAGGCCTTTCTTCAAATACATCGAGAATAGATAGGCTCACTTCGACTATAAAACTTTGTCAACTGTCAAAATGCACGGGACATATTCATTTGAAATTTTATAAAATATAAACATAGAAATAGCTAGTACGAATAACTCAAAATTCAAAATAATATTGTTTTATCGAATGTCAAGTCAAACCGATCATTTGTTTATTAGAGTAATATAGAATATAGTCGTCGATGGCGTAGCTATTTGTCAATCTTTAATTATTGTTTAGCGTAGATATAGTGATAATATTTAAATATAAATAGTTGTAAAATCGAATAAAAATAATGAAAAATCGCTAATGAAAATCGTACAACATACACAAAGCATAATATAAAGAGTGAAAACAATTTATTCGTTGGTAATGTTATAAGATATACGTAGTACTTTCAAGTGTCCAACTATTCTGCAAACTTCTTTAAGCGAAAAGAAGTTTTAAGCGTTCTTTACGAGCATAACAGATTAACAACCCAGCTGATCAGAATCCGTAAAATCAAAGGTGAAAATAAAACGAATTTCTTAAGTATCTGGTTCTATAGCCAGTAAAATTTTTAACGAAGTAATTAATACACTACCAAATGATGTTTTGATGAAAACGCCAGCTGAAAAATCGATGAAACGAACCATTGGGAAAAATAAATATTGAAACTTTTTTAATAAATATAAAATACATAATTAGATTAAAAGTTGATTAACTTTGTTAAAATAATAATACTTTTAAATATTTGATATTCTTCGTGAAACGAGAAACCTATTGGTTTCACCGTTGATTTTATAATTTTCTATAAATATTACATTATGTTATAAAATCAATGGTTTAGCGTGATGCGTTTATTTTTATTTTTTTCGTCTGTTTACACGATATCGATTTGAAGAAGTATTCATATTTTTTACTTCAAGGATGATTTCTGGGAACAAATGTCTCGTTGTTGTGTATCGGGGTGGTAATTTTTCGTATTATTGACATTATCTGAATAAGAACTTTTTTTTCCGATTTATGAATATATACGGTCGTTACGTTTAATATTGCGTTGAAAAAAAAAAATCGCGCCCGCTAATTTTTTTCCGATACATTTGTGTTTGGTGGCCAACGTAAGTCGAGATATATGTGCCGTGGTCTGTTTAACGTACGCCGTTAAACAATAATAGACTATAATAATATAATATGCATGTGCGGCAGCCATCGCGTCCCAGAACGATATGATATGACGTGTCGATCCGAAAAAAAACAATTAAACTTTACTCGTATAATTATAATAAAAACACGTCGAACCGATTTTACGATAATATCACAAGATTTATTCAAAGTTTCATATGCTGAGTGAAGCGAGGAATGTATAATGATTATGTGTCTGTAATCACGTTTTTTACTAAAATAATCAGTCCTATCATCAATCCTATTTAGTGCCAATCGTTTGTCATTTATAGATATAATAAATCATACGGTGTAATAGGTATAAAAACACCCGAACATCAGTTGAAAAAAAAATAAAAATAAACAAGTTGAGTAATTTCTCGAGATTCCAGAAATTGATTTATATAATATTGAACTTTCTGATATTTCACGTTAAAAAATATAGTCGGTTTTTCTTTTTTAAATTTGTGTTCATAAGAGTATGGTATGCACGTTGGTCTGTCCACTGACATTTATTATTAATTATTATATTATATTCTTATAGTGATCATGTTATTACATAATATGCGTTTCGAAATGATTCGACGATGACAATCATCAACATTTTAATAATCATCAATTAATCGTTCGCTGTTTCGCGAAAATTGTTTCTCTCGCACTTCTCCGATTTGACTTTTGGCCACGTTTCGGCTCGTGAGCGATACCACGAGAACGGACCGCGTTCAATAACGATACCGCTCGTAGGATCGAATGCGCGAAAAGTCTAATAAAAATTTAAAGTTACACGCAACACTATTTTGACGTTAAACGATGTCGCTCGTTAGTCACCGCGTGTCTTCGGGGTTTTCTACAACAATAATGGAAGAGGAGTGCAGCTCGTGTAGTAATTTATATATCAAGTGTACGTATATACAGGGTGTCTCATGGAGACCTGAAGAACTCGATCAACAACTCTAGTTCTATTCTACATTTTAAAGTTTTTTTTTTTATTATTAGGTATTGTTTTTTAAAATTTGCACTATACTTCGATGGATTTTAATCGGAAGAAACTCGAAATAACAAATAGAAAGTCGTAATCGAAATGCGAGAAAGAAAATCGACATGGCTATTTTGCAAGAACTGCAGTTTTTTTAGAAAGATATCGGCCTTTAAATATTAGGTTACCACATTCATTTTTGAAATTTGTTAAAATTAAAATATTTTTCTTATTCGAGTTTGAAAAGTTATAAAAAAAAATGAACGACTTCATTCTATCGTTTCTATCACTGGCATTGAAAAAAAAAAAAAAAAATCAAAAATATTGAACAAAACTAAAGTTATTACATATTTGTCAGATCTCCGTGGGACACTCTGTATAATACAGATGTTTTGGCGTGGTGATGGTGGCGAGCTCATAAAACATTATAGAGAGTTTTTAATACACGCGCGTTGACGACGACGATGAGAAACTCGATGGGGGCTCGTCGTCATCATTACTGTGACGACGTACGCCCTCGCGTAATTTCTAAAGAGCCCATAAACGGTCCCGTTTACGTATAATATATAATATACACGCGGCTAAGTGTAAATCGGCGGTGATTACCACAAGCGGTCTTAACGGTTTCGGGTAACACCGTAGTCGGGAATAATTTTCCAGGTTATCGCCAGAGAATACGACAATAACGAATAACAAGTGACGTTTGTCACTCGGAAGGTCTCGCTAAAATTTAATCAGAGGTGTTTTTTTTCTTCTTTTTTTCCATCCTCTTCGCGTAGTTTATAATATAACAGCGTTATTTTCATCGAAACGCTTTTAACTCGTTTTTTCCCGCCGTTTTATTTGCTAATTTCCGTGTGCACGATAAAAGAGTGGGTTTTTCAATTTTAATTGGCACTCTTGAAACATAACTCGAGGACTATTTGCCCCTGTCATAGGGTACAATTGATTACAAAATTACCGAGTCCTATTGAACGAAATATACATTTTTAAGGACCACGCGTCGTCGTTTTGAAAACGGACACGACAGTATAATAATATTATTCGATCGCCTTTTTGGCTTCGCCGTGTCTACTTGAGCTCTACTAACGAGCCGACCACTACGACGACCAGCTAATAGGCCTCAAACGTGACGTGTAGAATTGCAACGGTTCACTTTTTCGCTTCGAGTCGTGCGGTGACGTCATAAATGTATAGCGTTTGCTATAAAACCGCAGTCGTTAAATGCTCAAATAAATAATAACGATGACAATAAAAACAGCAAACACTTATCGTAAAAATTCAAAGGCATAAATAACGATGGTAATTATACATCAAATTACATATATTTTGGCGATGCTACGAAATGCGACTACTGTTTCTCGATTTTCCGGTCGGACCGAACTGTTGGCGTCCGCATTGATTTAAATAAAACACGGCGTTAGTATTGTTCGAAAATGGATGGTACGTAACGGCGATTCTCGATACAATTCTCGATATTTGTCGGTATTTTCATGTGAAGTTTTTGAAAATGAAATTCAAATTGAACCGCGAGGATATATGCCCCCCCCCTCCCCCCGACATATCTCTTAAATATTTCGACTGTCAGAATTTAAAACAATTATGATTATGAATTATGATACTTTCAATTTATTTCAATACAATTATGCATCAACAAAATAAATGTGTAAGTGCCTGAATTATTAACACGCAACAAAAAGGTTTTATTTTAAAATAAACGATTTATTATATAAATTATATTTTCAAGTGAAATAACGTAGCTATTCCTATATCGTGATTTATCGTTTTACCGTCAATAAATAAATTTGTGATTTTTTTTAAACATAATTCGTAGGCATATAAGTAGTTATGAAATTGTAATTTGTTGGCCACCCAATCAACATTATTATTTTTCACGACCCATAAGGTTGAAATCATTATAATATTTCGCGACGAGTGAATATTATAATATAATGTACGTGTTTGGTCAATTCGGGATGGATCGAAAACACAAATACCAGATGTTTTTAGTAATCTTCGTGTTTCGCGGGTGATGCATCATTTTCGAGGGTGACCTGCGAAAACCGAACGTATTTTTATTATATTGTTATGCGCGTGTGCGAGATGATACTATTTCTGTGTTGCCAATAACGCGACGACGATTGAGTAGTGTACGTGAAACGCGGGGGACGGTGTCGACGTGAGCGATACCATCAACATCGACACTACGTGATTCGAGTGTGTTATTATGATATTATTTAATAATATACGAGTGAACTTTTCGCGGGCTCGGACGAGAAACTCGCCAAACATATAAGAAAATAATGAAAACGACCGGCTTGATTTAGCCGAGTCGACGTGCGAAAACGGCGAAAAGTCGACATAAATATCGTTACGAGTGTTATGACTAGAATTAATCCGACACCGTTAGAGTACCCGAGTGCTAAACACCCGATACCTGCACACCCTTGAAATCAAAACATTGTCAAAAACCGGTATTCATAAAAGCTCATAATCAAAGAACCAAACCAAAATCATATTTCAGTACCGAAATAATCATAATGATAATAGCGTTTAATTATGATATATGATTTACTTTAATTATATTTATATTATTTTTTTTTTGTTATCAACGTTTTTTTTTGATAATGTGGAGTATTTTTGGTGAAACATATTTAAATAAGTAAAGCAGTTAATTCGATAACAAATTATAATCAATAAAAATTAAAAGACTGGGATACAAAAATTAAGTTTAATAGATATGAAACGTTTTTTTGTTGAAATTCAATACTGTTTATACTGATTTTTTAATTTTGGTAATTAATACTAAAAATAATTCTGGGTTATGGATACCGGTTTGAACACTCGAACTAAACACGATACCTTAATTATTTTATTTGGATTCCAAGCCTTCGTTATGAGCTTATCGCTAATAAATTCGTATATCTCTTCGAGTCGATATAAAAATTAAGGCGAGTGTAACTTACACGGATAAACGTACAAAACTGGACCAAAAAAAAAGTCGATTTAGTCATCAACATAAAAATGTATATAAAAAAAAAACCGTTTTGAGCAACTGTTTAATTTTTATATAAATATCGAATTTTTTTTAATTGATTCTCGACTGTTTATTTTTCAAATTAACTATATATAGACAAATCAAAGTTATTACCCCATAACAATTATTGGATATACAATTGGTTTAGTTAATTAAATTTTTAACTAGGTCGTAGAAACGCCGACATTTGCAGGAAGCCTCCGATATTGAATTTATACTTTGTTCCACAGCGACGTGATAGGTTACAAGTACCTCGTTATCATAGCATATTATTTGCGTTTCCGCAACGATTATTATTGTCGTTTAATCCTCCGTATCCTGCACGCGTGCACAATAACTGATGATGCGATTATATTATAAAAATCATTTTTGGAAACTTTTTAATTCCCTACAGGTACCAGACATCCATTTATTACCACCATAAATAACGTGTACGCGTTGTGTAATACGTGTTTTTTTTATTATTATTTTATTTTTTTTTTTCATTAATGCTGTCAGTCGCGCATCTCTCTCTCTATATATATATTTAGAGCGTTTGTGAACTTTAATGGAATCCTGTCCTAACGTACTATTGCTTGTATTGTAACGAATGATATTATTATAAACAAATATTAGCGGAATTATATTTCGTGGGTTCGCAACAATATATTATTTCCAATAATTGCTTTCGCTTAATAATATTCATAAGTCGAGAACGATATTTATTTAAGTGGCCGATATAGTGACTTGTATGGGGAAAAAAAAAGGAAGATTAAACACAGCGCACTAAATTACTTTCGCCGCATCGTATAAAATAACGTTTGTGTATTCATAAATAAGATTTTAATATTTAGGTCCCGACGTATTATATACAGGTATAAGGGTTTTCATTTTGCCCCCGACTGATATAAACGTTCAAAACCTTTTCGATATAATATTTTTGTTTGTCTAACGTACCAATCAAAAGTAATTATTTTTTAAAATTGTTTTTCGTACCCGTAATTTCGTACCTCGAACGGCGGCGGCGGTCCGTATAAACTTTAAAATCCATTTATTGACACAACAAGTAGCTCTACGAATTTTCAATTTTCGCGTCCGTGACTTTTATATAAGACCCCGTGTGTGTGTACGCGCGCGCGGTATTCGAGTCTCGGCTATATTTGATTTACAGCGCGTGCGGACTATACCGTACACTTTAATATCCTTCATACGGCGGCACTCGATATATTTATTATATATATTATATATGTTATATGTATAGTGATGGCGGGCGACAGTGGTTGTAGTGTTCTTCCCCGTCGACGAGCGATAATAATTTCGTATCACATTTCGACGTTCCACGCTCGACGTGAACGGCGGCGGGGTCGGGCGGCGTGTGATATTATCGTATTTGAAAGTACTTGGCGCACAACGTTGTTTTGGCCGCCGACGAATCGGCTTACACGGTGCCTCGGCCGTAGAATATTGTTTTCCAGTTAAAATAACGCGTCTCGATCGCGGCGAATCGTCGTCGTCCGCGGTGGGTGTAATGAAACAATATTATAATATTATTATTACTATAATAATAATATGTACGTTCCGCCGCCGTTCGTAGTTTACGATGTGAAAATTCACAACGATAATAATATTAACGATTTCGAAACGCTCGCTCACCTTTCGATCCGTTTCCACGACTCGCGTGCGTTTCATCAGCTACCTGCGTAGTACTCTCCGACCCTTGTCCCGTTCGCTAATCTCTGCTGCGCCCGCCGCGCGGTCGGACCATACCCACACGCCGCCACGCGCGAGCCGGCGTTTTAATATAAATTTCACCGTATAATGTTGCGCATTATAATATTATTATTATTATTATTATTATATGAGCCGTGCGGTTCGAAATAGATATATCGTACAGGGTGTCTCGAGGCGATTTGACAAACGTAATACGACTTTTGTTCCGTTCAACAAGTGTGCGATTGTTAAAAATCACTACATTATGTTTATCATATTTTTTAAATTCTAAATTTTAAAATTCAAAATCTAAAGCAGCTATCTTATAATTTATTTTTGTTTTGTTTTAAAAACAAATGTCTGAAACATTTATTTATGATGATAGTTAGCTGTTGTTAACGTTTCACAACTTTTTAATTGGGTATTTTCTTTTTCACTAGTGGTAAACGATCAGGTATGTAATGATAGCCTTATGTTATTAAAAAAGTCAATTAAAAGTTTTGACGATTCACTAAAATAATATTTACAAAATGGGTACCTATATTGATTCCTTTTGATAACATTAGATTTTCAATTTTTTTTTTCATCTCAACTTTTACAACTTCCTTGTAATTAAAATCCTTTTATAAGTGTGTTTATATGGTTACACGGAAGGTATAACAATTATATTTTAAACTTTAAAACGTTAAATAGAATTACAATTATTGCATTTTCCATATGTTCACGAGTCACCCTGTATATACTCACACGTAACGTATATGACCTGTATACAGTGCGGACTGTGTATCGCGTTAGTAGCATTATCATCCGCCGTTCGCGCTCAGTCATTATACAAACGCGCATTTCATTAAAATGCGAGAGAACGAAATGAAGGGGGAAATTCGATTGGCTGTTAAGAGGACGTAATATTATAAAGACAAGATATATTATAATGTAAAACTATCCCGAAAAGTATGCCCTTAACAATTACCATAAAATTCAAATCAAATAAATCACATTAAAAAACGAATCTATACGATACGAATGATTTAATAGATGATGTAAAATGGGATAGTATTTATATTATACAATATCTATAGAAAGTATTCAAATATCGATTTCAAGGTGAAGACCATCTTCGTGATCTTAAGACGATAAATTTCTCAATGATCAAAAACAACACAGTGAACCCTCTATTAGTGGACACCTTTAAAAAATGGACACATTCCCAATGGACAGACACTAGAGCCTTTCTATAAAAGACATTTTGTAATAATTCCTCACAAATGTCTAATATGTAAAGATTTTCTTAATAGTTTATTAATATCTAAACTGGAAAATATTCCCTGTAGTAAATATTTTTAAATTCCTCGTCAAGTTGGGCCTATCCAGAGGTTTCATCATAAGTATTATCGTGTTTCTCGTTTTACCAATCGCACAGCTCTCGGAATTTCTCATTGTCTCACGCTCTACGTTATGACGCTCGTCATGATCGCAGTAACATTTATACTTTTGTTTGGGCTCGAGAACAAACTTTTTCAAACGGAGCCGATACCTACTAATGGTGTGTGACGATACGAACATAATACAATCCGTATTAATACAAATAATAATAAACGCGCCTCTGGATAAAATAGATTTTTCTTCTTTTTTCTTTTGCGAAATTCTATGGCTCGAGTAAATTAATCGAATCGAAACGGTAAATTTTCTCTTTTATAATTTGTCGGCTGAGTAAGTTCGAATGGTTATCGAAGATTTCGGAAATGGACTTACTATACATTTAGATATTCGAGTTAATTTGAAAACAAAATCGATTCGATTATCATTAGTTTTTTTTCTCCCTCGATTTATCGTAGGTATATATATATATAAGTGCACTCGAAATAGTTTTCGATTTGAAATCCATACGAATTCAATATTGTTTTGCAAAAACACAATGCGCGCGCTGAACATGATTTTATTTAACATTCCCGGCCGTGATTGTGGACTGAAGACGTGTGAATTGTAACGTTTTTGTTTTGACCGACGTTCATTTGGTGCCCGTCTCCAATATTCAAGTAATAGACCGGTGTTCTCGCAGTGAAATCCAGAGCTAATGGGTATCTTATAACATTATGCAGTATCGTAACGCTGAAAATAAAATTACAAAAAACGAATATCGAGCGAGGAGCAGTCGCGTGTTATCTTAATAATGTATATTGTAATTATAAATTTAAAGCACCGTAATAAGGTGACATAAAAATACTCGTAGCCGTTTGAAGTAGGTATCATCTGTCCGCAAACAGTGATTCTCAACGATGTCCGCAGCGATCGTTTGTATTCGAACGAGGAAAACGTATGTTTTGTCTACGCGTGAAGTTTTCAGACGCGACTCGACGTTTACAAGAAAGTAAATATTTTGTTCGTTCGGACGGAGAAATAACTACGATAAGAAGTACTCTGAAATTATTTGTATAGACTTAACGTCATATTGTCTCCTTCCTCGTGAGTTGTGACGTCACAACGTTCACGACGTCGATTCGGTGGTAGCCGTATAGTATAATAATTTACCGCGCGAAGGGCATCCCCGATAAATAATAACAAACGTTTTGCAAACATAATATCAGGGATATTTTTATTGACTGTTTTTAATAGGAATGGATTTCTGTGCGGATAATGTTGCATAATTTTACATAACTAAATGTACCTATTACGATGTTTTTGTTTAAAACTGCGTAGTTTGCCGGTTCATATGATTATAATTGATATATTAGTAGTATATTTTTATTATAATGGAGAAATTCGATTTTAAATATAGTACTGTGTGTTTTCATTAGGTTTAACAACATTTTCTGTTGGTCTGATAGTATCCGTCAGATTAAAAAAAAAAAAAATGTTTATTCGTTTCCATCATATACTTTATTGTCGTTGTTAACTGTTTTACAAATCGACTGTTATTAAACGGCGCGATGAAACGGCCGGCGAAAAAAACGAATTGAAAACAGTAGTCAATAGAAACTCGGCTAAAACTTATTCTCATATATTTATAAGTGTATCGGAAAAGTATATTTATTTTTAGGATTTAGGTTCTAAGGGGTATTTTCGTGAACACGCGCATACTTTTATCGATTGTTTTTCTTTTTTCAGCGTACAAAATAAATCCGCTCTGCTATATCATTATTAAAGTTAGACAATTCGGTGCGTCCGACGACGGTATAATATTGTTTTGTCTGACGTCTGATTACATTTTTGCGCCAAACAACTTTGTACGTACGTAACATGCGTATATACATGTGGCGGTTAAATAAAAGTAAATCGTTGCAGAAAATCGGTCGAGACGGTTTTCATTGAAATTCATTTTCAGCGGTTATTATTTTTCGTATGAATGAGAACAATACTGCGAACATTTCGTATCGCGAATTCGTGGCCTATAGTTTCTCGTGTTTCTCTGAACAGACTCGCCGCAATTCTGAAAAAAAAAAAAGAGTTTTTGTAGCGATTCCGACGCGAAAACGCGGCGGCGTCTCCTCGTTTTTAAACGACACGATCAGTGAAAATATTTACGCTTAAATCTAATATTCGGTGCTATCGGTAACGCGGGAGTAGATATATGACCGTAATGTGTGCAACAAAACGGTCAGTTAGTAAGAGCTCGCGATCGCCTCAGATAGTGGCCTTTGGGTGTTGAAAAAGTCCCGGACAACGACTGACTAAATACGTCTGCGGGATCAAAGGATTAAATTTCGGAAACTCGCAGGTAAACAATCCATTACGCGTTATGTATATCCTTAAACCAATGATAATAGTTATAACCGTATACCACGGTTATACGTTTGAAATGGTGTTTACAACCATGTTATATACAGTAGTCGACACGAGAAGGCTGCCGAGGAAATCTATATTATAATCATAGCAAGTACCGTGGTAATAATAATAATCAAGTCGGTCGCCCGAGGCATAAACACCGCATGTTGCGCAGTTATAAAACAATTCAATTCAATGTTATCGAATTCAAACAAAATGATGAAAATCAAAAAAATGTAAAGACAGTGGCGACGGATTCGTCCATTAAATCTGTAAATATTTTAAGTATAGGTTTTTCTCTGTCTTTCAATCGGACATAATTTAGTTAAAAATTAAAATCGTTAATTAATACCGCAGACAGACACGGTAAAAGTTAATGTCAGAAACTATTGTTTATTCGTTTAGTTATAATTACTCGTATAATATTTATCGATACTGATTTCGGTATGCATTATTTAAAGTTTGAATTATCGTGTAGATAATGGGTTTTTCAAATTAAACTTGACGAAATTAAAAACAGTGAACCGACTGTTACTCCAGTTAATACATTACTGCTATAAAGTGCGGGGATTTTTTTTACGAGTGCTTCATTTAGAATGTTTAACAAAAATAAAATAAATACTGGTTACGATTTCCAAGTAATAAAACTTTATTTAACGAACACTTTTTTCTAAGAAAAAACCGAATTGTTCTTTTCAATGGTTTTTGGAAGAGAGCATTTTTGAATCGAAGTGTATGACAGTAAAGTATGTAAACTCGAAGTGTATTTAATATAATATTAAATACTTCGATTCGATACATTTTCGTTGAAAAATAAACTCCATTTCAAAAGTAAACTAAATTGATCGATAAAATATAGGTAGGAATAAAACTATACTGAACACCAACGTGTTTGTCTATTTAAAATACGTATTATGATGAAAGCATTGTATTTTGAACTATAACTACGAGGGTTCATAGTTAATTCATTCGGAGAACTTTATGTGCGTTGGAAATTTTTCGAGAAAAGCTACCCATAGCTCGAATAAACTAACATAATCACTAAACAAAATAACGATGTTTTGATGGTAAAAATTGTTTATTATATTGCGGACTATATGATAATATAGGCTAATGCAGTAATGTAGTATGTAAACTATGTTACTGGTAATTTTACTTATTTATACGCTACTTGCATAATACGACAATGCAGTCTAGGCATTTCACAAATTCCCATTATATTATAGTCTCGAAGAATGTAAATAATGACTATTCGTTTTATAAATAAACTTGCTATTTGATAGGAAATTTCAAAACCCAATAGGTTCAGACGACGAATAATCGAAATATATCATTATTGTCTACACATATTTTTATTATTTTCACTCGTTGTAGTTTACCCAGCAAACTCTATAATGAAAAGTAAATTGATGAAATACTACAAAAGTCTTTATTACCTCCCTCGTCAATATGATGAAAATCATCATCAGGTTATATGTATAATATTACCTATCAACAATATTATTTTAATCTCAAAGCTTTGCCGGGACACAGAAACATATGAGTAATCTATGTAATGAAATGTTATTTTTTTTTTTTAATAATGAAACTAGTACGAAACATATTCATTTGGGATTATTAATTATTACCTTGGCAAATAAAATAAATATATTCATAATCGGAAAACGAAATGAAGAATTCATGATTCGCGAAAAAACTAAGTGTATTAAAATACACTATGTATTTTTATTGTCCCGTAATGAAAACAAAGAAATACAATAATATATTGACCTACTCGAAATGGGCAAATACAAAAATACAAATCCAATACCAAAATATTCTCGTAGAGTTTTTCCATTTTTTCTTATTATTATTATTATTTAATCATTTATATATTTATTTTGTATTGTATAAAAGTAAATTGGTAATTACCGTTTAATGATTTTTGAGCTAACCTCATTGTAATTAAAAATAGGTACCCACCCATAAAGGATAAAGTGTGCATCATTTTTACATTTGGTGAATTTTAATTTCAAGGTTAATATCAACGATAGCATTATTAGGAACATGCAGTAACGATGACATACATTTAAAACTTGATTAATATGACTGACGTGTATAACGTACCTACGTGAATCGTGTTGACTCACGTCATTATTATGGCGCTTAAAAACGATAAAACCGCTTATTGTTTTTAAACATAAACGTTTAATTATTATCATAGTAGTTGTTTTTTTTTTTATTTTATAAATCTCTCGGAGGCAAAATACAATAAGAATAAATGTGACCACAAAAATATTGGGTTACGTATTAAATTCGTATTTCTAACATCGACAATTATTATCAAAGAAAAAATATTGTACAATAATGGATAAAAATGATTTTTTTGCTCATTCATAATTTTCACGTAGTACAGTAAAATATAAAACGTTTGTTGTGATGAAGATAAAATATATATTTCAAATATATAAAATTATATAAAATACGAATTACACACATTTTAATGAAATCAACAAAATACCATCCTACACAAAAGATACTGCGTTTTACACAAATATTATGAGTAGGTAGTCGCGATCGAAATGAAATTCCGTTCTCCGCTGTAACATTTTATAATATTGAAGCGACTTCTCGGCTAGTGCCGTTAATGAATCAAAAATTACGTTGATTTTATTGGGCCGTCCTAATAAAAACTAATTGTGTTTCACTGGAAATTGAACGGAATCGTTTCCTCGGGTCGGTGCATCGTGTCGCTGGGATTCCTCGGCGAAAAACGAATTTTCAATAAAATTCGGTAATTAGATTATCAATGCCTAGTCAAATTAAATTTAAAATCGCTCGCTCGCTAATGAAATTTAAATGATCGATTCAAATAACGTCGAACACCCGCGACGTATCTTACGTATCCTATCTGTGCGTTTCTTATCGTAAAGTCGTCATATGAGACGCGTAAAATGGTGGAAAAAAGAATAAAGTTCTCGCGTTTTTATGGACGGGAATACATTGCCACGTTTACGTATACAAGTGCAGGAGTGTTCTATGCGTCGTCGTCGACTAAAAGACGAAAAGAAGAAGTTGTTTTTTTTTAAATTAAATGACGTTTCATATAACAATGCGTGTACGTACGTACGTATGCCGAGATAATAAGTTGATGTAGACGACTCGCGGACGGATGTAAAAACGTTTCTCGACGCACGCGCACGTACAGACACGCGGGAACGAGACGTGCTTATATTCTCCAAGAAAAACGTCGAGTTGAGTTCCGCGGACAGTGGGGCGGGGTCGTATATGCAAATCCTATCCTAAAATAACATGCAGCACAACACGCCATGTAGATATTAAATTCCCGCGCCGACTTGTTTTCACATTAAACACCAGTAGTTCTGGTCACTTTAAACCTTAACTCGAATACACTTCAAAAGCCGGGTGGGTCATACTTAACGAGGTCGAGTATTTTTATATTTTTTTTGTTGTTTTCGACGCATTAAAACAACACGGGGTGGGTTTTATTATTGGGTGTTTGAACGATATATATATGTATTATACTCGTGTATACATGTACTTGTATGTATATAATATTTATGTGCTCGAGTGAGGCAGAGGCGTATAAGCGTTTCGAGACGAGATGAGTGCCAGCCACTCTATAACGTACAATAATATCATCCGAGACTCACTATACTGCGAGCGCGCAATTTATTTTTATTATTTTTTTTCGTTCGCGCGGCGGAGACTAAATTTCCAGAAAAGTTTACAATCCTCATATTTTTGTATATATAATATTACATTAGATAACCGTTTTCTTCGTGCGGAATTGACTGCAACCCGTCGGATTTACGTCGTACGAAACGTTATGCGCGCGCGGTAATAATAACAAAATATCGGAGGAAATCGTTCCGCGCGCGCACTCGTTTTTTGTATTTTTTCGCGTATCATATTTCGATAAAGAACGTCGTCGTCGTCGTCGTCGTCGTGTCTCGTCGAATCGGACGTGACGACTCGCGTAATCTATGCGTGTGACGTCTTACCCGCGGTCAGTCGTAAATATTACTCGAGAATACGCGCGGAAAGAATTACTACCAAACGTGGAATCACTCGACGATTTAAAGATAAAAAAAGGGTGAGATACAATACTTGGATGAGAGGTGACGGGTGAATTGTCCTATAAAATTTAAAACCAATAGGTTTTCGAAAAAGAGAACGATTTTTGGCGGGAAATAAATGGGAAGGACTGCTACAAAAAGTTTCCAGATTGTCGTGTTTTTATAGAATTTATCAATATTTGAGCTAAAATTATGTTATCGACTTTTTACGGAAAATTAAAAACCAAGAAAACTCCAAATTTTTCATAATATCTATAAGTAACAGAAAAAAAAAATCAAAATTATACTATCTCCCGAAAATAGTAATATAAGGTATTTGGCGAAGTTTTACCATATTTTATATCAATTTATTGAACAACGATATCAAGTGATATTTTAACAATACATCTAGAAATCAATATTTGAACTACGATATTATACTTTTATAAAATCGAGTTTCTCATTATTAGTTTTTTTTACGCGCGTCGTACTTTGTTGTAGTATTATACAGTTTAACCGTGTAAATTTATTTTTATTTTTCTTTTTGCACATTTTAAGTAGAACATAATGATAAAAGTAATACTTCGAGGTTTTCTCAGAACTCGCCGAGTTTTCTGCTAATGGATTGGTCAAGCATAAAGTTGGAAAAACTTTCGCCCGTGTTTCCAAATTGTTTTTTTTTTAATTAACGTTTACTGTTTGTCATAATGTCCATTAAATGATATCATTTGATGTCACATACTTCCTGTCGACTCCTCGTGCACTCGTAAATAAAACCGATGAAAAACATTTCAGTACAAATATCCGATCGTGAGAAACGAGAGAACATTTCTTTTTTACTCTGTCGGTGAAATCATTATTATTATTATGAAAAATATTGAACGATAAATTTAAAAAAAAAAAAACAATCAATCTCCGTGCACACGAACGAATAGGAACAGTTTTAAAAAGAAAATTCGTTTGGGTTGATAAATTATAATTTTATTGATAAGAAAATTAATTTGTAAAAGCGTTGTTTTTTTTCTTTATTGTGGTCGTCGTAAATAGACAATGATATTTTAATGCACAATAGATAAGAAGATTTATCGGAACGTGAAAAGCTGAAAAAAAAAATAATAATAATAAAATAATTTGTTGAAAGAAAACGATTTGTTAGGCAAAAGATCAAGATTGTGTTATATATTATGCATTAAACGTTTTAAGATCAAATCTACAATAATTCACGAAGTAGACAGAATAAAAGATTCCAATTGATGGACAGAAATTCCAAGTGTTTGAATAGAACGAATTAACATTGCATATTTTATTAGGTACCCACTTTAAGTCAACCTTATCGTCTCTTAACTTGTTCGACTGTGTAGTGTTTACGATAACATCGTTGTGAACGTAGACGTTATAGACTTGTGGTAAATTGTGTGTTTTGCGTAGATTTTTTCTCTCCGCGTTTACCGGAAAGATTTGGTTTTTTGTCGCGGTTGACGTTGTACCGGTCGAGTTGAATTTTAAACGAATTATATTATATTTTCAAAGGATAAAAAAAAAACAAAAACAAAAACCTCCGTAAAACGACAAATACATATTATATGACTGACGAGGTTTTTTTTTTCGCGTGATAAACTCTAAACAAATTGCCTGCAGGTATCTTATCGCCAATATATTATATTATAATGCGTATTATAAAGGTAATATAAAAATTCCGAACTAGGCCATAAAGCGTTATGATATATAAATATTCAACCGGACAACACGAGCGCGCCAGAGCTGAATATTTTTTTTTATAGAAAATACGTATTATAGTGAAAATACGTATACTTATGAATATACCGTTCGACGACGACACGTCGATAAAATCCCCAAGCTTTTTACACGGACCAGAGAGAATAATACACATAAGCATAATGTGTTATTATATATTTTATGCCCACGTCGAAGTCTCAAACAGTCATTCCGCAACCGCACGAAACACGGTCGGCTCCTCGTTCCGGAAAGACAATACGAAAACACTATTGTCCACAACAGTCTTACAAAGTACTCGTATTTGAACACCCGCATTCGAATAATGTACATGTGTTTTTCGGCGTCTGTATTTGAAATCGCGTTTAATACTCTCGATTGCGTACTCGCATCTACTTTTATTCTCGACGTTGGAAAATAAGAAAAATCCACTCCTTACGGTGCCTCTTATATTAGTTACATAATAGCTACTCCTTGAATATTTTAAGCCCCGAGCTAATCTCTATTTAACGTACTATCCTTGTAAGTAATCACTAATTACCATAATAGATGGTTACTAATTTTTCATAACCCCGCCCAGTGCTCGTAGAGGATTTTCTAGGGTTCGGGGTTGATGTTTATTTGAAGAGAACTCGAAATAGAATAATTATATTTTCCCGCCATTTTCCAACTCGGTTTACTTAATGGGAACTTGTTTTTGAATATTTTCAGTGAAATTCGAACGGTTTACGGCGCACACTTATAGATTTCAAATTTATGTTTTTAAATTTGTTCTATCTACCACATTCAATTTTGTTTATTGTACCATATTATGCGCTCAGATTATAATATTTTCTATATACTCGTATATTAAAAAAAAATTATTAATTTTTAATATCACTCGTGGTCGGTAAATAAAAATAATTCACATAAGTTCAATAAAAAAAAATAATATACTTTTATAGCCCCGTGCAAGTTTTATCGCGAGGCTTTCGAATTCCAGGGACCCTGGGCAGCAGCTCTGTTCTTTCTCCGGTGCTGATTCTACCTACGCTCGGAAAAAAGTAATCGAAATATCGTTGATTAAAAATATACTTTTCAAAAGAATCGTCTAACCGTTCTTATCTAACCGCTTTAGTAACCAAACAGATCAAATCTACGTTTGTATTAAAAATATTTCAAATGTCTTATGAGAAATGCGCGGCGACGACGGCCCATAAGCGCCTGCGTTTAGCCTACACATGACGCCGTGTGTCCGGTTATCGAACCGTCCCTCGAAAAAACGCGTAACAATAGTAATATCATATTCTCCGGTGTAAACGAAAAATACGTATATTTAGACGGATTAATAACCGGCGAGACGTAAAACTACAGATTTATTCGTTTTAATTTTCCACTCGACAATCGGCCTCTGCAGTTACTGGCTGATTAGAAACACATCAGCGTGCGCACTTTAGTAGTGGTTGGGATAGCCACTCGACTCGGCAAATAGGTTTTTATTCACTTGCTCGTTTATTTTACTCGTCCGATCACTAGACTGTACTTGGTGTTTAGATTGGTCAAATAGTTATGTGGGTATTTGGCAACTTAACCGAGAAAACGTCAAGTACACACTTACAAATACTGCAATGAATTTATATAAAATTACAATATACGCCAAGACGTTAGGTATATATTTATAAATATAAATAATTATAAATTATATATGTATGGTGTATAAAATATAAATACCTATTCAAATATTATTCATAATTTCATTGAAATGATTCAAGTGAAACATTTCAAATTCTAAAACCGTTTATTATGTAGTATAGTTTATTTATTAGGCGATATATTGTCTAGTTTTCATCACGAGACGTGCACTCGACCGAGTACTTGACCAATTTCAACACGAGGTATATCGTAGTACTCCAGGCGAATAAACATTGAAATAATATATTTATTTTTTTAAACTTTGGAATTATTTTTATTTTTCACATAAATAATAATCGGGTAAATATTTCATGAAAATTAATAATAGAACCGTAATTAATTATGACAATAACATTTCGTCACCGCGGCGGAAACGTGTAAAACGCAGGGGTAGTAAATTTAGAGAAAGAGCCAGGGGCGCTGTTGCCTCCCCTCCCCTCTTGGTTAATATTGACCTTAACTTTTTAATTGGAATGAAATTAGATTAGTTTAGTAAAACTTTTTTTTCGTGTTCCGTGATAAACGAGTAAAATATTAAATAATAAACATAATAAAGTAACAATGCGGGATTACATGAACTGCAGCGAGTCACATCGCTCTTGTAATTCATAATAATAATTAGTTACTTGGGAAAACGAACACGATTTGTATTTTTTTTTCGACATAATTGTTTATAAATACATATAGGTATACCTAGTAATATAACATAATATATTTCGTTACCAACACGAAAATAAAAAAAAAATCAGTTTATTTTGACTCATTTATTATAGACTATATACTGTATTTTAACTCTCTACTCCAACACAAGCTCAGGCTTAAAGGAGTTAAAGACGTACTTTATAATTTCTATTTTTATTTTAATCAATTTATGTGTAATCATAAGAAAAAACTATATCTAAAAGAAAATAATTTAAATTGACGAGCGTCGTCGTGTAAAATTAAAATACTAAAAAACAATAGTACTTATATAAATTATAAATTCGGTTGATTTAATACGATCATCGCTAATACGAAATGACAATAAAACGATAGAAACGATGTGTAGTGCCGCCCGTGTTGCGTATTCACGCGGTACCGATCGCGTCGGCCGTCGTCGTTTATCGATGACGACGTCCGGCGCAGCATCCGCAGCCGCGGTGGATGATAACAGAGACCGATAACGCGACGGGTTTCGTGCGGCGCGGCGGACGTGGAGGGAAAGGCGCAAAAATAATAAAAAAATAATAAAAAATAAATACCGCCGACAACGGGTTTTTGGCGTGATAAGATTAACCGGCCGAGGAGCAGCTGTGCGCGAGCGTGTGTGCGCGCGCGCGCGCGCGCGCGCGCGTCTCTGTTTTGCGGTCTCGCGGGAGAGCGACCGGTCGGATCGCGGGACCGCCGCAGTCGTGGTGCCGACGTCGCGTGTGCGAACATTCGATACGTGCGCGCGTCCGTATCTACACGTCGTTTTCCGCATACCGCGTGCGAGTGCGCGCTACCGATTTCCGCCGACGGTCGAGACGTCGTCGTTCTGTCGCCGGCAATGTAATAAACGTCAAACGTGATAATAATAATACAATAACGAAGATGATATTTTCGCGTGCCGAGTGAAAACGTACGGGCGATCGAGACAGACGACAGACGGAGAGAAATGTGTACCGCTGGAAAATGAACGCGCCGCATCGTCGTACGACCACAACGGTAAGCCGTGACAACTCTTCTACTACTACCACGACCGCGCGGTTGTGTTGATAATATTAATACGGACGAAATTTCTTTTTATTTCCAAATACCTCTAGTTTGGCGAATCATTTGATTCGTGCGAAAAAAATCTAAACGATATTCGTTTTACGATACCCGACAGTACAATTATTACGTATAACGGTCACTTGTTGAGCCAGGACGAATGCACGAATACTGCAACGCGTTCGTACAAAATCGTAAAACATATTATTATTATTATTATTAAACAGAGTCCCAATTATCAATTATTAATTTCGAGTTATAACTGCGATTAAGCAATCATCATAATAGTGTACACTTTTGAAGCGTGTCGATCGAAAATGATAAATTATTTATTATCAATGTTTGCCGTGTGTGAATCATTACTGTTCGTTACGCACGAAAAAATACACCATAAATCGTTCATAATTTCATTGACACGCTTCGAATTTGCCACATTCGTTACAGTAAAACCGGATTCAATCCGGTCGGTCGAATCAAAATTTCGAGCTGATCCGTCCGCGAACGCACCCGGACAAATCGCCAGTCAAATGTCAAAGTAACGATTATTTTAAAATCGTAATTGACGTTTCTCGAATGAAAATTCCAGTTTCAATCTTCCGGCGAATAATAAGTTTTACTTGTATTAAAAATTAAAAACTCGTTTCGCTTTAAAACGAATCTTTTTTTCTTCAAATATTCGAGTTCGGATGAAAATCCGGACTAAACGCTTATAATTATTGAAAACAATTTAATGAAATTTAACAATTATTTCACTTATCGTAAATTTCGCATTTTCCCGATCGCAGTAATTATATTTAATTTTTACATAATGTTCTTGTTGCGAATTTCACTCATCGTCTTTGATCGAAAAGAACGAAAATCAAACGCGTTTGCGTCATCTTCGACCGCGACAAATAATGTAATCGCTCTAAATCAACTATAGTCAATGTTGTATTAAGTTTTTATCGGTTTTACCGGACGCTTAAGATTTTTGTTCGCAGGAAGCTGACAACATTTCCTTATTCCCTTCACAAATTATCGCCACTAATTTTTTCTATATATTTAAACAATTTTAAGGATCTTTTGTGCGCAATACTTTGATGACCTTTTTTTTTTACTTTTTAATCGTACAAATAACAAACAGACTGTTATAAACGAATAGATATTTGTCGGCAGAGACTTTAGCCCCGAAGCTTCTTCACGGCCTCTACGGTCATCGAGCACTCACGCGCATCGCGGTTCTATAATATAGGTATTGGACGTTACACATGTTTATTTATTGTTTATTTACTTGACTCGTTCGGCGCGAAAATCAAAAAGTTCACCGAGGCACCGTATGAGACTCCTCAAACGCGGTATTCTTTTTCGTGCGAAATTTCACGGGAAAGAGAAAGACACGCGCGCTGCTTTAAAATCGTATATTTCGAATGGTATTTTTGGGGGAGAAAATGCGCGCAGAAAGCGACTCGCTGTTATTGCCACTCGTCCTCGTCCCCGTCCGGCCGTTACGGATAATGTGCGAATCCCGCGGGTGGTGCCGCCGCCGTACGGTCTGTTGCAGTAGCCATTGCAACGCGCGCGTTACGAGCTAATAATAAACCGGAGGCGTTAGACGAAGGACCTTTTCGCTGTTAATGATAATAAAAAAACCCCAATAATAACCGAAAGCTGAGTAATATTGGCGATAACAATATATGCCTTGTGTGTTTGCCTTTTCCGAGGTATTTGTTCGTTTCAAATCACGTTCTATAGTTTTCTACATCGCACGTTGGTTTTTTATTCTTTTTGATTTTCGCCCGAAGACGCTCTCACACGAGCGAATTCTGTCTTATTCCGCGCGACCCCTTTGGTTTTTAGATCCCGAGCGGAACGAGTGTTGTTTTTTGTAACGAAGTTTATTTTAATCTTTTAGAGTAGTACGCGTTTTTGAACAGAATACGCATTTCATTAACATTTTCTGGCAGCAAATTTCTAATATTCCAATCGGTACTTTTCGCGACGTGAGTTTGCAAAATTTCCAATATTTTTCTAGTTTATCGAGAAAAAATGACTTCTGAAAGTTTTTATGATAACGCAATGATGTGTATAAGTTTCAAAGAGATTCAATCGCCAGTTTTGTGACTCTGTTTTAAACGAATTTCATTCGTAATCCGAGTAATAATTACTGTAATTATTAATTAACATGCTAATAATACAATCAGTCTTTAGACTGATTCCATTCGTCCACCCTCCTTCGTTTTTTTAAATATAATAGAACAGTAGGCGTTCACTAATATCAATCGCCCTAACCTACTGGCTCCAAAATCGAATTATTTTTACAAATCGTTGCTGAGAAACATTTTACTGTTGTAAACTTTATGCATAACATAAAAATATATATGATATATACGAGTATATAGCAAAAATGCACGTTTGAAAAGTTTTTTTCTAATTAATATTATTTTTATTTTATTCGGAACACAGTGCAGCAAAAGTCGTCACAGGTTTTCGGTTTTTGTTTTTAAGGTTTACCGTTCCGCGTGATACCTACTCAAATTATTCGACTTTTGTTGAATTAAATGTGAATTAATTATAAAACTTTAATTTTATTATTTATTTTTTAAATTTCAAATACAAGCACAGTTTTAACAAAAAAAACAAATATTTAAATTAGGTGAATCTTTTTCCTGTGCATATTTAAAAATTAAAATATTATTTGTGCTGATGAAAATACGCAGTGATATGCTCGAAACTTGAAACACTAAAAAAAATAAATTGTACAATTGCAATATAAGATTTTGCGTTTTGTTATGAAAAAAAATTTATGCAGAATCATTAGGTTTTATACATTTTTCCGTATTTCCAGATTAGTCTGAATAAAGAATTTCTTACACACGATTTGTGGATGTTTAGTAGTACTTTAAAGTCGATCAGTGTGAAATATAACGTAATCGTGTATTATAAGTACACGCCGCGCCGTACACGTGTAAATTAATTATATTTTATATTAAATTTCTATTTACAGGAATATAATATGATAATTTTTGATCGTTCATAACTTTAAAACCGATTCTCAAAGGAATTATTTTTATGAAAATTTCAATGTACACGAATCTAATATTGAACTTGTTGTTAATTAACAACTATAATAATTTAAAGTTTAGACTCATTAAATGAAAAAGGTATAGACTATAAATGTATTATCTAATTTCAGATTAATTATGCTTCTGTACTACCCAAACTGAATTTGAAATAATTATAATTGAATAAACCGTTAATTCTATTAGGCAGTAGATAAATATATTGAACAATATTTTCAGAATAATATTCTCCTCGAGTGTTTAAAATAATATTCAAAGGAATTATTGGAAAGTCATTAACGTTTTTACGACACCGGTATAGATTGTACACGAACCAATGTAAACATTTTATTTTATTATTTATAACTGTGTATAATTGTCGAAAATCAAAAATATTTAAATAATTTTTGTTACTTTGGGAAAACTAAAATTATCAGACACGTAGTACACACACGTATGTATGTCGCTCGCTTCGTACTCGAGTCCCTCAATTGTCGTAAACGTATGTTAAATGGTATACTTGAGCTTCCATTTATCAAAGTGTATAATAGTCACACCGCACATCGAGCAGAAAATATTATTACATCTTTTGTAACAGACTCACCTTTTATGTAACGTTTTAAGACGTTTGCAATCAACTCGTGTGTGCAGCAATACACTCAGACCTCCTTATGGTATCATAATAATTGAAACGGTTTTGTTATGCATAAGCTTTTAGTTTAAACACGCTGGTAGTTTGAACGCGTGCTTTTATGAAAAACGCTTATTTTATCGATCGGCCCGAGTATCGTACCTAGAAATGTCGGTATGTAAAAATATACCTTTATTGACACAAATTATGACGCAGTCGTTGGGTCGTAAAATCAACTCCACAGTTCATAGTCGTATAAAATGTTCGTCGATTACGATTAATATAAAACTTCATTTTCAAAACAATCATTTAACTAGTCAACCATATCACTGATAAAATCTTTTATTAATGAACACGGTAAATCAAATGCCAGGGCCTCGTAATACTTTAATTCATTGAAAAATAGTATTTTGAGAATAACTTAAAAAAATAAATACTTTTATATAACTAAATACTTAAAGCCTTTATGATATTACAATAATTTTATTTCTCATTCGGTCATCAAGGGTATAAACCCGTACGACTGTAAAATTCACACTCACGCATTAATAACGTATAATTAGGTTTATTTGGTTTGAAAAATGTCTATTCGATTTTCTAAGTAGTTTTTTTGATAAATGGTAAAAAAAAAAAAATCCAAGAAAATAGGATGAATTCCGTCGATTTATGTTATTTTATTTTTGTTGCAATTCTCGATAAAATAGGTACTTTGTGATTTATGGTTTGAAAATGTAATACTCATGAGTCATGAGTTTCAAATCAAAATTGATTTTTACATTTTAATCTTAAAATACTCTACTTGGCGCCGATATTTTCACGGAAAAACATTTTCCAGATGAAATTGTGTAGATATAAAAAAAAAGTATTTTCATTTTGTATTTTGGTACTCGAAGTTTGATAAAAGGCTCGTATTAAATTTCTTCAATACGTGATAAATTTGAGTCGCAAGATTATATATATATAAGGCGCGATAATATAAATTATTTTACATCGACTTTCACTCAGAATTGTTTTTTTTGAGTGCGATGATTTATCTTCGCTTTCAATCGTATACAAATATCGAATGATATACGAGTAACGCGACTATCTAACATCGATAACAACGCGGTTCGAAGTGTGTTCTATACTCCCACGTTCTACCCTCGTGTACGCCCACAAACGGTATCCTGAAAGACAAACTTCGTCTCGACGTTTTGCCGCCATTTTAATTGCAATATTGCGTTTTTACAAAAATTCAGCGTAAAAATCATTTTTCCCTATAAAAAAATAAATTATCAATCATTCGGTAAAATGACACGCATAATAAATAATCAAAACCGGTGTGTAACATTTTTCAAGTTTAACAACGCTTAAAAATTAAATTATAAATCATTTGATATCAATAAATTTTTTCATATTTTTCAACATGTTAAACATATTTTCGTTTTGATTTCACATCAACATTTCCTAGATTATTTTTTCATATCATTGTGGAAAAGTATTTTTTTTTTTCTTTCTAAACTTTGGCCTGATTTTATGACATTTCCTAAAGTTTCAGTAGAGTATTCACAGATTTTACAATTCGTGAAAATGTAATTTTTAAATTCCGAAAAACTGTACGAAAGCGTTAAGATTTAGGTTCAAACGTTTTAAATTTTATAATTTGATCTGACGTCGCGAGTTGTCGTCAAAATAAACTTTTCACACACAATAAAAATATATAAATGACTTTGTAATCTTTAATACTCGTAGTAAGTATAATCGTAACTCGTGATCTAATTTGAAGACAAGGACACTGGACGTAATACGTATTTTCGAACCGTTTAAATACTTATAAATTTTCGAAATAAAAAATAACGAATCATCGAGCGGGTAAGGTCGAGCCGTAAACTCGATCTGAACGCGTCGATCAAATCTTTTATTTTATAGCATTTACTATACGTCGATGTGAGTTTTTTTCGACCGCACCGCCCCTCCCCTAAGTATCTTCCTTCCTGCGCTCTCCACCGACGTTCACGCGGCGGCGGCGTCGACAATCGCCCACGGCGATATTTACTAATAGTGCCAGTCAATATTTCCTCCCGATTCCTCTCCACTCGCGTATTCCGCCACACATTGTGTACTCGGAACTTCCGGCTATAACGACTAGCATCGACTGACTTATTACTATTATTATGTAACTCTCGTTGTACGTTTCGCCTGTGCGGCGAAAGCGCGTTAGAATCGAGTACGAGAATACGCGTACAGTATATTTTGAAGTACAGTACAGAGTTGAAACCAAGTGTTCGATTGAAACCGACGCCGGTCGATATTAATTTTATACATTTTTTAATAATCTGTCAAATCTAAAACGTCATTATTTAAATCACTAATTCAGTCCAAAATGTTAATAATTATATTCACTTATTTATGTTTTTCTTTTTGATCCTATGTACCACATTATATTATGTTCATATCACACAAATCATTTTTGTAATTCAAAATTCTGTAAACTTTATTATTAATCTGTACTTGAGCCTACAAGGCGTTTATTCAAATAAATAAATAAATAAATAAATAAATGACAATAACCTTTTAAAATACCGACATGGGTATCGAGATTCATATCAGAGTTACAAATGATTTATCACTCGAACGCGCGGTAAAAACGAACCAGAATTCGTAAATCTCATAGGTATTTACACATACGCATTATGTGCACGATGAAGTGTATGATAATTACCTATTTGTTTTGTGATTTTCATCGCACTGTCATAAAATGTTATTTTTCCTCTTACAATACGAAGTATACTCGTCGTTTAACCTCTGTTTTTTATCGTGGATTAATTTCTCGTTCTCGTAATTCCTCTCTAATCCTCCAGTCTGCTCGTTTTATACAGTCAACTGTTAGATATTAAGTGATTAATGATTACGCTGTTGTTTCGGCTATTCAAATAACTCGGTGCGATATATTGTTTGAACTGATGTAACATATTATTATTATATTTTCGGTAATCCGTGTAAAACGTAACGGTTCTTAGACGCTCGAAACTAAATTAAGGTCGAACGACATTAACCGAATTACAAAATATCAAAAGATGTGTGCACACGATAATAATATGTGGGCGGATAGTCTGGTGTATTATGGCACAGCCCACACGTATGCAAAAGTGTGAAGTAACATTTCCTTGCAATTTACAAATGACGTTTCGAAAATAATTTAATTTTAATTTTCGTTTCACGTCCCGCGGAGAGTCTTTGTTACGTAATTACGTAATTTCATTTCGATGTTGTTATACGATTACAGGGCTTTTATTATGGTTTAGTAATTTTCATTGAAAACGTATTTCATGAAACCAAACACATATTTACAAATAATCAATCTATTTTGTATCTATAGCGTACTTTTTCACATGTTTTGATCAGAAAAAACACATTCCCATTGTTCTATATGCCGGCCATAAGTACTTAAATTGTTGTTACCGTACATTATGGGAACGAATAATAATTGATAATTTTGTATTTTCAGGTTTTCAACACGTCGACGTAACACTAATCCGAGTGAGTAATATTCATCTATTATATTTCGTATAGTCTGTAAGTTTGTATAGCTATTTAAGATTTCAATTATCAATCGAAATGTAAAAAACCTTAGACGATGACTCGGAGAGACTTGCATCGGTCACCGCCGAGGTGTCGACGTGTGTAGTTTTCCCGTCGTGTAATGACGTCGCGTTCGTCCTTACGGTTGTTTCACCGGCAGCGGTTTGCTGCGATTTACCGCGACTAAAAAACGACCCCGTACGCTCGGGTGTAACCAACGGGTCCGTTTTCTGTGCATCCCGTCGATTAGTAATGCCAGAAATTGCATTTTGTCGCCGCGAGACGAGAATGTCGGATAGATTGATATTAGCGGCGGGGGGGTCACGCCCGCTGCTGCTCCGTGTTATAAATTCACCTAATTCGCGCTCATAAATCATGTCGACGCGCGAATAATACAATATCATCGAAAATAAATAAACCGTGTCAACGACAATATAAGTATAATTATATCCATATCCTTATACGTCGGTCGGCATTAGACGCCCCCCACCCTGTTCTCAGAAACCTATCTTATAGAGGACGTCGCCGCGTGTTCGTGCGATACGGATATTATGAATATTTTATTGCTTATTATAGTATAGCTATGTAATGTCGAGAAACACTTCCCGTCCGAGTATTTATTTACTGTCAACTGTAGCTTTTTCGACGATAATAACCGGTGTAAACGAAAGCTGCCGATAATTTTTGATATATTCTACGATCGCGAGTTTAGTCACGACACATAATATATTAACATAATGTATCGGACGAATAAATCATTTTTAATACGGTAAAATTTCAATAACTTTGGATCATAATATTATGCGCATTGTTATTATAATCTTGGAGGTATTATATTGAGTTTCCAGTGTGGTTTTCAAATTTCGTATAAACATAATATATTAGTAGTTTTCTTAGTATAAATAATAGTTTTAAGATATTTTTAAAACTCAAATGTGTAACAGCACTCTGAACAGCGTTATTCTTATCGGTCGGTAAATAGTTTTCGAAATGTACATATTATCATGGCAGTTTTGCGCCGAGAGAGTTATACGTTATCTTATCCACAACACACAATACGTATACAAAGTTTAAACAACAAAGTGAGCTTCCCCCGTAATGGATTCCCTTTTTCACGTGTTAGGACGTATCAATCTAGAATCTACATTTAAATACACAATTTTCTATACATATTTGCCTAGGCACACATCGAATAAATAAATTTTAAATCATCTATTTCACACACGTGGTGTGCATACACACAAATAAGAAAACAAACATATTTCAAATTCTCTACTTAATCGTTATAATTTCCAAATACAAAAATGCATAATATGTGCATCATACTGCTCTCGTTAATGTGTAATATTATCGTCGGCATTCGACTGAAATGCTGCGAAATAATAAATATATATTATTTAATATTAGTTTCGCGCGCGTTCATAATAACATTTACTTGTCCTGTTAGGTTTGTCTGAATGAAAAAGAAAAAGTCATTTTTAATAGAAATTATTAGAAGTTACAAAATATTAAAAATGTTATCTGACATCCGAATGACAGTTTCAAAAAAGTTTCATCGCGTTTCAATTGATTTTACAGAAAGTTTGTCCGACTGGCTCGTTTATACTTTTATAGTTCTTAGCTGTGAATTATTTATAAATGGTTCGTTAGTTCTCGTGGAAAATTGCAATCGCAAAAATATGTCTCAAAAAGTAATATCATCTACTTTTTCAAAGAAACGCGAGATCGATAATACATTTTATTCGAATTGGAACGTTTTCAAATGAAAAACTTAATTTATTTGCATACGATATATTTACATATTATTCGATAAACACTATATAGTGACTTGGGGGATATGACTTGTATCGGCTGGGTATTACGGAAAATAGTTTTTTTTTATGTCTAAACTCGTTTTTATAAAATAGAAACAACTCGAGAATCGCTTAAAATCTATAATTATCGATAAATATCTACGGTTAGAAACTCGGATAAAATTCAATAAAATTTAATATACCACAGTTACCTGAGTGTTTATTTATTTATCTGTTGCAAATGAGATCCTTTGAAAAGTAAACGGCACAGTAAAATAATAATTACAAATTATAAATAATTTTCAACACAAGTTTTTTTTTAACTTTACGCGGTTTTTAAAATTTAAAGAATTTCCACAGTGTCTTACGTTTTATAACAAAGACATCTGGTCGATTGAAATCAGGTAATTTCAAAAGTTCACTGTGTTTTCATTTTATGAATCTGTTTTCGTTTTAGCTATAACCGATCGTTTGAAATCTAATTCGATATTAAATAAGGTCGATAATGTGTCCCATTATAATTATACCAAAATCTGATTATGAAAAAAATAAAAAAAATAACATTCTATAAGAATAACAATTAAATATAATCGTTAATCAATTAAAAATTAATAATTGACTATGCATGTATTGTATTGAGTAATAATATTTTATTTGATATAAAACAAAACGGTACGGTTTGAATATGTGTAATATAATTGTTTTGTTAAATATTTCCCGAATGAATGAAACAACAACGAAATAATTTTCGTTATAATTACTATATATTTTAAGTGGAAAGTCGATACTATAGTAATATTTTATTTGTTTTTTTCTTTTTTTGGTAATATAAACGATTTGACGCAACAGTTGCTAGATTGGTACCGAATTTCAGTTGTCTATACATCGACGACGGTCATGATTTATGACCATAACGCGTAGATTTTCCTTCAGAGTTTTTCAACGTGGCATAATTTTTTTTTAAATTCAATGTGCTTCAGACGTCATACGAAATAAATGTGTTATCTCATACGAATGGAATAACAAATGATGCGAAAATGAAAAAAAAAAAAAAAAACGCGTAAAAGACGAATGTTGACATACGTATATCGTAATACGTTCGGTGTGTAATCGAAGTTTTTTTTTTTTCCGTTGTTCCGTGTCGTCTTCTATTAAACATCGAAGATTCTTTTGATGTTTTATGGAAAAAAATCTGCGGAAAAAATACGTATATTGGCCTCCTAATACTACAATCGCATACATATACTGTAGGATTATTTATGTTTCAGAGTAGGTACCGCATACGTATGAATTATTTAGTTTCCCGTGTTATTATTTTATGTTTCTTGTTGACGTCAGAAGTAATACTAACATTGTACTTTTTATTATCCCACGCAGACCCCTTGATCTTTATCCAATATTCACCATTATTCATCACCTAACATATAGTGCGTTCTCGGGATAACTTCAAACAAGTCTCGTATAATATGATTCCAATAATAATGCGTAATAAATAATGAGAAATGAGATTACTATTTTTGAAGTTTATTCGAGAAAAGTTTTCATCGCAGGACGATGAAAACTCCACATCACATATTATCTGAACCGTTCGTTTTTTTTTTCCATTTCCCGCACAAACATTTTTTCCTTTTAAAAATGTATATTTACCATATTTTTAATTGCATAAAAGTTATAAAATTCAACGTTTTTCTATAAACACGAGGTGTACTGTATGCGTGTCAGTGTTTTTTTTTTTTTGATTAGGCTATGTCTAAAAATATAACTAACTTATACTCGGAAATGTAACATATCAATCAACACATTTACTGATAAAACTTTTATGTCGAATGCTATTTGCTTGGCACACGACTTCTTATTTTACCAGCATCTTCTTTCATTAGGATTATCTGATCCAGTAAACTCTTACATCCATCAGGGCAGTATTCAACTGACTTTTTCTTTGTCTGCTCCGTGGTATTATTCTGTCCAATTTACCAATTAGGACTATTTTCATTTAACTCGTGTTCTCCTCTGTCACGAACTCGTATATTCTGCAGACCTATTCTATTCTTTTGACTTTATGTATATGACCATATCTCAGGCCGTATTTACGTTTAATTTCATATGTTTTGGTCTCACTATTATAATATCATATTCGTTTTCTAGAAATATTCTTTTCCTAATACCTCGGACTTGTGAAATTAATAATTCAAAATAGTATGTTTAAAACTGTACCTATTTTTCATTCATTTGACTTTGTCCAACAAAATTCTTTACATTCGTATTACTATGATCTCTTTATATTTTAAGAATATATAGTTCATTTTAATCGAATCAATCTCTCAAAAAAACATTAATCTCCACGAGCACGAATTTTTTTTGGGGTATGCGATGTTTTTGAGATAGTTTTTGGATGTCTCGCGCTGTACAGGTATTCTATAATAATGTAATAATATGTTCAATTATAAATAATCGTAGACGAGCGAATTAGCAAAATATTAATTTAATTAAATTCCGATTTGAATTTTATCGCGTCGTTTGTCAATTATTTTCATCATAATTATTTAGGTATATCGAGTTTACCAAACGTTATTATCTAAAAAAAATATTCATATAAAAATTATTAAAACGAGCGATTCGGTTTAAATAAAAGAGATTCGACACAAAAGCGCAATTATCACTGTACACTTGAAGTTGTCTTCTCTCTGATCTTAAAACGATCGGACACCGGTAAAAACGTAATAGTCGGCGGAAAGTAAAGAAAGTCGCGACTCGAGCGACCGCGTTAGGTATTTTCGGATTTAAGTCAATAATATACTGTACGGAACCAGGCTTACGTTATCAATTGAAAACAGATTTCGGTTGAGAAATCGGAGTTTATATACTTTCGTATACGACGTACTTAACAGGACGAGTGCAATATGATTTCACAACATCGTAATAATATAATACTACCGGTACACGAATAATAAGCGTGTAGCTGCGGTCAAGAACGTCGTTGATAAATACGCGAAAACGTGTTTTACATGTGCGCGCACGCGCGCGTGTGTACACTGTACCGAATTGATCACCAGGTTACTGGTTACACGACATACCTACTATGAGACTTGTGGAATGCACACGACGACGACGACGTCCCGATGTTATATAAAACGTACCGCTTTATAAACGACCACTTTGTTTGGCGATAAATGTCGTCAACTGTACGGTATACCTTAACGAACTTTATATTTCACGAAACGAAACATTTTAAATTGGAAATTAGTATATAAGACGTTTGAAAGGTAAAACTTGTCGTTGATTATCATCAAGTGAATTATGACGGAGAAGCCAACCAAAAATACCGCTCTCTCGGAACGTTTGTTCTAACGTATAAATGTGACAAACGCGTAATTATTTCAAAACCGTACACTCGATTAATATCACACGCTGTTTCGGAAGATCGTACTCGCGAGAAGTTCAAGAGCCACTTTGATCGGTACGTTTTACCGTCTTACTTAAAATCGATATTATCTCGTTTTTCTTTATGCAAACCGACAAATTTTCCCCAGCGGCGTTTGTGTGTTGCCGTCAAATTTCGCGCAGTTTATTTCAAAGACTGCCATAACGCCGCCGCCGTCGTCGTCGCCTCCGCCTCCGCGATATGTGTCTGCTCGCGTGTGACATCGCGTCGTGAAACTTTATACTCTCGACTCGGCTACCACGTGCTCCGTTGTCTCTGATACCGAATTGTTCTCGCAAACGACAAAAGAAAACGTTTTCCGTCCTCGAGACGTGCAATACACCTGACACTTTTCATTGTTATGTACTGCCTATTTATACGCAGTATTATGATTATTATATTATAAACTTGAAGTTCTCATATCAAACGGACTACATGTTATGGCAGTATAACGCGCGAAAATACCAAATATACGTCGTGTACTTTTAAACTTATTCATACGGGCGAATAGAAAAGCGCGGAGATCGAGAAAAACAAACCGGTGGTGGTGGCGAAAACGATATCGATGTCAATCATATAAAACGACTAGTATTAATAATTTTAAATTTCAAAACCAATATGCAAAAGACAAAACTTAAACCGAGAACGATGCGAGGTAAAAAAATACTTACCCCGACAATTTTCAATCGCCTCAAGAGGGAATAAATGAAAACGTCCTGCAGCATGCACACGTGTTCGCCCGCATTCGTTAATTGTGAAACCCGATAAAGGCAAATAATCGTGTCCTCTGTTAGCGTCCTGGCCGTTTGTCGAAACTAATGTCGTGTACAAGTCGGTTTTCGTTGTTAATATGCGCGCTCATACAGGTGGCGCGAACGTCTTCGCGTATTCATCGCTTACCTCGCGCTGACGCACACGCCGGGACGACGTGCTGTTTTTGGCCGTGCGAGAAAACGTGTCACGCTTCCGCGAGACGAAAGAATTGCTCGCAGAGCGTATATCGTCGTCGTGTTCGGCAATAACGGGAGAGAAATAAAACATTAAACCACACGCGCGAACCGCCATAAATCGCGAAGGCGTGTTGTATCAACCGAAAACAACGGACGCGTTTGATTTATTTATCCTTATTACTATTATTATTATTATTATTATTACAGTTATTTCCATTATTTATCTCTTAAGAATACCGACGCGATTCCTCGTCGTCAAATAATGTATCGAATTTAATTCCGGTGTCGTCGCGGCGCGCAGGTTTAATCGTCGCGCGTCGTTTCGTTTCCAGTCGAGCGTGTTTGATCGGACACTATTAGCGGTCGAGAATTATTATTATTATTCGTTCGAACCAAGAGCGGTAGGTAGGTAGGTCAGGTGAACTCGGCGAATTCATATTTATTGTATTGCGCGCACGGTCGTCTTCTTCCCGGATATTACATAACAATACGCACTACAACGACATCGAGTATATTATAAATATTTATAATCGTTGCTTACCTACATCTATATTGATCTAACTGGACGAATCGTACGGTCAATCGTCAACGCGAGGTTTTAAACGATTAAAAACAATAGCTATCGAGGTGCCGGCCGATTTTGTTACTATATTTCCAATTCACTTACTCGTATATCATTTTATAATATTCGAAATGAGATTACGCCAGAGATTATAAACGACCATCTATTGTGTTTTTTTTTACTATTTACGTTAAATACGCGTACAACACAATATATTTTATCAATAATTACATTCTATTCGAAATGTAATAATAATGAGACACGCGCGCGTCGATTTATTTATTTGCGCGTTTCCAGTGTACTTTGTTCTTGTTTGATAATCTTTTTTTCGATACAATTATTTCCTAAAAAAAAAAAATAAACGTACGTATTATTAAATGTTTAAATCAATACGAAAGTACGGTTTCACGTCAAACGAATTGGTTTGTTCTTATAGATTTACAGATCTGGTTTTTTTTTTGCACTTTTTTTGCACCTTTTATCGTTTTGGACGTTGGGTTTTGGGTTTCGCGTATCGGAAAAAACAAATATTTTTGCAGCTTTTTTTTTACCGCAACGATTTCTACTTTTTTAAGCTATCTATTTCAATTAGTTTCGGAATAAATGTCTACAAAGTTCTATGTATAAATATCAAACGAATGCAGAATCGGTGTAGTAAAAAATGTATGAATATTTAAAATGTAGAAAATTTGAGTAAGCAATGGTAATTATGCGTATAATATAATTAATACATCTCATCAATTGAAAACCACAAAATCATTGTGGTGCCGGTGTCTCACCTAGATTTATAGAGTAAATCACGTTCGATAAGTATTCTTCTTAGTTAATAGACAGCCCAAATTTTTGAATATTTACTTACTATCTACTCATATAAACTTTATTGTTATTTATTTATATATCTTTATTCACACTCGTATTGAACTGATTGATATTTAATATTTATATATAATATATTGACGCGAGATAGCAGAAATAAATTTTCTATTTTAAAATATGAAATTAATAATATAGGTCATTTAAATCGAAGAACAAAACTTGCAAAATACACGTATCTTGGTCTTTTTTCACCTAGTCATAAGTGCATTATTATTTATGTATAATGCACCTTGCACATATTCCCATAGCAGTGACCTTCGTATTGTTCGTCTTAAAAAAAAATCACGACGAGAAATATCGTTTCCCTGCTCGGGTCTGATAGTGTAGATATTAGTTTTACGATAAATCGGCACACATTAGTTTGATACTAATAGAGTATAGTTTAACGAGTCGTAAACGACAAAGAGTATAAATGAACATTAGCGAATTTTTCAAGTTCAATTTTCGAATTATTACATATTTTATACCGATTTAGTTTGATGAAATCCCGTCGGATGCAAAAATAGCATTGCATAATTTAACATGTTATGTTGTCTGTTATCTCATTGCTCTATAAAAAGGACGTATTGATTTTGTTCGGAATTAAATTAAAAATCTATTCTTACCTAAGTAATTCACAGTAATAGTCTTATTATTATGCATAGTTTAGTACGCAGACGAACGTAATTTAAAATTCAACGTGATGTCAAATTGCGTTAAATCTATGGAAAACTTTTATGGATTTCCGTAAAGATTTATTTTCTCTAGATAGAGGAAAACACTGTAAAGTGTTTGTAAAAAAAAAAAAAATAAAAAAGCTAATGGAATAGAATTTCTTTTACTGCAAATTTATTCAACTGCTGTTTACTACTCTAAAATATATACTCGAAAATAATTCACCGAACGCTTCTGAAATACGTACGTTCCGCGATCTATAAATGAACACGGTATGGAACAATACTCTTAATTGACTCTAGGTCGAGATTTAAGTCTTAGTGTTAGATCTTAAATCTGAGTCTTACGCTTAAATCGTCGACGCGAACAACGAAATTAAAAATATAATTTCAATTTTCACTTCTATTTTCGGATAGGCATCATAATACTTGTTGTATATGTTGCTGCAGTTATTGCTCGTTTAACAACATCGTTTTTCAACACGCACAAATATATCGGTACACCGTTGACGTTATCGAACTGTTATTGTTCATATGTTGTCTACATTGAATTCCTAAATAATCGATGTTTTCAGATTCATTTCTCTAATCGGAAATTAAGTTGAAAATAATCTCGTAAACAATGTGATGCGATGCTGTTTATTTGTTCAACAATTATTATTTATAATATTTTTTCGGACGACTATTGGCGAGTACACGTTAAAACGTGTTTTATAAACTCCCGCGAATTCGTACATTTAGGTCGTTAATATTTGTCGATCAAATTTCTTTGATAATAATCAACACGCTTTATCCGTAGAAAATCATATTTTCCGTGGTAAAATATATTATTCGTCTAAACGTATTCAACATTCGAACGCGTGCAAATCTACATTATAATATGTATTCGTCGTTTTGTATAAATTTAAAACGTCTCTCTGGAATTAAAATACATATTTTATATGTAAAAATCGTATTGGTCGTGTTGAAATTAATTGAATAAAAATCGAGAAAATAATTCAAAACATTCGAATATATTTCGATAATCTAATTGCTAGTTTATTTTTCGCCATCCAAAACAAATATTATTTCTTTGAATATTTTTACTCGTCATGTTTATTTCGTGTAAATTATTTGTTACTATTTTCTACGTTTATTTATTTACGAACTCGACTATGATTTTATCAATTTGTTTTTTTTCCTCGTGTGTAATCTAGACTCGACACGGTGCACAGTGCACCACACTCTTGGTAGTTATTTAGATTATTATTTTAACTAAACGTATACAATAATCATTAAATATTTTCGTTTAACGAGGAATAATTCAAAAAAGTATAATGAGAATAATTTTATTGAACGTCGATTTTCACATTTTTTCCTTTAGTTTCAATGAATTCAAAAATTAAATATGACCGATATTCGGGAAAAAAAAAAAATTATGAACGTATTTGTATTTTGTATGTTATTCCGGTGTAGTAAATACTACAATAAATGTAGTCTTATAAACACTTTAAATATATTATATAAAGCGGGCGAGTGGGATACAAGAAACGGATGAAATTGGTCTTTTAAATTTGAAACCAATGTAGTACTGGTCTTGACAAAAAAACGATTCCGAGAGAAAAAAAACTCGAAAATTTCAAATGTATATAAATAGCACAAAAAAAGAAGAAGGCAAAAACCGTTTGCAATTTATATCGCCTAAAATATTCGGTAAAAGTGTCAAGTCCTCGTGACGTTCGGTTATAGTTGATATTTATTTAAAACTGGAATGTTGAAAAACGTTTCGAAATTTGAATTTAATTTCGAACGCTTGAAAAAAAAAGAATCCAAATTAGTTTAGTGCCATATGAATAAATACTATACAATTACGGATGTTTATTTGAAATCGTAATTAAGTTCTAATGAAGTGTTTTGTTTGTACCGTAAAATGTTGTTAAACGACCTTTAACGCGAAAAAAAAAAACATACTCCAAAACGCCGTTATAATTTACTAATTTTGCATTTCAACGACCACGCGTCGAATCAGCGTTGAACATAAGCCAAAAGCCAACCTTTTCTCTTCGAATCGTAATATTATCTTCAAATTAATAATATTTTTTAGGCGGGCGCCATATTGTTAATTTAGTCAGCCGGCCGATGCTGTCGCGTCTCGTCACGTTTTTCACAATAATAATTGTCAGCTACGATTTTAATCATCCGGCAAATACAGTGATAAAAGTATGATCCGTGTTTTCAGAACATTCGTGTAAACTTGAAGACGTTAAAAGTCAAAAACTTCAATGTTCTAGCGTTTGACAGTTATGTTTTCAAACTGATTAAAAATGTAATTCTCGCCGAGATTTGAAAATTTTACCTATGCCAACGCAAGTATTAATTTCGGGGATTTTTTTTAATATTATACGTCTTTTGAATGACATGTAATTTAAAATTTCAGTTTTTCTTATAAGTCTTACACAGTTTCGAGTAAATAGTTTTTTTTTTTTTGTATATAACATAATTATTATGCTTTATAAACAAACAGTATATATTGCCAGAGGAAAAATAATATGTCAGTGCCAAATATACAAAGTATAAATTAAATCTTGTTAAAAGAGAAAAAAATGTCGGTAAAAGTTTCGTGAATAATAGATGTAAAAAAGTTATTTTATTTAGTTGCCGACATTTTTAAACGTCCATCGGAACTTTATTGGCGTACCATAATAATTGCTATACTTATTTTCGGCGATACAATAATTATAATAAAACGAGTAATAATATTATATTCTCGTACAATTATTGTTGTTGCTCGATGACAAATATAGATTTTCTATTATTGGTCGACGTGTGACGTGTTCGCGCTGATTATTGTACATTATTGCGATTTATAAATATCAACGAGTCGTTAAATTGGTTCGCTTCTATAGTTTATTGCCAGTGTTTTTACGCACAGTTTGCGTTGCCTTTCGTCTTTTCGGGTCCAGCGGTTTCGTACGGATTCCATCAAACACATTTTCGATCGAGATTTCATCCAACGAGTGTAGTATGTTTAGTTATATGATCACATCGTTTGAATAGCATTTAGAGTTGAAATTAATTTTTAAAAGATTATTTGCATCGAAAATCTCTTATATATTATTGTTATCATACGATTACGTTATTTTCTCGAATATTGGCCACTGTTTTTAAAGTTTTGAAATTTTTCGTAAAAATATTTTTTTTTTGATGTTTTGAAACAGCGCGTATAACTAACACAAAGACTTTATTTATCATAATATTATAAACGTGATTTTCATGAGAGTTATACACGACCGAGGACAAATAATTATACTCTTCAGAACCAGCACACTTTGTCGGCTATTTTTTGTTATTTAATTAATTGAATTTATCGATTCGAATACCGTAGTAAATTGTCCGGCGTAAAATCCCGTAATTATTAACTATAGTTCACCACTTATTCAGTTTTTACCTCAAAGCAGCGGAAATATTAATTATGGACCCGGCGCCCATGGTTCTGACAGATTTGAACTCTCGATACGGTTTTATGTCATCTTAATTGTAGTGTTTGTTTGAACAGTTTGGTTCAAAGGAATCGTTAACATCTTGCTTCGATGTATTGCCTGGAAATTAAATTCACATATTTATTTATATACAAAATAAAATCGAAATAAAACACGTATTAAGCTCCTCCAGACAGAAGAACGCTGTGTTTTGTCAATAGTGTATTTTTAACGCTTTACTTTATCGACAATTTATTTATTTATCGGCGTAGGAAATGTACGTAATAGGTACACGTGCATGTGCCGCGTACTTTTCATCTTCCACCGGGCCGAATATTTATTGGGCCAAGGTTTCAGTTGTGACCCCGTTGACGGGGTTATGTGATATTCACAGGGCACGGTCAGATCGGAGTAAAAAAAAATAAATACCCAACCTACCGAATAAGACGGATTATAATTATTTCATTTTATTTATCACACATTGTGGTCCGCCGACGTGATTTCCCGACGGGTCTCCGCGTAGTAGATATAGATTGGATTTTTTTTGTTCTAGTACTGCGTTTTAGAGAATTACATTAAACAATATTAATTTATAGTCAAATTTAAAACGTTCTAATTGGCGCTGGGGAATATACGTGACTTTTGAGATTTTCAATTCTATAAAACTGATAAATGCCAATTTCTTTTTCGTCGAAATTGAAAATCGAATAATCTGTTTGTTGATCTTGCCGGTAGTCGTAATAAATTAGTACGAATTAGATAATCTTTTCAATTACAGTAACAATTTAGCCGTCGTTCGGTATGAGTCAATTTTAAAACGTCAAACATGTTGTCAAATTTATACTAATTATTATTAATCCGTCTAAGAAGTTACCACCGGGTACGCTCGTAATTTTCTCTATATTTTCTATAATTATGAAACCCATTACAGTTCGATTGCGATACTTTGAAATTTTCATAATAACTAGAGCCAAAGAATGGGCATGTTGCAATTTATAGAAATGAAAAATATGTTTTTTAAAAAGTTATTTTTTGTAAAGAGAAAAGGAATAATACAATTATTAGATTGAATGTGTTAATCTCCTATTATAGAATTGTACTTAAACGAAAAAAAATAAAAAATGAATACCCACCGAGATATTTTTCATCGTGATATTATTACGGTGGCCTGCCGTGTAGGCGGATTAATAATAAGTATTGCGTTGTAAATGATTCTTTTTTTTCTACCTTTGTGAGACATAAAACGGAAATAAATTAAATCATATTTTTCGTTTTACAACGTAGAAACTTTATAACACTTTTGATTTTGTTTTGATTTCGCACTGAAATATTCTGTAAAATTAATCATTACACCATTCGGAGCTACAATTTTTATAATTAATAACGCGCGCCCCTTAAACTAAAATTCTGCACACGTCTTTACAACTTGCTATACCGTACATAAATATTGTTAGTAGTATTGTCGTTTATTAATGTCTAAACGGGAAATAGCCAGTAAGAAGGCATACAACGCATGTGACGTTTAACAAATGTTATCGAATTTAAACAAAGATATTAATATTACATACATATTGATTAAATTTGTATTTGGTTTTATATAAATTTTATTAAGAAAATATGAAATCAAAACATTTCCGATTGTCGTCGAACGTTATAATTTATCCGGTTGAAAGAAAGAAAAAAATCGAAAAACGGCCTTATAAATAATCATTATATTCTATTAAATAACAACAATAGGCAACAGTTCATTAGAGCAGTGCGTGCAGTAATATTCATTAATGTTGTTTGAACGTCCCAGAATTCATTAAAACGATCAAATATTGTGCGGTATGAATTATCGTTTGTCATCGGAGACTGACGGGACAGCGTAATATAATATAATGGGTTCTGAATCGTAATAATTACAAATAATTGCCGGCAGTTTGTATTTGTTCCGGAATTATTGCGAATTTGTTTCTTCGAAATAAATGAAGACGGTACATCGCACGAAACGTGTACACCGTGGAAAACAATATATGAGAGTAAATATTAATAAAATGGGGGGGGAAAAAAACACTACTCTTAAGACGGTTTTTCGATTTTGGCTTTAATACAAAAGGTTAGCCTTCTGCGAGTTAACGATTTGAACTGCAAGGGAAAAAAAACGAAAACTTTTGATACCGAATACAACACCATACCTACGCGCTCTACGCATATATATACGGTACCGCCGCGTGATATACAGAGTTGCATGTGAATTTTTAACGAGTTTATTTCAAAAGCTTTTTGCCAAAAATAACGTGCACCCGGGAATTGGACGTTTGTATGTATTATATGTTTTACGTGAGTTAAAAAAAAAAAAAACCTTAAAAGTATTCAATCAAAATCCCGAAACAATGTCGCGCGCGCGGCATTGAACGACAAACACGTCGGGGAAATAAATAAATAAATAAATAAATAAATAAAAAAACCAGTACGGCGCGGGAAAGAATGGGGGTATTTGATAAGTGTACACGGCCGCGTGTTCTGCGCGAATAAGGGAGAGCCTGTTGTTGTTTGTTCGGCATTATTTTTATCCATTATACATTTATACGGAGCGTACGCAAACACGCGTATATTATTATTATGTATTGTCGAAAACGCGAGCGCCAGCTTCAACCCCCCGGTTTCCCGACGGATCGAAAGTCTCGATCGCGGCGACGACGTACGTGTAATCAAGTGCGCCAAAGTCACACATCGAGGCGTTTTTTGCACGCTCTCTCCGACCGCATTTTCTGCCATACTTTGACGTCATAATATATTATCGTGCGACCACCGGTGTCGAGATTTTTAACCCTAGAATGGTAACGTTCATTTACTTCACACTATGGGTAATGATGCGTAAAATATACGCATATAAAAATATCATATCATTCCCATGTATTTAAAAAAAATAAATACCAAATGTCATAATATATTCTTTTTATTACTTAGTTAATATTATCCCTGAATAAGTTTTTTTAGAAATAAATAACTTATAAAATAAACAAAATCAAATCAAAAATTGGTACATATAATATATTATAGAAACTTTGAAATCTAACAGTTTATACTAAATAACATTCCTTGTTTAAGTGTTAACATACTTTATAGTTATAAAAACAAATATGATACCTATATCTTCGTAAAAAAAATATTATGAAAAAAAAAATTGGTTGTATTGGTAACCATGGGTATATTTTACGTAGTTAATTTTACATTTATTAGTAACGATACGTAAAACTTACGTATGGAGGTTTTAGTAATGTTGTCATACACAGAGCTGGAGGTAAAATGTGATAAAGCACTTATCAAAAAATATACTCAACTAACTGATAAATGCATATCTAGAATTCTGAAGCAATATCATCAATAATAACATTGTGACCACATTTTGAGTTTTAGATATGCGTAAAATTTACGCACATTACCGTTCTAGGGTTAATCATCGTCGTCCAATCGTAGGTACGTCGTTTTCTTTTACTAAAAGTTTAAAAATCGTCCGTACGAACGGCAGACATCGACGACGGGGTAAATATTACTGATTATTTACCATTCGACGTCAGACTCGATTTGAAAAATCATACTTTTTGAATAAGTTTCGTTTTACAAATCGAGCCCGAACGATATCGCCCAGACTAATCGTGGATTCGAAACACACGCCCTGCCATCGCCTAAATTCGCGGGAAAGGACGACGTAAAAATGTTACCCGTTCATTTCTGGCCCCGTCGACGATCCACTCGTTGTGTCGCCGAGTAATAATTAACTAGCCGTTTTTACGTATTCGTACTATGGATTCCCGAGGGGTTTGAAAAACCGAAAACTACGGTCCCGTCGGATCTCGTCTCTCGTGGCAAGGCCGCGGAAACTGTGGACAACAGTAATGATATCATATAACCGACCACGAAACGCAACTCGACGTAACAATAACGCAGGCCGATATTACATTGTGCGCGAGGCAACGTTTCGGATCAAACTTTCCATAAATTTGATTCCACTCGACGTTTTCTGTAATAATATTGTAATTTCGTGACGTCGTCGACGTATCTCGGCGTACTGTTTTACGTGCGATACGGTCCGAAACCTTATTTCGATACATAATAATATATAATGCCCTTGGACGATGTTATTTTACGCGTACGAAACGCACCGCGTCATTGCAATATTCGAGTAAAAACATTACGTCGCGGTAGCGATTATTATTGGGATTTTTTCCCCCCCTTTCGCGCGTATGTCGTTTTCTCCGGCGTTGTCGTTTTTACAGCCGCCACTCTGGGGATTACTCCGCAGACGTTTTTCGAGCGTTTAAGAGTCATATCACGCGACGACGTCGTTCTCCTCCGCCACCGAGGACGTCTCCTGTTTGGGCGCCGCCGGCGGCGGCGACGTTTTCAACCCTAAGCCCCGACGAATGCGACGAACGCGCAAACAACACCGTCGGGTTTCTCACTCGTTCGGTCGTCGCACGGCAAGCTGTGTACCCAGCTCAATTTTTCCTCTATATATATATATATAGATATTATGAGAATGTTCAAAACAAACGATGATAAAAACTATCGATTGCCGACAATAGACGGTTAGTTTGTTGTAACTTTTATGAAAAGCCTTTAGTTCGCTTATCGATTATAATAATGTAGTGGCTAGGCAATATATTTTTATAAAACGTTTTTTCGAATATACACTGTCTGTAATTATTGTCGGTTTACAATTGGCGTATGTGATGGATGGGATAAAAGAAGAGACACATGTCACATTGGAGAGCAGGAATTATCGCGGTGAAAACACAAAATTAGCCATAAAAAAGTTACTAATACGTATTAGAAGTTTTCAAACTTACAGTCGTCTACTATAGTGAAATAAACGGTATCAAATAAATAAACAAAATCCGACCGTTATTGCGTTACGCCGCCGCCGGCAAAACAATAGTGCTCGAGGTAAAAGTTATGCGTGCAAAAATCTTTTTCTCGTCAGTATTTTTTTTTCCGAATGGGACAAAACAAAAAAAAATCGTCGCCCGAAATATTTTGTTCGCCGTTGCACGTACGCGCCGTAGTCAGAACTCTTATATACTTTAAACGTTCGATTCGTGTGATAATATTTATGTATTGGTACGGGTTTGTCTGTCGGCCCGAAGCGTTTGACAATATTTTTATTTCGAATTCGAGGTTCGACCTCTCCCACGTCGGGAAATATCTGTTGGAATTTCTTTCACGACGACTCTTGGTGTTCGTTCTTCCGGCCATTCGAATGCGTGAAATTCTATTTTCTTATCGATCAATGTTCACTGAACTGGTCTGAATCGATTCGACGGAACGGCGACCAACTGGACACCATTCGGGACGGTATTTCCTGGCGGCATTGTGCCAGTCGGTCAAGAGACGAATAGGACGGGAAAAAAAAACGGTTTTATCGCATCAGAATTTGAATTATTCGAATCTCCGGCGAAACGTAATTTCGGGATCGTCGTCTGCTTTTTTCGGACGTTTTAGGGCAGGTTTATAGTAGCCCGCGAGCGAGCACATGGTCGTGGTGGCTATAAGAGCGTCCATTGTTTGCGCGCAAACAGTGTTTGTAACTATTGCGACGGGATACTGACGACGAAATACGGCGAACACGTGATCGGACAATAGCCCGAGTACGTGCGGTACGTGTGACGTATAATAATTATTGCTGACGTCGCGACCGCGCGAAACGTTTAATTCGATCCTTTGAATTCGATTACCCGCGGTTCGGTAATAATTTTAGTCGTTCGTGTTCAACTGTTGCGCATATAACTTATTAAAGCACGTTTTCTCGAAACGATGCGAATTACGTTCCGCGTGACTGATGTCGTACAAACAGCGATCTGAAATCTACAAAGGTTTGACAATGAGTTATCAGACTAACGCGCGTGTTTATTGATCGATCCCAACGGCCATCGCGCGCGAATCGTAAACAACGGCCAAAAAGAATGCCATACGGATTTTCGCTGTTCCGGTTGTTCTGTTTATGAGTTTAAATTATTTATTGATGAACCCGAATAAACTCGTATTCGCCATTTGAAATTTTGAACCGTAATGAACCGTGTAAAATGCGTAATGTCGCGTTGGACAAATAACATAATCTTATTACGATCGACCTCGAGCGTCCGGACGAATTTCGCACGTTCAAAAATCAAGTCCCAGAATCGAGAATAATACCCAAAAACGATTCCCATGTCAACTGATCGCGACGCGATATACATGTGACTTATTGTAACTAATCATTTCGGTAAATTATAAACAAACAATATTACAACACTATAAATCCAAGTGCACGGTAAATTTCACAAAACAATCTCGATTTATTCGCCACGGAATCGTATAAAATAATAATTTTCCAAAATATTTTGTAATTATATTATTATGCCAAGGAAATCCTTATTTTTTATGGTTAAATAATTTTATTTTTATCCGCCATGAGTTTTTGTGGCCGAGTTCTTTGAGTTTCCGCCGCGTCATTTCGTCGGCGGGAACAAAAATACAAATTACATCTCTCCCGAATTGGGCGCCGGGGGCGATTGCTCTTTTTCGTTTCCCGTCCAACCCCCGGGGGGCTTTGTAAGAACACAATATTATAATACGACCGTTTAAAATCCGCCGTAAGCCGAGAACGAGGGGAAAAAAAATACGAAACCGTCTCCGAGGTCGAACGATATTCGCCGTGCGTTTCCGTTTAATACAATTATTATACGAGCATATTATTATAATAAACGTGCGCGCGCGTTTCGAATCGATGACTTTTCCCGTCGAAAGCGGACAAAGTACAGCGTGCGAAACGGCACACGCGGTGCCAAATGGTTTGTTAAAACGCGAGTCGGTTGTTCTTCGAACGATTTAATATTTTATATACGTGCGCTTTGTCGTATATCATACGCGTGTCGTCGAAACGTTTTTCCTTTTTTTTTTCCGGCGTCGACTCGAGAAATCGTCACGTCCCGTCGAGCGGAACAACGCGGAGACACGTCGATTCGCACATTACGATTACGCGGGGATTTCGTCGTCCGCGCCGCGTCGCGGCAGAGGAGAGCTCTCTCGGCAACGCCATAAACATAATTAAAAATCGGCCGAGGGCGCGCGGGATCCGTCGGAAAATCGAGTGAGCGATTTGATGACATTGTTTTATCACGTTGAAAGCATTATACCCGGCATACTGTTTAAACAATCCGTCGTCGACGCGCTACGGCGATCGGCCGTTTTTCAATTTTCGCGAAACCAACTCTACTCCCGATGATCCTTTCACGGGTTAACGCCCAAAACGTCCCTTTTTCCTGTACGCGATTGCGCACGAAAATCAACGCGACGAGTTTTATGACCACCATGTCTTGTCGAACCGCGGACGAGCTAAAATTGCATCCGATTTGTTTATTCGAAACGTTCGACTTATAATCGTGGAGAGGGTATGCGGTTAGACTTTGCGTTCGATGACCGTCGGGAGTGCGATATTATGGGTTCCGAATAATCTTTCGATACCGATATAAGTGTAATAGACGATTTGAATGTGTTTTAATAAAAAAAAAACAAAACGAAAACACATTACGGAAAGATTAATACGTAATACCGGTAATACTTGGAAAATTATAATACTTAGAACCGATCGGCGGATGCAACGGGTATTATAACGAGCCGGGCTCGGGCGCTATTAAATTATTCAAATATATGACAATATGACATGGCTTTGAAAAATCTTAAAATATGCACCGGAATACGAAATGAAAAAATAAAATTGTCGTTGTAGGGAAAAAATAGGTTTCTCGGGATCGAGATGTTTTTTCTCTCGAATCTGAATAACTATCGAATTTAAAATTGCCATTATGCTTTCTTACGATGGATTTTCTGGACGAAAAAAAAAACCGTCAAAAGTATTATAAAGACATAATTTGTTCGTATTGTTGTTACGTTTTAGCATTATACTTTGAAAAATCATAATTGTTCGTACGTATGGTTGTTGATATTTTGCTACTTAGGTTGTGCAAATTTATAACTCGTAATTTACAATTTTTTTGACGCTGATAAATACGAAATTTGTGTCGTTCGCTTAAACAGGTACTTCAATAAACGTATAGTAATTTTTAAAACGCCTACGAATCTCTGAACATAATTACATATCGCGTTTCGACACTTAAATATCTATATCTACTTCGATGTGACGAAAGAAATTTTTATTTTACCTATAGAGCTCTCTATATTCTCCCGATTCAACCCGAAACATGTGATTGTTGTAAAATCCAATTATGAATTTTTAAACCATTGATTATACACGGTAACGGACAATTTTAATAGATAATAAATAATTTTACTGAAAGAATTAAAACAAAACTATAGTTTTTGTTTTTTGAAAGGGGGTATAATTCACCTATTTGGGGGCTAATCCCCACCCTGTGACCATCCTATAAGTCCACCGATATGCGCGGCACACTAGTTGTACCTCAAGTTTACATTTCGGTCGAAAATATTATTTACCGTTTGATTTCAATCGACAGTATGTTTAAAAATAAATCCTATTGAATTTTTATCAGCCATTGTTTGTGATTTTTTTTAATTAGTATTTTACCAAAAATATTTGCTCGAATACATTTTATAATAGTACACTATAAATCAATAATGTCAACAACACTTTATCGCCATTGTATTTCATTAGGTATTTTTTTTATTTTTATTTTTTCATATCGATATGCGTTATTTCAATTTAGGCTCAGTTAATGGCGTTAGTCGTTTCGACTTTATTACGAACAATATAAAAGCCCGTGTTCACTATAATAGTGTCGATCGCGACGGTAATTAATAATTACTCGCGTTTTGGAGAGTTTCGTTTTTGTTGTCGTGTCGGATCGTCTTTTATTAGTTTTGAGTTTACAAAAAATGACTTATGTATGAAACTATTACGTTTTATTCGGCTGTTACGGTCGCTGTTGATCACGATTTAATAGTTTCCCGCAGAGACTCGTCAATTCGAGGAAAATACTCCAATCGAAAACGCCGTATTCGTTCAATCGACGTGGCGAAGATGATAGAGTGGACCGAGTTTAAAAAAAAATAGAAATTTTATCGTGCGAATAGTTATATCAAACCCTTTCAAAGGTTTACCATACATTTTTAAACCCAAAACGTTTCAAATGGTTTTTTTTTTTTTTTGTCGTATTGTACTTATAACGTTGTTACGTTTTCACGGATAATAATGTCTATTTTGCTCTCCGTCTTCTCTCTCTACCGACGTAATCACCTCGTACAATTCGATCTTTTTTTTTCTTTCTGTACATAATCTCTCTTCTTGTTTTTCTCGTAAGCTCTTTTATCACGTTCCATTTGTAGAGTAACACGCGCCGAACTAATTTCGCCTTTCTAATAATTATTTTCACGTCGTCTAGCTGTATAAAACTGAATAATTATCATTGATTATTTTTTCGTATTCTTTTATTTCCGATCAAATATCGACTAATAAAACTTCTTGACATTCGTACGAAAACGTTAAATTTATTTTATATTATTTTTCATTAGATATATTATGTTTAAAAAAAAAATTACAATTATAATAATAATTTGAACGAATTTAACGTAATTTTATTATGATTTCAAATAAATTCTAGAAACACATTTTTCCGGGTTATCGGGACGTTTGCTTAAAGGATTTTATTAATAATATTTTTATTATTTATTAATAATATCGGGTTATTTGAATAATATCGGAACTATAATAACGACGAATCACGCGACCCGACAGAAACGACGCGCGCAGACGATATGCAAAACAGGCACACCCACTCGCCGCCGCCGAACCGGTACGCGGCGAGCGGTAGTTTAGTCACGCGATAGACGTCGGACGTTCAACAACTCTGTTCGGAAGGGGGGAAAAAAAAGGAAACATCAGAAACTATCGTTTTCACTCTCCGAAGTCGTCGAAACCGAAACGTCAGTTGTATTTTTCACTTTTTCCGATGACGAAATCCTCGCGCGACACGAAATTTTCGATAACGCAACAGAACCAACCGGCCAAAGCTCCGTTGACTCGAACAACAGCCGTGGCCGTAATAATCGCAGTTTCAATAGTAAAACAGAAAACAAAAAACAAAAAAAGAAATCAAAAAAAAAATCTCCAAACGTCTAGAAAATAGGTAAGAATAGGATATAGCATACAATACGATCGGACGTTCCAAATTCCATTTCCATTCGTCCGCGGCTCCTTTTACGACGTTTCGACGTAATATATTTATCATCGATGTCGCGTAGTACATTAGTAATAGTTCGCGGGGTCCGTTCGTTTGCCCTCGCCTACCGCGTATTATTATTTGTGTTTTGTGTGATATTGAGCTGACCGCGACGTGCGCGTAAAACACTCGTAACACATCGCCCGATCGTATCGACTTTTGACGTGACGCGTATTTATTTTTTAAATTTTTTTACCATCGTAAATTTACTCGTATCTGATCGTCTCGCCGCGAACCCTCGGGTTCTATAAACGGATAGTAAAATATTGTCGCGCCGGGCGGGCGGCGTTCGTCGCGTCGTCGTCGTTAATTCGCAGGTGGTGTGACGGAAACGGGAAACTACGATTTTACTTACCGCCGCTAAATCGGCCTTGCGCCGTCTAAAGAACGTTCGTTACGCCGAGTAGAAGTTTTTGTAAAATAAATTATCGATTAATTAATAGCTCGTTGCATAATGCCGACGACGGTTCGGTCGTCTTTCCGGAGACGGAATAAATGCACGCGGCCAACACTCGTATGAGAGGAAAAATAAAAAACGACTTTTTCACGCGTTTATTGTGCGGTGTTAATTAATTATTTATTATAGTAAACATTACACGCGCGTCGATTACAAGCCGTCAAAACAAACTGTAGGAAGATAAAAAAACGAAATGAAATAAAACTCCGATAACAATTTCATGATAATACCAGACGGGTAAATCTCTTTAGGTTAAAATTCGACCTAGGTGTAACGCGAGAGAGTCTGCTTTATTCGCGCGATTTATTAAATAATAATATAGACCTATTAAAACCATAATATGGCGTGCAGTTTTTTATTTTTTTTATTTATCGAAAAGTAATACGTTTAATAATGTATCGATTGTATTTTAAATCATTTATATGTGGGTGAAGGTGATCGATACGGTAATTTGTTAGAGTTCAATGTTACATAATCGATTGGAAAATATGCTAAAACGTCTGTGCGATTATTAAATGTGGCAGACCAACGTACAATTCGTGTTATCGAAACTTAAATCGACGCGCGATTCGTAACTGGGCCAAAAATTTAACGACGTTACTGTTATCCATATATAGGAGTCATAACCCGATGACGTTTTAAAGTTATAAACATGTCGTGTGTCGCCCTGAGAAATATATAAAGTCAAAATGATTTAATTAAAAGCAGTTTTTCGAAAAAAAAAGGAAAAAAAGAGTAATATTCTTCTTTTTTCGCTTCTTGGTTATATCAGCCACCTGTAGGGCGTTTTCCCATCGCATATTACATATTAACAATAAAATGTACGTACATTGTTGTCGTGAAACGTAAACGACCTAAATTATTTGCGGCTTAAAGACGAAATAATATTCATAAACACCTATTGAACTCGTTCGTATTATTTTCGACGATTTTGCTGAATATTTATAAAACGTATAAATAAATCATTTATACATTTCCCCCCCCCCCCCCCCCCCCCCGGTTACGTCTTCTCTTTATAGCCGTTTATACTTATCGTAAATATTTAACGTGGCCGTAAGCATGGCATCTATAATACCTATTTGAATATTTGTCAACGTTTATATCACAACGAAGACACAAAAGTCGCGTTGAAATATTTAATTTCCGGCCGGCGGCGGCGGTAGTAATTTTTTTTGAAAGCGTCATCATATTATAACAATATACGTATTGTGTGTAAATTTTTTTCGTCGCAAATTACAAAGTAATAATATTATATTTGTCACGATTAACGTCGCGTTCGAAATATGTTAATAGGTATATATAATATATAAAAGTCCGCCTTTCAAATAGTTGTTAAATGTCCATATTTTATGAGACGGGGGTCATAAAAACATCGTTTACCCTCGAAACAACGTCCTGTAATACATATTGTAACACGTTATACATACGCATGTGCGTCGCGTCGACTACTTAACCCGGCGTACAACAACAACAGCGCGGCGGTAAATTATACCGGCGGTCTATATCCGGTTCCGGGCGAAAGTTTAAATTATTGTTACTCGGAGTTTCGGTAGTAAAAACATTAAAAAAAAAATAAACTACCGACGCGACGTCCGAAAAGATTTAAAAAACCATGACTCACGCATAGCGTTTGTTATAGATATTTACTGCGCGTAGCGTCGCACATGGGTGGTGACCCGGGGAAAAGCAGCTACCTCACGAAAAAATTCACATTCCCATACGCACGATTTTGAGTTTGATATATTTACTTTACAGCTCAATATTATACAATCGGTTGTTTTAACGGAGCCCGGATTTCGATGAATTTTTTTTTTTTTTGAAACGTCTTAGACCCCGCTCTCGTAAAACACGTTTCAATAACACAGGAATCTATAAATAGCTAATTTTTGCATTTTTAACATTCTGTGATAGTTTTTTTTTATTTAAGGTCGTTTCCTACACTGTTTATCATAAATCGACAAAAAAATGTTTGTAACGATTATTTTTATTTTTTTCGTTAGCACTCTTTATCGACTATTACAATTTCACATTCGTATAAATATACTTTTTATGATATTTAATATTTTTTTAATCATTGTAGGTAATTCGATAGTAAATAATCTAAACAATTTTTGAACACTAGTTTTTATCATTTTAGGTAGTAAAATATATTTTTTGCGGACATCTTTTCTCAGGGTTTTACAGAATTTTTAGGATATCAATTACGACAATATCGAAACGGTTTATAGAAATCGAAACTCAACTCTTTAAAATCTAACCAAATCTCTGTCAAAAGGCGCGTACTGTATAAATTCATATTGTTTTTTTTTTCTTCATCGACGGCTGCGAGTATAAGACAATGCGCCTGTCTGCGAGCGCGCGCGAAACACGCAAAATCCATCTGCCGCGAAAAGTTTTTCATACGTTTTCACCGTTTATAATACGTGTGTGTGTTTATTTATTTTTCAAGATGTCGACGTAAACGGCGTCGCACACTAGGTCGTGTCAGCCCCTCGGGACCGACCGCCGCGGCGGCGACGACGACGACGACGACGACGATGGATTTGGCCGGCGTGGGAGGAGCAGGCGGCGGCAGGCAGCTGTCCAGGACGTGGCACAGACTGAGCTTGAAACAATACAAGAGAGCTCCGACTCAGGAGGTGGAGGTTAGTGTGTATTATTTTTTTTTCTCCTTCCGCTCTCGACTAACCGAACCCGTCGGCAATTTGTTTTTTTCTCGTACGACGACGACGACGCTCGCGCGATGTTTATCGCTCGCAATGTACGCGGCAGCCAAAGTAATTTCATTATTTCGCGGCACGCACACACGCGAGCGCGTGCGGTTAATTCGACCTAAAAACAAACTCGCGCACGGGCGAGACGCGCGGCCGTAGTCGTCGGGAAAAACGAATTACCTGTCGCCAGCGTGTGGGCGCGCAGGATCCTCGAGGACGACGCGCGCGGCTGTCCTGGCGCAGAGCGAAGCTTCCTCCCCATCTCCCGGATTCGCCGCGCTACTGGCGATGGCGGCGGCGGCGGCTCGGGTTGGAACGTAATATTATTTAGAAGCGAAATCGTCATACGTCTTCTTTAATTAAAATCGTTTTCGCGCACTCGACACCGCGAGTGTTTGCCGCGGCAGGCGATAAACATGCTCGCGCGTAATTGTCGCAGCGACGAATTTATACTTTATATCATGTATTTCTAAACGCGCACGTCTGCACACTCGACCGCCGCGAAGTCCTCGGAACGCGTCGAACACTCGACGCGTCGTTGACGGTGTCAACATTACCGTAAAACCGAAATTTCGTAAAACAATATATAACCCGTTGACATTTCTCGAACGAGCGAAATGTCAAATCGACACGTTTTCGCACCTCCGCAGGTTTAGTCAGGTCAGTCGTAACATTGAAATGTACTCGGTTTCACCGCGAGATCGTGGATTTTCATTTCGAGTCGAGCAATATTTTCGATCGCAGTTCCGCAGTCCGGCGAGCGCGACGAACGGTCGGGGGCCCGCGGTCGTGGGTTTTAAAATTGAAAACGTTCGCGCAAACGATTCACACTGCCAGTGTTCCGCGAGTAAACCGATTGTCTTCGTTATATAGACGTAATAAACGAGAAATTATTGAATACTAGCTGAATAACCCGGCTTCGCCCGTGTGCAGTATAACTTTTTATTTTATCAGTTTTTTTCATTTTCACCCTTTTTACCCCTTTTAACTCCGGTAGGTGTCGAATTTTTGGAAAATCTTTTCTTTAGGGGCCTCTGCTATATTAAATGAAACTATTGACAAAATTTAATACCACAAAGCTCCAGTGACTCAGGATTTTTTCCATTTTTACCCCTTTTAACCCCCTTAGGGTTAATTTTCTTAATAATTCTCTCCGTAAAAACCATCCTCGTACTTCAAGGAATATTATAAAAAAAGAATTCGCGAAATCGGTTCAGGGGTTGTTGAGTTATGCGCTTACAACACATTTTGCGATTCATTTTTATATATAAGATTTCCGAATTTCATTTCGCCGAATAATAAGGATAATCGATTTTGAATTTCCGATTTTCAATGTGTTCAACGGCCAGCATCCCAATAACAATAATTAATCCTTGAGTTATTTCACTTTTCGCTTAGAAATCGCTCATCGTCGTCGGTCATCGTCTGTAACCGAATCGCTTTCAACATACCCTAATATTGCGCGCCACTCGTTCGGTCGCATTATTTTTATCGTCAATTCGATATGAAATGTATACCTATATCTAATGACGTTATTGTTTGTCCTCGAACCTTTTCATTATTGTCGAGCGAAAATTGTTTCGGTAGAAAGCTCTAGGAAAAAAATAATAATAAAAAAAAAAACCGAACACAATACAGTGCACTAAGTCGAGCGTGAAAATATTATAATGTCACAATGTAAATATTTGGAGACGAGACGTCGCGACGCGACGCTTGTTTACTTCGACCCGAAATATTATAGTCCTTTGATAAAAACTACATTATAACGCAATATGTTTATATAATAATGGGTATCCCCCGTACACGAGTGCGCGCGGATATTAGCTTTTCGAATCGTTTCGCGAAACGGTAACATATTATGTTGTCTGCGCGATTAGTATTTTTTAACCCAATAATCTGGCAGTGTTGCGCGCGTCACGTTCGACAGATTTCCCCGTTTTCGTCGGATTTCCATCTGTTTTTCACGCGCGACTTTTTATACGATTTTCTACGACAAAACAATACTGAAGTTGGAAATAGGACCGTTTTTTCGAGTACTTGTCGCGTACTCAGACACACCCCCCCTCCCTATGGTAAAATCAATAGATTCTCTTAGTTTCACTCAAAATCTAATAACTGAAGTAGACCGTTTGGAAAAATTATCGTTTTTTTTTTTTTTTTGCCGATTCTTACGATAGGAAAACGCCGTTTATATATTCTTATGATAGTTTTTTTTTTTGTATAATATTCATCAATACGCACTTATTATAAGAGACACGATTTTATTATTTCGCGTATACTTTGCTAATTTATTCGTATACATTTTGTAATCTAAAACTTTTCAAACAGACTTATTGTGATGCATAAAGTGTGGATTTGTTTTTGCAAACAAAAGACTCAACAATTAATAAATAAAGCTTATAGGTATTATTACGTAGGTATACTTAAGTATTAGTTAATTTCGTAACTTTATAAACTTCATAATTAATTTAACGAAACTTATTATCAGTTTTGATACACGAACCCTTAGAAACTTTAGTACTTTGTCCACTTTTACTCGCATTATTATCATAGTCAACGTAATAATGTTGCCGTTAAATTGTCGAAGTAATTATTTGGAATTTCGTTGCCGCGCATTTTTCTCGTTTCCCGAACTCGTTCGATTCGACCGAGGTCAATAATTACAAACCGAATTGTCTTTGATAATAATACGTATAAGTCACATATTATACATTTCACGAAGTCGAATAATTTACTCGCCGAAAACATACGGGCCGTAATAAAACATAATGACATTGTACGCTTTGTTAGGATTCAGAACGTTTGCAATTACTCGCGTCCGTTATGCTCTCGAGAGAGACCTATGAAAAAAATATCTATTTTGAATTCGGATAAATTAAGGTCAAACTTTATTTTTTCATAACGAATGGAATCTTTAATTTTCAACTAACGTTTTACATTTTCTAATGCAATCATATCACCCGTACGATTCGATGAATTATTTATCACCGCGTTTTGTTGATACATTTTTGTTTGGTTAAGTATTCGTGGATTTATCTACCCGAATACCTACCGTTTCGAAGGCGGCCTTTGATTGTTATTATTATTTTCATTGCGAGTTATTTATTTTCAAAGTGGTTTTTGTTTTTTTACGCGGAGCGATCTGTGTTGTTTTCTACTGTCAAAACAATCGTATGCAAACATATAGGTAAATATATACCATATATAACATAAGCCTCGATATTTGAAAGACTCGCGAAGGATTATTTGTTACGGCGGAACGGATAAGTCAAAATCAATACTCCGAATCCCGTCGTCTCTATGCGTATAACAAATTGCTAGTTTTCGTAAACACCGTAAGAAGAGTTGATAATATGCTCTTAAAAACTTGTAAATTATTTTTTATTATTAATTCAACAGGTCGAATCCGTACGGACGATAACAGACTATATTATAGAGTCGCGTTTAAAATGTTTTAAACTTTAGTAATCTCACTTGTAATGATAAAAATAGTAGGAAAAAAAAGAAAGGACAACGTTAAATTCTCACGGTCGACGAATAAAGGATCGGAGCTTACAGTTTAATCTGCTTAGCCCGAAACCCAATTTCGCATCTACATTGTTATGATTTGAGATATACGAATCGAGAGCGGCGGCGGCGGCGGGATACCGTCATGCGATAAACTTTTCCACCGTGACGACGCGTGTCTCATCTCATAACACTTTAATAAAATCAATTCGCAATTTCGCATGGGTTCTCTATTGTCTTATATATTACGGTCTAAAGCTAAAAGTTAGGTAATTGCAATTTGAAAACGCGCGTCGTACATTATATTACAATATGTAGTTTACGCGACGCAGTATTATAGTCGGTTCACCTCGATCGTCGAGCCTAACTCGTGTAACTTTTTCACATCGGTTTTATTCCGACTAAAAAATAACTCGTTTTTCGTCCGGCGTACCTATGATATATAAAAAAACCAATTGCTATTGTTTCTCGACGAAATCGAGGCATGACACTCGCCTGTACGTTTAAAAAACCATCGATTTCACTCTCGGACTTGATTCGCGTTCGTTCCGCCTACCGTCTTATCACACGACGACGATTGTTTTCCGCCGTCCCGCGATTGCTTTTGACGACGTGACGTGATGAATTCACGAAAACGCGAATTTCCTGTAGGTATAAAAAAACACATGTTCGCGAACACCGTTTGTCGAAATATGTAAACTATCAAATTACAACGTCTTCATTTCGTTTTTGGTCGTTAAATATTTAAAAGGCGCAGAGTTTTCGTAACGGAAACCCGGACTGATATCGTAACATGATTAAATTTAATATAATACAGGTCGTGTTTGAAACACATGAATTTGTACGCGACGGTAATCGATCTCCGCGCGTTAAACGTACACGTGTATACCGTACATTGTCGCGCGTTATTAGATATTAGTCAAATAGCTTTGAAATTGTTATTGGATAAACACGCACAATTGCCGCTAAAACGGGAAATATTTCCGATCGACTAATAACGACGACGACGGTTAATATCGGCCGCTAATTAATATTATATACGCGCGTGTTTGTACGAGTCGATATTATCCGTCGAGAGACTTGGCGGCGGCGGCGGCGCAACCTTGTAAATATAATATTTACCCGTATTAATGTACACTGTGAAATTTCATTTCGATAATGTTAAATCGGAAGGATTAACACGCGAGCATCGAAATCGCTGTATAAACGTACCTAGGTTTCCTAGGTCAATCTCAAGCCATCGCTTGGCGTTTTTTTTTTAAATCCGACCTTGTAAAATCAAAAACATACGTTTTACAATAATCCGTATCGAACGAATGACGTCGAGTCGGAGTTTATTTCTAGAAAACAACGGATCGGTTCCGATTGACGTCTTATATATTGGCAATCGAGTGGAGAAATTCAAATTGATAAACGTACGGGCGATTTGTTTAAAAAAATGTCCTTGCTTCGTGAACGCTACCTTTTTAATATCGGCATACGGCTAGGGGCGCTTTCACTTGGACGGCCCGGGGGTGCTATTAGGATAAACCTGCTTGTGACTTTAGAGGTCGACTCGATTTTGCTGACGCGAACATCAGCTTTTTTTTCGTTTAAAAATTTCAAAACATACAACAGATTTCAAACGTCGTGCTTTCCGTTTTTCATAACCGCACGACTCGAAATAAATTAAACATCGACGAACGACGGGAATTCGCTCGCTCGCTCGCACGTCGTTTGTAACATTTTTTTTTTGTATTCGCATTTTCGACCGCGCCGCCGTCGTTGTTCGAAAAAAAGAGTATAATATTAGAGAGTTTGGTCTCTAAAAACTATAACGGTTTTTCATACAAATCGTATTCGCGCGAATTGGAAACGGGCCAACTGCACGCGTCCATAGCGCCTGCAGTTTACAATACATGCTCTAACTCTTACCGAGTAAACAATAAAAATAAATAAATAATAAAATACTCTGTTTCTCTGGCCCGCGAATGAAAATTTAAAAAAAAATGTATACTCATTTTCTTTTTTGATCTGTCAACACTTAAGCTCAGTCGTACTCGAGCCACTATATATATCGTTTTTATCTGTACACTTTAATCGAGATCCGTTTGTATTTTTTACACGAGACGAGAAATTATTTAAAAGTCATTTGAAGCTTGTCTCGACGACGACGACGACGGTCAAACCATTCGAATAACAGTCGTGAAATTCGATTTTCGTCGTAATCGCCGCAGTTTTCTTTTTATGATTTCAACATAATATCTCTCATTATGTAATACGAATAATATTTTCATATTATTACTCGTATAATATTAGTGCTAACGTTTTTTTTTATTTTATTTTAATTCGTCGAATGAATTTTTTATTAAATTTCGATTCATCGAACAATTACTTGTTATCATTATATTATTATACAAGAACACTTTGGTAACTCGAGTTTGTTTAATACGAGTACACATAAACATCATCGCCGAGGTGTTTTCCTTTTTTATCTCCTTTTTTTTTCATCTCGTTCGTTTCACAGTAGTAGTTTTATTGCAGAATTAGGAGCCGTTGAATTCATAAGTAAACGTTTTTCTTTTTTTTTCTCTCCGCGGACCGAATAATTTATTCATACTTTGGAAACTCGTAACGGATCACAGGAAGGAAGAGAGGTTAATTTTCTTTTCTTTACCGGTCTAAACGTAGACGATAAGTACGCCGCCAGATGCTCCGGTCGCTTTAATATAAAAAGAGTTTCGAAACTTTCGGCTCCCGGGGTGAAATATTCAGATTAAAAGAGTGCGCAGACCGATTATTCGTTTGACGAATTCGAATACATTTTAAACGCGTTCCAGCGTATATTATTATTATAATTATTAATGCGCATATTGTCCCGGTTTGACAGTAGAATATTTAAATATACATTTATGTTTCCACATGGACGTGACCGGACATTTTTACAATAATTAATCACGACGATTGTCCGACGCCGCCGCGGCCGCCGCGTGTAAACGAGATTGCCGCACAGCCGTCGTGTTTGTGGTAGGCGTTGGCGCGGGCAAGTTTAATCGGGAATTATTGAGATAGAAGTTAACGCGCCGCGCACAGGCTGCAAAGTAATTATCGGCCGCGTCATTATTGAAATTATTCCAAAACGTAGCCGGAGCTCGATAAATGTAAATCTGTCTGGTCGAGCCGGCCATCTGCGCCCGAAATCGCGAACAATGCACACTTGTGACGCGCCGCGGGTGTCCGCTATTCAGAGGTTTCACGGTATAATATTATTATTGTCATTTGCGAGCGTGTTGAGGCGAGCGTCTTTGACAATCGCGTTTTTCGTCGATTATCAATACTAATTCGTGTTCCGTTCGTTGAAATCCGCGGATTTTTTTCGCATCGTTTTCCTCCGCACTGTCCGCGAACAGATGAAAAAGTGCATCTTACGGTGTTCAAAACGATTTTCGTAACAATGTTTCTCGCGCGTTGACTGAAAAACGTACACCAGTTTTTGAAATCACTTCTGTTAGTTTAACGAAGATTTGAAATGACCGTTGATTTATTGTTATATCAAAAGTATAATATAATATTGTAATACCTAATTCGACCTAACCTAGTCGGCTAGAACGGAGCTGATGCCAATGCCTAAACCTGTTCAGTTTCGAAATTGTACTGAAAAACGCGAGTAAAAAAAAAATCCCGAAAATGGGTTCTTCCGAATTGGGCTCTCGCCGACTGTTCTCGTACGGCGGAAACGTTTGCGCGACGACGAAATCGATAAAAACGCGTTGTAATACACAATAGGCGGTTCCCTCATTGTCATTGTCGTGTGGGCTCAGCGGCTAATTATTAGAAAGGTCGTCGTCGTCGTCGTTAAAGGTTTTCCAGACCGAACTTCGTGAAAGATCCTTTGTCGGTGACTCTGCCGGGCGTGCGAGATTGCTAAGCAAAGAATAAAGTGTAGAAAAACGCAAAGGATAGTATGCATTGTAGTGGGTCACAATTAATTTTTACGCCGTTTGTTGTACCCGCTACCGCGGTGACGTTCTGTTATTGTCGTTATGGTATTGCGCGTGGTTCAGAACGCGTACGATTGAACACTCGATTAAACCCGACGCGGATTATTAATATATCAGTTTTAGACGTGAAAAATGCCCAATAATTATTATAAAACAATATGTGAAAAACATTCGTTTTAATTTGTGTACGGAAACCGTGTTTTTAATATCCCCTTTTATAATATTTTTGAAAGCTGATTTTCGTGTTTTTTTTTTCGCCGAGGGGAGATGTGAAATCAGTTTGAAAATTAATATTGAAAATAATACCTTTTTTTTTTATTTAGTGCAAAGTTGTGATTCAACAACAAAAATCAACAATACGTTTTATTTTCATCGTTTTTTTTTTATTTTTTATTACAATACGTTTCGAAACGATTAAATTTTCAATAAACCGTGACTTTTTACTCGACGAGTAATTATAAATTGAAAACATTTATACTCTGGGCCAAACGTGACGAGACCTAACCCTCTGATAAATCTATTATTATTTCGTAACGATTTCATTGTTAGTTTCGGACCAAATGCATCTCGTCGGCCCCCCCGATTTTATCGCTCATCTGAAACGTTGGTCCTCGGACCGATCGCCGCGAAACGAAAATATCTATAATATGTGCACCGTCGCCGTCGCATATTCCGATCGGCGGTAGCACTCTAGTGCGCAAGTCCGAAGGATTATCCACCTAATGCGATTCGCCAAACACGCCCCGCTAGTTTTTCAAATTATTAATTACTTATTTATGTAAATAATAATAACAATAATTATATACCCGGTCGGCGCGCACAAACGCCGCCGTCGCGTGGCTTTAATAGCGCAGTCGTTAAAGTGGCCTATTATTTATTCGGCGCGGTGCACGCGCTTCTTCAAAATCTGACGGCGCGGTATTGATTATTATCATCGTAACTATATAAAACGGTTGTCGGCGAAAAACGAATAGTTTAAATTATCGAATAACACGGGCACGACGTGATTATAATATTGTTGAACAAACTATTTTCCGAATAGCATATTAAACGGTCTTTAATAAAAATAGATTACAAAATGTTTTTTTTTTTTATCATAATAATAATACTAGGTATTTACGATATTGAAAAAGTTGCTTTTTTTTCCATCCGCAGTAAATTGAATTCTTGTTAAAAATAAGTCTTCTATACGTATGGAAATCGTCTGGTTTTTTTTTTTCAAACTCAAAATTCATTAAACTCGAACGCTGCTGCTGCAGCTGCTGCAGCTGCTGTTGTAGATTTAGATGCAACGCGTGCAACATCGAACTCGAGACGTATACAACACTCGTATCCGCATAAAAACTACCCTGAAAACGATTGAGGATAAACTATGTACGAGCGGTTCGTCCGGCGACGAATTTTCGAACGTTCCCGGGACGTCTCCCCGGATTTGTTAGGCGCGCTTATCGATTATTAAAAAATTCCTCGCGTCGAGCCGCTGTAATTTATTAAAATAATATCTGCGGCGCGCTGTTATTATACTACGGAGACGTATACGCGCGAGACCGTATTATATATGACGCCCGTCGTCTGCAAGCGATTAAATAGTTTGTCGGCTTACTAGAGTGGTGACTGAAGTGGTTACGCGCCATCAAAAATAAAGAATTATTGTTCGTATTGTCCAATTCGCTTCCGTTTTTTATCATATTTTCTTCTTTTTTTCCCTATAAATATTATGTCAGTTAATTGTAGCTATTAGATTAAAGTAAAAGAGACGTAACTTAAGATAAATTTCAATGATTTTTTTTTTTTTTTTAGGTTTTCAGGGCATTTTCTATGTCTTTCTAGTCGTAATTTCGGAGCATTTATAGTTATAATGAACGTGTATTACGTTGTAAAACGTATATGTATTGCAGTTCGAATTGCGTGTAACACAAAATGTGTATCGTGAAAACACGAGCCACAAAGAAACGATAAATAATATTATCGCGAACGAAACACGTCAGCGCGGTGTGGTTTTGAGTTGTCGAAAATACGCTAAATATCTATGAATTATTGTAATATTATTTGTATAGCGTTTCAATAATATCGTCGTCGGTCGACGAGGACGACGCATCCGCGAGTCGCCTTTGTTTCTCCGTACGTTTTCTGTTCACGAAATCTTTGTACACGCTGAATTTCAAACCGTTGTCCCGGATAAGTGACAAGTATTCGATTTCGTCACGCACCGTCTCGATCTTTCCGTTCAGTTTGCTCAGTCGCTCTTTCATCCTGTACGTGTTCGCCTCGCCCCCGAGCTTCTTGTAGATATACCTGGACGAAAATTCGACGTTTTTAATTATTCCGTTTCCGGCGACGACGTTCACGCGGTTAGGTTAAAAATAATTGTCGACGGCAGTCGCAGACGCAGCGGGTACGCGCGATTTATCGAAACTATTACGATATTATTGTATGTGACGTTTCTTCGAACGATTTCAAGAGTTTAATTATTCGCGTAATCTAAAACGTAACTGTGCGAACGTAACGTGTCGGATAACAATAATTATATCGAGCGAGTTATTCGAGATAATATAAACGTTGTTAAATCGGTCAAGTTAGGACGAACAGGGTTTTTTTTCGTTTGAATAAATTATTTCGATAGGAAATATACGCCAATATTGTTCGTTTTACAATGATATTAAAATCAGAATTCGATTTTAGTCGATCGTTACGAAACCATTTAGTATTATTTAGACGTGCGAGAATCGTTTTCGTTTAGTTTTGAACACTATAGTTCTTAAAAAATCGTAAAAATAGTCGGCGAGTTTTAATTACTCCGGCGCGAGAATATTAAATTATTACTTTTGGTCGAGAAAAGTTTCCTTTTTTTTTCTCTTCATTTTCGTTCGTCGAATGTAAACAGCTCGTTTTAACGATTCGACAGACGAAATACTTTTGAGAAATTAAAAAAAAAAAAAAAAACAAACTCTTTTTGCGTTTAATTTCGATTACACTGTCTCTCGTCGTTCTACCGACGAAACGGAAATCTATTATATAAGCTTTACACAGAGAGAACGCTCGTACCATTTTCCGCCGCGAACGCGACTTTTGTAATCCGATGCATTGGAGATTTCGATTAAAATGCAAAAACGTCGTTCGGACGCTTTCGAGTATCTGCGAGCAACATATCGATAACCTATTGAAATCAGAGAAAATAGCTCTCCGTCGATAGGCGTTCTGATTACAAAAAGTATTATATTATTTGTGACCTTTTAGGCGACGGACTTTTACTTTAGGGCATGCGCAACAACTAGCGTTTTTGGTTTCTATTTGAATTTACTACTTTCATCATCATCGTGTGTTATCGAATTACCGTAAAAAAAATGTCGGTCTGAACGAACTATAAATATTTGTTGTTCGTTTGCATTGTATTCGAACGATACTTACCGATCAACGTTTTCCGGCCAAGGAGTTTCGTCTAGTAAACCAGTCAGAACGTCGGTGATCTTTTCTTTTACTCCTTTTTGTTTCAAGTACAGTTCGAAGGACGCCCAATCATCGGCGACGACCTGCGAACGTTTTCGATATTTTGAATATTCTATTTCTACTCTGGCGAATCGATAGGGTAATAATATTTCGGGATAAATCGTCGCTTTCAATGAAATACTCGATAAAACGATCTAAAACTCAATCGAATAATAATAATAAATATATATTTTTAAAACTAGTTTTTTTTTAGTCGGTTGAAAGTTTTTAGTAAAAAAAATAATAATAAATATTTAATAAAATAAAATATAACTGTGTCAGTATTGCGTAACGATTTGAAACGTATATTATTAATTTAATTAAAAACAAATAAGTAAATTATACGTTTTTCCTCCGAAAATATAATTTATTTACGTAAAAAAAGATTTAATAAAAATTATTTTCTCATTTTTCGCGTAAATATATTTGAATATTATATGCGCGTTTTCCCCCTTGCTGTCAGATTATATTTATATGAATTAAACAACAACAAAAAGATTAAACAGTAAAAACACGTCAAGTTTCTTCTCCTCGTCGTACACTTAAGAAATTGCTGCGTTTCATTTCATTTCTATATCAAATATATTATGTGTACTTCTTACAATACCGCTTCTATACATAATATATAATTTCATAACGGTGTAATTTTAATTTAAAAACAATTTATTCGATTCTCCCGACTCGTTTCTAAGTTTTAGTATGATATATTTGTTTTTTGTCAAATCTAAAAGTATTTGTTCACACGCAGAGACGTGTGCTGTACGGGAGAGGTATTAAAACAATGGCAGTTTTAACATGTTAATCTTACTGTGGCGACCCTTAGAAAAACAATATCTTTAGTGTCGAGCGAACACTATATAAATTACAGCGCTAGGCATACGATTTACGATTTCCGCCGAAACAATATTTGTGTAATATTATTTACATTTTTTCGTTTCTATTTATTTGTTTATGCTTTCGATATTACAAATATTTGTGTAGCAGTGGCGTATGGGTTTTCGTCACAAGTCGGTCGGTCAGTGGGATTTGAAAACGTACAAAAAACATTATTCACAGACGCGTTTTTGACGTCGACTTCAATACATCGTCCCGGTGAAATAATTTCTGAATCGCGTCTCTAGTACGGTTTTCAGTGAAAGTCGTGGGCAAATAACACACCGCCGCCGCCGCTCGTTTCTTTAATATAATAACGAATCGCACTAGTATTATTATTATTCCTCAGAACTTCCGAATCGCGGAGTACGGTTGCCAAATAAAACGAAACGGTTTTTCAGAGTGAGGCGGCGATTTTAGAGCGTACGTAATATTATTTATGTCCGTCGATTAAATAACATACTCTAAACGGATGCCGTAAGACTTTCCGGAAATATCGAGTCGGTCATAAATCGTGCAAAACAAATTACGACAATTATTACACTAAAAGGTTTGGTAATAATTGATCGTCGGTTTTCGCAACGTATATTTTTAAAACGATTTCGCCAGAAACTTTCCGAAATTATACCGCTAAAAACTGTCTCGATTCGCGCGAAACACACTTGTAGACAATTTAAAACAACGACTAATCAATAAAGTCAACGTGGATTGATGATGATTGTATATAATGTTATTATCGAAACTACCGTCAAAAAAAAAAAATAATAACGTTTACCTCGACGGGCTGATAAATTAACACGATGTAGAAGTTAAAAAAAACAAACGCGCGCACACGCGATTTCGTACGCGATTATTTTCATTCGGTAGAAATAATTCGTCTCGATGCTTTTTGGCGGTAAGAGAAACGTACGATAATTACTTGGATTTATACTTCAAATATATATCGTGTGAGGAGTGACTTTTCCGAGGAAAACTCGTCGCCATTTGCGCGCGCGCGATTAGGACATTCGTCGATATCATATGCGACGACGATATACGCGGAGAAAAGGATTCGCCGAGGAGACTATTTTTTTTTTTTATTCCTGAGGAACTACACTTTCCAACATATATGTTTGGAGTGGCAAAGACCCGCGAGAACCTGTATTGTGAACACAATGAGCTCTTTTGTAGAGAGAAATACTACAATCGTATAAAAAAGACCGCATTCGATTTTTAGGCTTCTGAGAGTTATAATGATTTGGACCACTCGTAAAGTTATTCGAAGACGATTTGCTAGAGCGAGTGTGTGTAGAGAGACTTGAAGCGATCGCCTCGCCTGTCGTAGCGATATTGTCACTCGAGATTCTGGACCCGAACGCCGCGCGTTATTTACTAATCACGGAGAGATCATAGAGTTTTCCACCCGAAACTCGAGAATTAGGCGCGCACGTCACGCGGCGCACATCCTCTTAGAAAATAACGACGACTCTTTTTTTTCTCTTTTTAAACGCGACAACAATAACGGACCAGACCAAAAGTAGATAATTATCGACGATGTGCCGTCGACGAGATAGTATTTTATTTACAAGAGAATAGTAAAATTACACGCTTGTGCTAAGATATCTATTGTTTATGTACATTGTTGGAAGATATTCGCTTAAATTTTTTAGCATCGACACGAGATTTCGTAAAATACTATTGGAAATATCTGATCGGTTCCGTTGTACAGCGCTCGCGGACGATATTTTACGCGTAAAGTTCGCCAACGATTTTCACTCACGTTCTTTTCTTCATCCATGTCCGCGTCGCACGATGTTTTCACCAACCAATCGTCAAACTCTTTATTTTGAAAACGTAACGCGTAACAAATTCACGCCCGCGATTCAACCGAAAACCTAGGAAACTGTTTCCGTTCGTTTCACGAGTTTAAAAAATAAAAAAACAGCTTATTTAAAAACCGATGTCGACAAAACGTTCGTATATAGTTGTCTCGGGTTTTTTTTTTTAACGACTATTTTATTACGTTTTTCTGAAAATATTTTCTTCTCTCATATAGTAGTCTGGAAATGTTTGTTTTCACGACCTATCGATACGTTTTACCGATTTTGTTATTTCCAAACAAATATAGTTTTCTGCCCGTTTCGTATTGTTTCTCTATAATTTATATACCTACTCGCCGTACGTACAAACTGTAAATAAACCTAAGACGACAAAGTCCTTATCCTGTCTATAGTATTTTACTCGTACTTGTGGCAGTATTGATAATAATATCAAGAAGCTCATAAGCGAGCGTTTTCGCTTACGAATCGATCGAATTATTCGCAAACAGACTATAGTAAATATCTAAATTACCTGGGCTTTTATTTTTCTGACACAATCGTCCGATCGGACAAAGTATATATATACGTCACGCCGTAATAATTCACTTTTATGTCGCCTTTTTCCGCCATGAAAAATTACTCCCAAGGTAAACACACGAAATAGTATTATAATACGGTCGGAAGAGCAAAAACGTATCGATCGATTGAGCCCTTGTTTTTTTTTTTTTTTAATTTAGCCGCGTAAGAAAAGCGACACCGAGACGACGACGTCCAGGTGTCGAGAATTCACAGAACTACGGGCATAACGATGTTATTCGAAACGTGTTGATAATCTATTACAGACGTGTTTTTTTGGGAAATATCATTAAAACTTTGTGTCTTTATATACACTCGCGAGTTTACTACTGCGAAAAACCGTAAAAGTATTTGCATTTAAATTAAAAACCAATTAGTGCGCGCCGGGGTAGCAGGTAACGAATTTAATTAATTTTAAAACGCCGGTGTCGGGTAAACTATACCGTTTTTCAAAAATAAAAATCTCATGATAAATTAGCTATTTACATTGGAGACTGTCTTAATTATATTTGTATTTGGCCAACAACGTTATTCGTTATCAATTAGTTGGGATTTTTTTTTTTTCACGTAAAATCTTTGTTCGACCTCGTTGAACAATACTATAATAATTTATAAATCTCGTCGCTATACGACAAGTGGAACGCTTTTTTCGTTGGACGATCGTCACACTGTCGTCGCTTATAAGCACAGCATATTATTCGGTATTTTCCGAATTTATTCGAACTCGGGCCGAACATAACATTGGCGCGTGCCAAACGAATAAATAATCGTCGCTCTTATAAAAAAAAAACACTTATTCCGTGAAATAATAAAAGTCGTCGGGGTCGTCGGTTTTAGCGATAAACAGGTCGTCGACACGGTAATTATGATTTTCTAAAAGGGATAAGAATCCGTTTGGTGACCCGAATCCTTAATAAAATATAATATTTTAAATGTCGATGATTTAATGGTGTATTCAGTGCTCATCAGAGGGGAGGGGGCGCAGGAGGAATTTTGTTTCGATCGAACAACGATTTTATATGACGTATTTATTATTATTCGAGTATTCTCGCGGGCTAGTTAGACACTGACGTAGCCGAAAATATCACCGTAGGAGATTTGAATATTGTAACGAAGGGTCGAACAGAAGTTTCGGCTGATGTCACGCGGACCCGGACGAAACAATAGCGTCTCGGATTTCGACCGAGCGCACTTCTCCCGATCTCGTCGAACGATCCGAGTCCGCCACCCGGTCGATGCGGTCAGATTTCATAAAAATGATTGTTCTAGCGCGTAAAAACATATATATTTTTCTAACAATACGACGAAGAAAGTGGCGCGCGATCAAAAATGGAATCGGCGGAAAACGAATAACGACCGTTCCGGTGTAATGCAATATACGTACGAGAACGATTATAATTCGCGCGAGTAAAATACGAAACAGACGACGTTATTATTATTTTGTTTTTTTTCTCGCACAATAACGACGGCGCGATGTTTTACAATAAGAGACTTAATGGATTTCGCGCTCGAGAAGTGCGGCCGTTCGCGTCACATTGTATCAAATTCAAATACAGTGTTTAACTTTGGCCGTTACGGAAAAACGCGTACACAAATGCGTTCGTTAAGTATATAATAACCGTTTCCATTACGGCTGGTCGTCTCGGAACGCGCGTCGGAGTGGTTATAAGAATAATTTAATACGCGGTTATGATTTTTCGTTCGCCCGTAACGCGTATAGCGCATTATAATCGCCGTGTTTTTCTTTTTTTTTACACTTCCCCCGCGGTAGAAAAGTTTTCGTAAAAAGTCACCGCGACTCGACTCCTCGGAACGGCCGGCAGTCGGGCAAAGTTTCGGCGACGACGTAAACGGCGGCGTTTTTATTTTCCAAAAACCGAAATTCCTCAGTGTCCCGACTCGATATTTTCCCGCGAAACTCACGCGCCGGCCGGCTCACATAATATAGTAAAGTGTTATTTTTTTTTTAAGACTTGTATAATTATGTGACGTACACGCGCCGGCGTTCGACGCGTAATAAAATATCTGCGGCGACTGCACGCGGACGACTCGGTGATATAATTTCTATAAAAAACCACCCGGTCACGATCGGTCCGGTTAATAACCGTTTTTTTTTTTTTTTAATGCGCTCGCTTTTTAATATTTAATGGCCGGCCGTCGCGAGCGCGGACGTCCGGCGGACACGACCGCGTAATAAAAATAAAACGATAGAATGATAGATCGACGTAGTGATAATGTTACGGATACATGGCGATATGCGGTCACAATAATAAGGGCCCCGGTGGAAATTAAAGTCTCGTGCTCGAAAGTCCGAGTCCTTAGGGGTTTGGATTTTTATTATTTCTCGTGCGCGGTCGTCGCCGCCGCGTTCCCAGAGACGCCGAGGTACGGCGACGACTACGTTCGAGAATGATTAATGCCGTACGGTTTTTGGAGAGAAAAAAAACGGGCTTCCTCCGGACGGAATAATACACTATATATTTATAATATTTTACAGTTTATTTGCCGCCAGAAATGTGCGGAATACACGTGTACACTTTAATATACCTCTCGGCCACAGTATTAAATCTCCATGTCGTTTTAAATAACAGTTGATTTTTACGATTTTTATGGAAAAACACAAACAGTTCATATTTACACATATAGTTTTACGTTATTCGTCGTGTACTTGAAACACTATATTTTTCATCTATCGAACGAGTATCGTTCGATTTATAATCGCGTACTTACCTGACAATTGTTTTCACTGACTATTATTTCGACAATCGTTTACTAAACCACTAAACTATTTCGGTCTATTTTTCGAGTTTATGCGGTTATGAGACTATACGAACGCAAGAGTTTCTCCAAAACCTCACGAAATCGTTCGAAATTGTTGTTATTACTAAAATATTCTTTACCGATCTCGTCGCACTGTCTACTCAAAGTTCGGCATTATACTACTGTCGTTTCATTTTATGCGCGTCGCCCGTTCGTTTTTGGCGTTCTATAGAATGCTGCCTCGTTGGTATTTTATAGAATGTCGGGTTCAAAGCATTTTGCCGGTAACATCGCGTGACGGAGGATCGAAGTTCTGCGGACTGAACCGTTATACCGATGTCTTTTACGACGCATATCGTATATCATAATTTCCATCGTTTTTTGTCGTTTGCTACCGTCGTTGTCAAACCGAAAACGGCCGTGTCGCGGACGCGATATCGCTGTTTTCCGACGTAAACCGCCGACCGGCCGCCAAAGTGACGCTATAACAGGTATTATACACTATAGCTCTGCGACTGTCCGATTTAATCCCATTGGCCGACGCGTTAATGGCCAACGAGCTCTGGCCCTATTGTTTTTATGTTATATTTATGACGGCCATAACGTCATAATGGCAACGGCGCGGCGCCTAAGCATAAAATATAACAAACGAAAATAATTCATTTCGAAATATTAACTGCGTTTTTACAACTAAATCCACTTTTGCGCCGTGTCAAATACGTATTTCGCCCTCTTTCGCGTGATTGCAACTCGAATTTTATGAACAGTTTATTATTGTCATCGCGTTTTCGATAAAATATGTGTTTTACAGCGGTAAAATCTACTCCCGCCGTATATCGTAGCAGCCGAAATCGCATTCCATCTTTCATTCACTCCTCGGAGAAGAGTAAATCACGGAAAAAAAAAAAAATTAAAATCGTCCGTTTTGCAGTTGAAAACCGTTACGTTTCGTGAACCGTGTGCTACGCTCGCTTACGTCTATAATTGATACATCGAGCATGTACATACGCTCGTAAAATATAATATTATACTACTCGTCGGACGCACAAAGGACACGTTTAAGTGGAAGGACGCAAATCCTTCTAATGCCACTTATAAAGCGACCTCTTCGACAATAACATATTCGTCTACTGGGTGACGACATAATAATACGCGTTCTCGAAATACGAAGAGGTTTCCAATCCTCTCTGCTTATTTTCGTCACTTTGAGGGACTCTAGGGTCGATTGCAATTTGAGAAATCGCAAATTTATAAAAGTATACGACATCATAATATGAATCGAATACAAAGCGACGAAAGTTATATTCGAATGCTCGACGTATTGTGGAAATCGTGTATGAGCATTTTTTTCTTACTCGACTTTTTAATATATTAATTTTTGGAAAAGTGAACAAAATATTACGAAAAAATATAATACAACGAACGGTGGTTCGCGACAGATATGAAATCCTATGTGTTATTATTAGTTTTTTGACTCTGAAAAACGAATATGGCCGTGACGAAAATAACCGATTCAATAGCGTTGTTGAAAAACGAAGCTGCTAATACGACGACGTGAATATCTATACAGAGATTATGATGACAATTATAACAATAGATCGCTAACCGATAATTTAGATTTACAAACGTATAACGATGACGCGTACAATCGGAAGACAAATTGCGCGCCGCATTAAACGTAAATGCGATGAATAAAAAATGACGTCAGCCGGGAGTATAATAAATCCATAAAACTAATGATGTTTATTTTTAAGGGTCTAGAGCGGACGGAAACTGGGCGTAATCCGAAAATCGCGAGAGTTGAAATTACGCGGCGATATCCGAAGACGATTAATCTTGAGGGGGCCTATTAGGAGGTATTTATGAGTTTTCAAAGGGACTGAGGCGCTGTCCGTGAGAGATTATGTTGGATTCACTTGGAACTCGATTCGCCGATGATCGACGCGGCGCAAGCCGATAATTATTTTTACGTTTCCGACCTGGTTTAATAATAATTTACACAGAAAAACGTAGTTTGCGTTGCACACGCATACCTATAAATATATAATATACATTGCGTAAAATGTAATGCGCGGTCTGTCGTAAATTCCGTTTTTATGGACAAACAACGTTTTAAAGTTAATTTTGGCTTCGAATAATTGAGTTGTTGACCTAACAGAAAAAACAACGGACATCTGCAGAGCGCGTGCCGCGGCGGCCGTTGTATAAACATCGCGCGCGTGTGTACGGACTATATATACGGTGTTTACCGAATATTTTACGCGATATGCGCCGCCCGATTACCTCGACGAGTAGCTCGTATGCGGCCGAAAATTATTCGACCATATCCAACACGAGGGCCCCTCGTTCGCGCGAATTTCATTTGCAATACTCTCGTCTCGATTCTCTTTCGCTCTCCGAACGCCGCGTGGTAGCTATAAGTATACGAGGACGGTCGCGTTCGAAAAAGCCGAATTCAAAAGAGAAAGTTAATCAAACGATAACAAAGTATATTTCAAGACGTGATTATCGGGGCTCGGGCATGTGTACGTATAGTGTGAATTAGAAAATTATATGACAAATTGTAAATATCGACGAATAAGCGTTGTAAAGTTATTTATATGCACGTTTGCTATACGCGTTTGAGAAAACTACGTTGAATGATTTTGGTTTTATTTCTTGTGATAAGCGTTATACTTTAAAAATTCCATTTTATCGTAAAGTCTTATATATATTGTTGATATTTTGTCGTCGCGGTCGTACTTTCCCAAATATCCCATTCATGTCACTCGTTGCTAAAAATACTTGTAATTAAAACGTGTAAAATAAACCGAAAAAGTCAAAGTACACTTTTGAACTTTGAGCGTTGTAATTTGCAAAAATATAAATGTCAAATATCATCCGCGCGTAAGAAAATAAATTTACATTCCGCTCGGATGTCCTCGCGTCGATTCCATAAAAATTTACAAGTGTTATAAAACACGATCCCCGATGACGTTATGTTCACTACGACGCAGATCATATTTTATACACCGTAAATAATACGTATGTTTATCGATTCGTTACGATTTGTCTAGCGTTCTCGTCGAATTCGACGAAAAACAAAAAAAAAAACAGTTAACAAATCATCGGAAACGTTATGTTTTTCACGCGTTTTCGATCTCATTAAATGCGAAGTGAACGTGAGCGACACGGCTCAAGTCGAGACTGCCGTGTACGAGCTAGGCGAAAAGCGTCTCGGATCGGGCTATAGTCGGAATCGTCGGGCGTCGAAATTTAAATGCGCCTTGGCGGGCGAATAAAGCAACGTTTTTATCGAAATCGCATCGCGTCCGCAATTCGCGGCGTTCTCGTGTGGAAAAACGGGACGTCGCGGTACATCGGAGATGATACACGGCGATTAATAATTTTGTATGGAAAACGCGATTGTTTCCAGGTAGTACCGTAATAATAAATCGAGTTTGACTATATACCGGAAGGTAATAAAGCTATTAAAAAAAAAAAAAAACCCCCCCGTCACGTGATTTATTTTATCGTGTTTTTCACTCGTCTTTTAATACGCTCGTATTTATTATTCGCGTTGCGTTAAAAAAGAAAAAAAAAAGAAAAGGATTCGACGGTAATAATTTAATTCGAAATAAAATCAAACGGTGAAAAAAATTTCTTCTCGCCCCGCCGCATTTCTACTCCGCCCTCGTCGTCTTCCACTCGAGCACACGCCGCCGCCGCCGCCGCTGCTTCCGCAAACTCGTAAAAGAGGCGCCTCGACCGGATTTTAATGACGCATTATAATGCGATACGCGGAATCGTTTTTCTCGCGAAAAACTTTGTGCGCCAATCCTCTTTCGAAACGCAACAACACTCGACTTTGTCGTAGCAATATACGACATACAATGTTCGCCCACGGGGGCGACTTCGGCCCCTGGAAATTTGTAGAGGATAATAGTGACAATGTTCCGGCCCGAAATTTTCATCGCCCGAACATGGTGCCTGATCGATTCGGTTCAAACGATATCGCGTTGGTTATTCGAAAGTTTTTCGCAGCGTACGCGATCCGTCGACTCTAAACGTTCTATCGGTGCGGCGAGCCAAGATAGGTATTTTACGTCGTAAATAATGCTCAATAATGTGTAACTATTTTTATTTTTTATTTTCTTCACGAGTTTTGAACGATTTTCAACCTTTTTTTTTTGTATTATATTGCACATTTTTATTCGATTTCCACTGTTTCTTATCGACATTGTTTGTTTTTCTCTTCGTCGCCGAATAAATAGCCAACAAATCGCGAAAACTTAGTTCGTCGCCTGTGATAATGAAATAAATAGATACAGCCGTGTTCAAAGTTTAAACAAAACAATATATGGTTGTCATTGCGTCACTCGCCCGGCAAGACGACAACGGTAGGCTCTCCCGGAAGTGTAGGGATAATTAGGCGACAGCGACGCGGACGAAAATCGTCGACTTTCTCCGATCGGTCGTTTAGTCGTGTTGGAATCGTCGTCGGAGAACGTTGTCCGAAACGTTTTGTTCATTTGCGCGCGCTTTAGTAGTTTTTTTTTCAATTAGTCATACGCGCCTCGAAACAGGTTAACCTGAGCACTTATTTCGTCGTCGTTTTAAACATTTTACAATCGCGTCGTTTATATCGCCTTTGTTTCCGGAAACACAATACGTTATTATTGATCTTAACTTTTTTAATTTCTCTCGACTTATTATTTTCACTAAATGTATAATATTAAAGGAACGCTGAAACAATAATGCTTTTCGGCGCATGCAAATCGTTTTAAATAGAAAAAGGAAATTATTTTTCATTTTTGGAATTTTCGCCATGTTTTTCGAGGGCATTTTTTAATCAACTCGTCTTTCCGTTGCATTTCGTCTTGTCAACTCTTAGAAACTACTCCGTTGAAATACGAATAATTACCGTTTCGATTTGTTTCTCGGTTTATGTGAGAATGTCAGCGGAGAGTTGCCGTCTGAAACTTCAAACCAAAATTCTATAATTCTTATCACATCGATAATTTACTATTCGAAACGAAGCGGTTTCTTTAATTTAACGTCACCCTGAACCACTATTTCGAATTCGTCAAACTTTTGAGATTTTCACTCCGAGCGCCTTTGAACGTCGCGAGTTTGCGAAACGAAAAATATGTTTTCGGTCCCAAAGCGCTAAGAACACGGCGAGATTATTCTCCCGATATTTCCCGACCTTTTCGCTTTTATAAATAAAGGAATGTTTTTTTTTTTTTCAAATATATTATACGATTCGTCGCGAAGAAATTCGATTCGACCTCGAACGGACCGTCGGCGATCTTCGGAGAGATGACGGCTTGAAATTAGAATTCGTCCGTCAACGTAATATAATATATTATACGCGCGCGTCCTTTTCGTACTTTTGGCGGAAACAGACGTTCTATTACGATAGGCCCGCCGCGCTCGACGAGATTGGATATATTATAATATAATATATTCGCGGTGCTATTGTCGTTGTAGAAAAGGAGAAAAATAATATGTGACATCTCCTCCGGAAGGATAAACTCGACATAATTATATGACGCGACGTGCGCAGTATATATGCGTAAAAAGGTCCCGGAGTAATACACGCGTGTCAACGGACTTTTTCGTGACACGCGAACGCGCGCGAGTTTTGGAAAACTTTGAAATGAAAAAAATAAATAATACACAAATCGCCCAAAGTTCGGGCCGTGATAAGTTTTTATTTATTTATTTTTCTCCGTATTCTTTCGACCGTAATCAAAAAGTCTTGTTTTTATCACTATAATAGTGCATACTCGTCGCGCGCATGCATCTAATATTATTCTCATTCGTACGGCGGCGCAATGTAATAATAATAATAATAAATACGTATGTATTATAAAGTTTCGCTGGAAAACTTTTTCGTTTAATATAATCTTTTAAATAATACGATGATGTCGGCGAGCGTTTACGAAACGGTAACTTTTGAAATCTATTTTTTCCAGAACATTGAAAAAACGTGTTCGCGCGCGCGCTCGTCTCCGTCCGCCGCGTGTCTATTATTATTATTGTTATGAAATAGTAGAAGCCCTTTTTCTGCATGTACGCGCGCGTAACTCGAAAAGTACTCGGTGGATTCCAGTACGGTTTTCGCTAATGGATTGGCCAAGTCTCGGGAAAGATTCAAAGCTATATAGAACGTCTCGAAAATCCAACCCCTAAGGGGCTAAAAAGGGTTAAAAATGATAAAAGAATTAAAAATACATTCGAAACTTTGAACATTTAAAACAGCTCTGAAATTCCGGTAATATTAATTAAAAACAGAATTTTTCCAAATTTTCTACGGCTTCATTATAAATTATATTCGAGCGGTTAGATATTCGTATCGATTATTTACCACGTGACCCCGTTATACCTGCTGCGGGCACACCCGCGGACGTAGAGGATAAAATATAATCCGCTGCGGGCATAAACGCGGTGGTTGTGTTTTAAAATAGATCTTCTTTACGATTGATGTTTATGGCCAAACTGTTTTGTTCATTCGTTTTCGGCGATAAAGTTTACCGTTCGAATAGTCGACTTTCTCGACACGAGTATAATAATAGTTTCTTTGTGGTGAACGTGTAGGAAAACTCATTGTTTTTAGCCGATTGTGAAACGTATAACTCTCTTAGCGCTAGATTGGAAAATTAGGTACCAACGAAATCAATTTCCAAACTGTTATTTTTCTTTTTTTACGCTTGTGAATTTTTTTTACATTTTCAGACCTTTTTTTCTTCCCTTATCTATTTTAAACGATTTCATTCGAACAATATTTTTCGAGATTTTAAATACGGTTCTCGTCGCGTTATTTACTCGACAGTTGGGTTTCGCGCTCGTCGCGAAATGATTTTAATCGTTCCGCACAAGGTACTTAATTACAATGCCAGTATTATGTACTCAATACTCCAAAGTTGGATGTTTCCTAAATACGTGTATGTACTTCGAAAGCTCGCGAGCGCACTGTACCGTGTCCAATAAATCATTCGGTAGACTACGACGTACGTAGATCTCCGTAGCGGATAACTTTGGACGTAAGCAACGACTTATTATATATAGTTTTGGCAACAGCGCCTATCATTTTCCACCAAAAACTAGATGCGATTTTCATACACTGTTCACAATATAATCGTTCATTGGCAAAATCTCCTGCGAGTGCCATAATACACATGTAGTATTCGGGTCAAATAAACATCGGGTTTAAAACGAATATTAATTTTCGTAATAACTATGGACTTTTAGTCAAAACGTTTAACACCGGGGGTGAAAAAAAAAATACTCGACCTTTGATTATAAATGGTTTATTCAAAAGCAGTACTAATCGGACATAATACGTTCATTTTGCGTACAAATAAAATCGACTATATGACATGAAGCAATAAGCGCGCGCGTTGAAAAAATCGATTTATAATTTTAATTTCGAAAACCGGACGTCGTCGGAGGAAAGTACAAACCTTACGAATAGGTTTGTGAACAGTTTGAGATGGAAATATACGTTTGAATACCGTGTGCAGACGCGCGTTTTAGACGTGAAGGGATGTATACATCGAACGGAATTTTTTTGTTTATTTTTTAACCATTTCTATTTGTTTGCGGACTTTTGTGACGCGCGACGGCCGGCGAAATCTTTTGTTGTCTGTGTTCGCGCCACGGACGACATTTAACCACATACGACGAGTGTTTAACGTTCCGTGTCGTCGCTGTAAAACGCGTTTCATGTTTTCACGAAGTTTTACGCGTTCGCCGCGGTATGAAAGCACCGTCGTCACCTTATCGTTCGTCGTGCAGGTGCGCCGCCGCCGCGCGTTTTCTCCGAAAAGATACTACCGTTTCGGGTTTGAACTTTCGAAAGTCGCGTTTTCTGTATCGCCGAAACTTCTCTCGATTTCGTTCGCGTCTCCGTTCACACCGCGTTGGCACTCTCAGTCTCTCCTCCCGCGGTCGTGAAACCTTTTCGAGTGCCTGTTCACCCTCGTTTTTCGTTCGTCAATAAAATTATCGTGTTCGTCACGCCTTCTCAGCGCGTTTTTTTCTTCTCTCGTCGTCGTCTCGTCATCGCGATGGCAAATTTACCGGCTGCCGTCCAAGTTCAAACGCAATATTACGCGACAATCGCGCACGTCTCGGGGCAGTCGCCCGTGAATGATCAACCGATTTTGAATTTCAGTGGGAAAAAATTCAGGTATTGCCACGTTGTCTGTGTACTGTCTGTACTGTGCCGCCACCGCCGAGTGTATTCGTTATAATTTATTCGTCGTGCCGCCGCGGGCAAGTATACTTATATTATTTATCGCGCGATTTATTATTATTAATTATTTATTGTAAAGCCCGTGTCGTCGTATACGGACAAATCGTTTATCATTCGAAACTAAATCAATCGAATAGAAAAGAACGCTTTTTTACACGCTCGAATTGTATAAAGTTCAACGTTGCGACGCGGCTAAACATTATATCATCTCATAATATTCTGTTCCTCGTCGCGGGTCGTCGATTTGACTATTTTTAGTTTTCACCAGGCCATTCCTGAACTCGACGTCGTACGCGAACCGTATAGGTATATAATAATACTATATCTGTTCCGCCGACGCGCCGCCGCGCCGTAGGAAAAACGTCGCCGACGACGTCATAATGAAATTGGCATCTTGTATGTATGGGGAAGAAAAAAAACATCGCGAGGGAAAAAATCATTTCCTTTCGAGATGTCGTTCCGGGGACTTATGTAGAGCAAAATCGATGAGACACAAACCTGTACGTAGGAAAATGAGATATACATATAGTATTATATTATTATTATTATTACATTATAGGTCTCTCGAATCGAAAAAAAAAATAAAAAAAAAAATATATGAAAATGCGGATATTTCGGTGAATGATGAATTTATATTTATATACGTATATGTTCCTTTTATCAATGCTAATCAAAATTCTGACAAACTTTTTTTTTTCCTTTTCGCTTCTGTATGTAATATATAATACGCACGCGCAATCGTCTAAAAACGCGTCGACACGGCTAAAACTCGCACGACGGAAACGTAAAAAGCCGCGAGTGCGATACACGAGTTATCTGCGGGGGTTTCAAATTTTTTTTAACTATTTCGACGTTGCATTATTCTCACTGCGTTCAAATTCACCCGAAAATCGCAAACATTTTTGCTTACACAAACACCGCGGTAATAGTGAAACTGATTAAAAAAAACCGAATACCTTCTGCGCTATTATCGTCATTATATTATTATAACCACGAGAGAAACAAGCTGCGATGAAAACGAAACAAAAGGAGGAAAAACGAGAAAACGTTCGGGTACTTGTTTTTTTCTAAGTTTTATCGAATAAAACGCCATGTTCATTAATTCGATGTTTCCGTTAGATCGAATTCTCGCGGAAACGAGTACGTTTTCATAACATCGGGTGTTTTTCCTCGTCGACAATTAATAATACCAACGGGAATTGTGTACGTTCTACATCACGTAGAAATCGGGCCAAACTATTATACTGCACTCACATTATTAATCTACACTTTCATCGTTCCTTCGCGACACTATCGCCGTCGTTTTCCGACACTAGTGGGGAGATATGACCGCCCGGCTGCACAGTAAAGGTGAAACTATAAATTTGCATGACGTCAGGCCGAAATCGTATATGAAAATGTACACCGCCGAATTGTATCAAAACCGTTTGAAAAATATTGAATTCCATTAATAATATCACAGTTACAGAATACTCAAAACGTACGTTTTTTTTTTTTTTTGATTTTAACGTCGCGCGATCGTCTAAACTCGGGCGCGCAGTTTAGACGGAAAACCGCGCCCGTTCTCTCTTGTTTTTCGTTTTCAAAATCACACGAGACTTCCTTAACGACAACGCAGCGCGCAGTGTTTGCAGTGGAAGTCGCGTGCGAAAGGACAACACGGCGACGTATGCGAGTCACGTGTTACCGTCGCGAGAAAAATTAGTCATTCTCATGCGAATACGGTTTTTTAATCGCGTTTTTACGAGAGACTTCGAACAATATTTTATTCGTTTTTAAAAAACGTCTCCAATACTCGAAAATCTTTTTTGTTTTAAGTTCTATCGTTTGAAATTTCCGAATCAAAGGTTTGCGTTTTCCGAAAGACTTGCTCGTCTTGCATACATTGGCGTAGCGAATTTCTCGAAAGTCGGGTGATTTTTTTCATCGGTTTTGTCGTCGATTTCGTTGCTTTTGTCACTGGATTGATAATTACAGTTATTTTTTTTCCATCAAAGCAAAACAATAGCGATCGTCGAAGAATTATATCAATACACATATTCCGTTTCAGACGAGTCCCCGCGGGGGGTACTTATTGTGTCTTCGTCCTGCACGCGATATCTAAAAATCACAATATCATTCGCGACGGGACCGAATGAAATTTCCGTCGCACACGTATTCGCGGGAGAAAACGTTACGGCGAGACGTTCTGTGTTTAAAGTATGACTGGCGCGAGTGTTTCGGCCTTTGAGAAAATCGATTTATCATTTCCATAGGGCGCGCACGTAAAAATACCATTAATTATACGCGCGTCGACTGTGTGTGCACCTGTAATTTATTGTTGCACAGGGTGTCCCGAGAGGATTTTTCATCTCGAAGCGGCGGCACGCGAGTGCGGCCAAGTCTTTTGCCCGCCGCCGTTGTTCGGATCGGTAGCCTATCGCGATCGTCGCGGAACGTCCTGTATTTCGGCAGATTAAACCGACGCGAAAAAGTGTAAATTCGAAAATCAGATTCTATTGTTCTCATGCCGTTTGGCCGTTGTGTACGCGATTTATCGCGACGATATGTAACGGGGGGTTTCGATTCAAACGAATTTCACGCGAAACCGTCCGAAACCTTTCGCGTCCTCGTATGTATTACGAACGGTCGTAGAGAATTTTCTTTAGTTACGAACGTAATGTCCTGACGAAATAACGTACAGATAAATCGAAGACTTTTAGAATACGAATGTTTAGAATATTTTAATTGCGCGCCGAGACAAAACGAAAGCGATGCGAACACGGTAAAATATCGAAGGAACGCGCCTTTTTTTTTTTTTTAAAAAAAGACGCTGAGAATATTTGTGTGTACCGATCGTCTCGGATTTTCCGTAACGTTTATAGTATGTTATGTTGTATTTCGGCACGGCGAATTTGTCGTGAAATATTGTCGCAGTACGACTGATTGAACGCGACGACAACAATGACCGACGACGGTGAAAGGGTAATTAATTATTATTCGGAGAACGGAAAACGAAATCGATTGCGACCGCTCGAAATCGTGGCGGTATGCAAATCGAGACGGAATAAGTTAGTCGCCGTTGTTCGACTTTGCTCGCGTTGAATATTGGCGCGAACACGTAATATATATATTATTATCGAACGGTTTGCATCGGCCGAATTATTGTCGCGTTCAAAGTTTAATTAAGAGGAGCGGGCCAAACAAGAAAATAGTTTTCCCCGGCCAACGTGCCGAGTAGGATTTGGTTTTCGCGAGCGGATTTTTCAAGCGCACCGAGAAATCGAATATGGAAATGAAATCCAATATCGTTTGAGTCGCGACAATGTTTCCGTCTGACAAAACACGCGTTGTCGTCCGCGAGAAGAGGTTTCGGTGAAGATCGACAACACTTACGGTCCAGAGTGGGGTGGGTCCTTGGAGAGGTGGAGGGAAATCGTAACCGGAAAAAAAGGTACCTCGTATTACTAATTGAAAAAAACGATTTTTAGAACTTATTTTTCATGTCTATAAATTTCATACTAGGTAAACCAAAGTCGAAAAAAGTATCTAGCCGTCTGCCTGCGAAATAGGTAAAGAAAAAAAAAAAAACGAAAAAGGTAAATGTAAAAAGCCGTATTGCGCGATCGCCATCGGTTGTCGCGCGCCGTTTAATGTTTTATGCGTTCTTATAAATCAATCGAGACGGGCGTTTTTTTTCTCTCTCGAAAATTCACGCCGCAAACCGAATCGCGGCCGCCGTCGAACGCGTTTAAATTTAATTAGGAATACGAACGGAATCGCGCGCGAGATTACATCACGCGCGCGTCGTCGTCGACGTATCTGTGTTTAAACGTCAAACCGGCCGGTCTCATCGTATCGCGTTACGATACTTATTATTATATAAAAATAATAACGTTTGGCGCGTTCGTCCGACGAGCGCCGCCGCCGTGGACCGAATTGAAATCGACTTTGTCGTCCTTTGATTTCCGTACGACACGCACACGCTACGACGCGTCCGATATGTTTTTTCTCGACAAAGGCCGTACGCGTGTTCTTTATAAGGAGAGTTTTCATTCTACAAAATCGTTTGTCCGTGCCGAAATAATTGTAATTCGCGATAGACAGGTAATCGATCGGACGTATTCATTTTTACCGTTTGAAAATATACTTAAGGATGCTCGAGGGCCATTGGCGGAGAGTTAAAAAATCGTCATTTTACTTTTAATTAATTTCCATATTTTGTTCTTCTTCTCGTATTCGTTTACAACTTATAACGTTTATCTCTCGATTTATTTTTTTAACGACGCGTTTTAAAACGCATTTGTCCGTTGGAAAAACAGTAAATACTCGAACGATTATTATTATTAACAGATGCGACGCGTCGCAATAAAACGATCGACTTCGCATTTTGTTTCGCAATTTGCATTTTTAGGCTTTTTTTTATTTTCAATAGCATATTTTTGTCGTCTCCAAACGGAAGAACCTCTTCGCGATATTTTTATTTATTTTATTTTTATAATTTTATATTTTATACGCACTTTGGTTGATTTTTTTCATTTACAATCTATTGCGACTAATATCCTCTCGTATTATTATATTTAATTTACTTTTTTTTGAGAATATTTTCATTTTAAAATCATTTTTTTTTTTTACGGCCTCGTTTTCCACTACACGCGGCAATCTCGTGGCAATTAAATAATATCGGAATTCCGCGTTTGACAAAAACAGAGCTCCAGAAGTCCTGGAACCGAGAAAAAAGCCAGAGGGGCCGGAGTAGACGGGCACATCTCGTGCGTATAAAATACTCCGGTGCAGCGTCGTCGTCGGTGCAACGCGTATAACATGATATCGCGTGTGTGACGAATAATGATGATTATAGGGCTCGGATTTCAATACGTTTTGCTCATTACTATCCAAAAGGAAAATTCGACACGATACGCATTCCGAGCTGCGAGCGCCCGATTCGAGCACTCGAGGGTGAGGCGTACAACACGAGGTATATTAATATAATACCTCGACTAAATCGTACCGAGGGGGGAAATTTTTCGACGTTTTCAATCCGTCACAACGTTTTTGATGATTAAAATGACGTTTTCCCTCTGGTTTTTTTCTCCCCCCCGCGCCGTCGCGGAAAACGACGCACAACGTTAATACGATATTATGTAAATTCGTTATTCCGATTAAATTCCTCAGTTATCTAACGTAATATTATTATAATTAGTTTAAACGAACGGAACGATGTATATATAGTTGTACCCCGATACGCAATTATGGTTATATATACATTATGTAAATTGTTGCAGCTGCCGCGTGTTTCGTTATTGTTTTTTGACTCGAAATATTACTTTATATCGCGGCGAGGCGGAGTTGTTGAAAACATTGTTCCTCGGCCGCCCGTATTTATCCGACGCTGTTGTTCACACGGCGAGACGGGCAATTCCGCGTCCTTGTGACGACGTCGTCGTGAGAAGTGCCGATTCCCGTCTTTCGTACTGATCGGCGCTAATCGCTCTGCTCATCAATCGTTGGAATGATTTTTCTCGTTTTTATTTTTTTCGGGCCGTATTGTAAAACTTTAGATTCGGTGCCGGCGGCTCGGCGCCGGGAAACGTCATCGAAAACACTGAGTTTCGTGTACGCGTTCAGTAATATATAATTGAATAAAGTGGCGTCTAAAAATTCGATAATCGAGAACGTGCGGTCCGAAGAAACAAGCGACTCGCGTGTTTTCATAACGTTCGTACACATTGTGGCAGGCGAACTTTCGATAAACAGTTGCTTTCGCGTTTCATTGAACTCGTCGGTGTTTTGTGGAAAAATATAATTACAAATCCGAGTAAATATAGTTTACCCCGGGTGTGAGCCTACGGTTTGTTAGCGTGGTAGTACGTGATATAACGGCGACGAACAATATTAACCAACGGAAAATAACGTGTCGTATAATATTGTCGTGACAAAAGAAATAATAACGTAGGTCTTAAGCATAGTACTCAGCCGTGAAACCGCGGCACGGCATCTCGCAAACGCGGTCAAAGTTCAAAAGCATAAATTTCGATTTTCACCCAACGGCTGTTGTTCGCGTTAAAAAGGATTCTCCTTCTTTACGCGCATCGCGTTAATTTCTGTTTCGAGCCGTGAAACGTACGCGAGTTTTAAACCCCGTACACGGCGTTTGTTGACGGTTCGTTCGTCGCCGACTTAACTCGAGTGGTGTACGAAAACACCGAGCGAACGAGTGAAATCGTACGCAAATTCATCGCGCCGTACAAAATAATGAAAAATAATAACAACGTAGCGTTACGGGCGCTTCGCGCGCGCGCAGAAACGGGTTTTTTCAAAAGAAATCGCCCAGCTTCTGACGTTTTCGAGATGTCGTTAATGGTTCTATACTATTAGAACGTCCGAATCTCGCGGTGTAATCTCCGGTCGATTGCCGGCCGGAATATCAATGTCCGAACGAGGTTCCGGACCAATCGATTACTCGGGACCGTTTTGCCAAGTAGGAAAAGTCGGTTTTAACGCGGCTCGGTCGGAAAAAATAATACATTTACGGTCGATTAAAACGCGACCGTAGTAGTATACTAGTAGTGCGAGTTAACAAATCCAATTTGCAGGACGGTCGAAAACTTAGCCGCTCCGATACAAGTCGATACAAAACGTCGTACCGTAAAACGTCCCGCGAATATTATTACAATATTATTTCGATCGATATTATAATAGAAACGATATTTAACTATAAACGTTTCGGCAAACATAAAAAGTACATAATATAACTACTCCGCCGTAAAGGCGTATACCTCGAGTTTATTATAATAGAATACGCAACGTATTGTGTTTTTCGTTCTTTTTAGTTTTCGTGATAATATATATATATATAATACTTACCTTTACCTAAAACTTAAGTTTTTATTTTTATTTCTTCTTATATCGGTCCCGCGAAAGTAGATTAGGACTGAAAAGTGCTCTGAAAGCTATACTACAGGTATAGGCATAATAACATGGAGTCCTTCTTTGCCGAGTAACCGCGGCGGGAATTCGAACAGTAATCGAGTATTATCGAGACGTTCGGGAAACTAACGCCGACCCGTTTTTGCGCGTTTTACTCGCGAGGGGTAGCGACCCTACCTTTTTTGTCGAAGTAGCGAAATCATATTTTGCCCCCCTTCCACCCCTCCCAGTGAAAAAAATTGCGATTTTTGCACCAGAAACGATCGAACATATGAGTTATTATATTATAATTACCTAATCATATTGTTGGTTTGTGATGAATACATAATTATGTAACAATAGTTAATGACTATACGCGTGTTTGCGTGAAATCGAAACACGTGAAAGTGCACGTGCATGGGTGCACGGCTAATGAAAGCCGAGCCGCGCGCGCCACCCGACCAATGACAGCTGAGCTGCGTGCGTCACCCGGACATATGACCGATCGAATGACGCGCGAAAGTACAACTGCATACACCGATGCATACGATGTGCAGACGATCAGTCTAGTGTCGACAGCCGTTCGGGTAGGTCGTCTCGGATTTTACGTTGCGGGTTTTATTTTTCTCCGTAATAGTGTTTACAACGATCGTGTTAATCTCGCGACTTTTGTGTTATGTGCTACCCAACTCGCTTTATTTCACAAGCCAATACGAACACCGAACCTCAACAGAAACGCACCGACAGTCCGTGAGTAGTAGCGATTTTATTTATTTACAATCTATAGATAGGTAGAGTGGGTCATAGGCGCCGACGGGGGTAGCGACCGCGAGTATTTTTTCACGAGGTAGCAAAATCGTATTTATGCCACAATATACTTAAAACACGTATATATTTTTGTAATTGAAAATGATTCGCAAAAAAATGTATAAACAACGATAACGGTTACTAATGGTCACGGAATAGGGTATACATATAAAACGTTAAATTTTTAAAAATATTTGTGGTGGGCCACCCTTAACACCTAGGGGTTTAAAAAATAGTTTATGTCTCCTATTCTCAGAGCCACCGAATATACACAAAAAATTTTATGAAAATCGGTCGAGCCGTTTCCGTGTAGTATGGTAACTATAACATCGCGACACGAGAATTTTATATATAAGATAACATCTCTTTTTTCTCTATTGCCGTCGTAATAATTCGTAAACGTCTCCGTCGAGTTCATTTTTATTTTCAAAAATAATCTGTTAAAGTAGTACCGATTATATTTATTTACCAGTAACGTATAAAAATCGAACAGGTCAGTTATTAGTAGGCACCTATAATATTTTAATGATATATAACATCTCTTTTTTCTCTATTGCCGTCGTAATAATTCGTCTCCGTCGAGCTCATTTTTATTTTCAAAAATATCCGTCAATCGATTAAATCAAATTCGTAAACGCCTATTAATCGTTATTGTTTTATCTATATTTTTAATTTCGTTTTACATTATTATTAATTATTTCTCTATGACTAGTACCAATAGAAACGAGTTAAAAAAAACGAGTTATTACGAGTTATTTTACAGTTTAAAAATAGGTACGCTGTTATTCTCTGGTATTCGATTAAAATAATGTTTTTCGATTCATTTATTTCTGGAACAATTTGCTACCCCGGTAGTTTTTCCCAAACTGCGGCTTATAATATTCGATACCACACGTATTTGCCCCCGACTTCTCTCCACGCAGTTTTTTTTTTTTTTACGCCAAATGTCGCAAACGTTTGTAGTCGTTTTGCGACATGTACATTGATTTACGTTTCATTGTTAACAATAACTTTATCGGTTTTTAAATAAATATACGTATATTATGTAGTATTTACTGCACACACAACTGCTGTAGTATTCGTGAAATTGATTGAGAAAACGCGGAATTTCGAAGTGGCGTTTTATCCCTCGAGATCTTCGCGCCCGGTTAGGTCAGACTCGTAAAGTTCATTTTTAACGATCGGAAATGGCGATAAAGTGCAATCGATCGCGTGTTATTACGACGACCGACGGCGGCGGCGGCGTGTTTTCGAATAACGTAACGATGATAAACTTACAATCGCGCAATCACGCCTTCATTAATTCCGATCACAAATTTGCTATCCCTCAACACAAACTCTGCCGTTTCATGCTTATGACATAATATAAATCCCATTGATTTCAAACAATATAATCCGAGGCAGGTTTGAGTGCGAGGTTAAAGAGTTTCTCCTGAATTTCGCGCGGTAAATAATGCTCGATAGATATCTACGCTTCTATAAGCTACGTTTTCGAATTTGTGATTTTATTTTTATTATTATTATTAACTTGTATGGATGTCGTAATGATTAAAACAATATTAAAATAACGGCGAAAACTTAGTTGGGCGACCCCTGTGACTATGAAAAAGATACCGTTTAAAGTTCGAATAATTAAAATCTCCGTTATTCGTCGCGCCGCGGCGTTTGATACTCCGTAATGACGTCGGGGATTTCGACCGCACGCGCGTACTTACAGTAGGCACTCGCGTTTGGCCGACGTGTTTTCCTCGTGTTTATCGTCTGTTATTACTAAATATTTCACCTTTACCGGGGGGGGAGGAAAAACGTTTAACCGAACGCATAAATTACGTCCCTAATCGCATTCGTACGCGTCCGAGATAGTGTTGCTCAACAGAGACGATCTCGTTTCGATGGGTACGCGCAAAAACGCGGATGGTTTTTTTTTTTTTTGGTTTTCCGGTTCTAAAACGCGAACGCCGCCGGGTCGCGTTTTTTTTTTTGTTTGATCGTCGTTTAGACCGCGCGTGCGCCAGGACACTCATTATCCGACGTAATGGATTCCGCCAAGTTTCCGCGTTTTTTTTCCTCTCCGAAAACGCGATTTCCGCAGACGGAAATATGATATATGGGTAGGTATCTCCCCCGTAGGTAGCTGTGTGTCTAATATTACAACAATCCGCTTTGTTTGTTTCGTCGTGATCTCCTGCTGCTGCTGCGTGTGCTTTACACGCGTCAAACATTTTTAGTAAAAAAAAAAAAATGCTTTGTTACAAACTCGCGCGCGCGCGCTTTCGTCGCAAAAGTTTTCAATATACGAAAAAAACACGCGACACGCGACGTCCCGAGGTTGCCGGAAACTCAGACGGGCGAAAAAAATCACTTTGCGCGCGCCGGTTTTTTCGATTTTCCCGTGTATTGGTATTTTCTTCCGTCGGACGTTTCGAACATGGCCGACGTATTTCCCTAAATACGGTTTACTTCTCTAAGTACTCCTTCCGGCCCCGAAATAAATCCTACTCGGGCCGGAAACAAAACGGCTCTCGTTTGCTCTCCGTATATACACGGACGCGGTCCTTTTTTTCCACCGTCCGTTTTTCCACCGCGTAGTCATTAATTTAAACAACAAACGGTGCGGTAACCGTATACCGCCGTATGTGTACAATGTGTGGCGACCGTATCTTTCGCGCGGCGGCGTAACGCGATAACTAATTATTTCCAAACTCTTTCGTTTTCCCGTCGATGCGTCGAGAATAAATAATTTCCACGCGCGATCGGTGTGGTCACTGCAGATCGGGTTACAACGACTGCGCGTGTGTATATATGTGTGTGTCGCGCAAACCGCGTATGTATTTACGCACAAACCCAATGACGCACTCGACCGCTCTTGTACGCTAAATATAAAGACGTCGTCGTCGTAATGACGCTAATACGTAACGTTGGATGCCGACGGAACACGACGTCTCGGACGACGGCGGCGAATTATCAACAAAAATAATAACAAACTGTTTTTGACAGTCTAGGCCGCGCACTTTTATTACCTTTTCCCGCGAGAGGAAGAAACGTTATTCTGTGATATTTTATATGAAAACATCTTCTTACCTCATTATTGACACGCATATAATCGATCCGTACGAATGAACGGAATTTAAGGAAATAAATATCGCTCGATATTCTCTTTATAATTACCGGTGGTGTGACGTACAGCACGACACTTTTTCTGGAGACAACTCGAGAACTGGGCCGTAGAGCGTTTCTCTCGTATGTCTCGATGTGTTGTCGTTGTGCGTCTCCATCATTATGTTTTCATTACCAAGTTATAACGCAAAGACACTTGATGTTACTTTTTTTTCGCGTGATACATATTGTTCTTGAAATTTTATATAATATTATCAAGTAAAAAGTAATTCAATAATGACTAGTACGTGTGTTCGTAAACACGTGGTTTATAAACAGTATATTATTACGATATATTATGATAAATAAGTCGGCCGACTCGTGCCGCGAGTCACTCGCGTTTTTTTGTATTTGAAAACATTTATCACACGTTTCGGTCGGAAACTGTTATTGTCTCGCAAAACCGTCCAACGTTTCAACAGACGACTACTCGGGGGGGTCTTTGCGCCTACGTAATAATACCAATCGTTGGCCGCAGTTTAACGGCGACAATAATTATTATCCATACCGTCGGACGGTCAATTACGACGTCGGAAAACGTATTAATTGGCCGACCGGAAATCATACCGCAAACAATATCGCACACAAACGCCGTTATCTATTCGTCCGGGGCGAATCGTGTCGTTCGAAATGGTTTTCTTTATCATACAGCCCTTTGAGCGACTTTTCCGCGCGTCGTTTAATATGAACTCGCGAATATTGGTCTGCGAAATATGTAATTCGCGTCCTCGGAAATTCACGCTTCTCCGCCAAAAATAAGTGTTTTTTTTCTTTCTAAAATTATATCTTCTCGTTATCATAATATTATGTCGCCGAAGGATTAGAGGAACTCTATAACGGACCGATAACGATTAACCGATCTGTCGTCGCGCGTATACTTTGTATTTAATATTATAAGCTTTTTTTTTTTTTTTAAATTTCTTATAAAAGTTTAAAAAGGACGATTTTTATTATTTGCGCGCGTTGGACGAATCGCGTGGCGGCGGCGGCGGCCCGCGTAACTGTCGAAATAATAAAACGTAATCGCAATAAATTAGCCACGAGAAATCGATTACGTCTTCGTACATTGTACGTACGACCCGAATAAGTTGCCCTTCTAAAACGGGATCGTCCTGTTCCGAGAAAGTTTTCACAGCAGACGTTTTGTCCTGTCTTATACGAGTTCGTTTCGGCTTCCTTCCCCTATTTTTTTCTTCTCCTTCTACTCTCGTAAATAAACGAAAAATCATTTTGCAGTTTTTAAAAATGTTTTTGGAAAAAGTATTTTTTTTTTTTTTCTTTTATAACTTGTCAAACGTTATAGAATATTCATTAACTCTTTTCTGAAACGATACGGATATACTAAAAGAACGTTTTCAGTGTATCCCGACAAAAGTTTGACGAAAAAAAAAAAACTCCCGTTCTAATGTCGAAACTATTTTATCGATATATAACTATTGCATTACAGCACTTTAAAAGTTTTACATGTTCACGATCTCGTCGGTTTCCACGGGGAATTTTTTTTTTCGTTTTCTTAACGCGATCCACTAGGACAGCGGTTGCCGACCGGTGGTCCGCGAGAAAATTAGGTGGAAAAATTCGAACGTTATTTGTAATATTATTTATTAATTATTTATTTTAAAAAGCTATTGCTATAAGTACACGAGACTTATAATATAAATTGTAAATACTATAAAATTATAGACAAGTGGTCCGTAGAATTTAGAAAATGGGTTTTAGTGGTCCGCGGGGTCACCAAAAGGTTGGCGACCGCTGCACTAGAGTGTTCTAGTAATCTATATCGTGCCGATAACGTTGAAATTACCTTATCATAATATAGTTACTGCGTGTAGGTTGGAATATGAACAGGACGACGGCGAGCGCATAATATTAAATTATATCTCAGCGCACACGACGTATTCTCGGGAGAAATAGTTCGGTCGGTTCTCTTCTTTTTTTTCAAACCAGATCAAAGTCCACATTTGACGAGTCGATGTGGCGCGGTTTATATACGATGACCTTGATCGTTTCGATTTCGTCTGCGACGTCTAACCTAACCGTGTTTGCGTTTACGTTTAAATTTCGCAATTTTTTCTCGTCGTCCAATCGTGTGTCAGGTTTAATACAATTATTGTTCGATCCACGTGGTCGCATATTTATTCGAGTCGAGTTTTTAGCGTACTCTGAGCAGTCCCTAAAAGGAGCGACTATAAACATATTAGGCGTGTAGATATTTCGTCGAGCGCGTTAAAGTATTTATTTATTGATTTTTAAGTCGTGCAAACGTTTCTCGTCCTCGCGATCGAATTATTTAGAACGATACACTATCGGGCGACCGGACCGCGAATCGATTCGATCGCGCGCTGCCCCGTTTTGATGTGGATCCCACCTCGGGGTAGGTAAAACGAACGCTCGGAACGGCCGCGTTCTGCGCATTCCCTCCTTTGTCAGCTTCCGTCCTTGCGCGTCCTTTGTGTTCTCCTGACCTCCGGCGTCCGACGATCTCTCTAGCGCGACAACGTCGTAGGATTCTCGCGCGCCACGGGGTACGGCTCGAGTAATTATCTCGCGGTAGCGAGCGGACGACCGGTCAAAACAGCGTCCTGCGGCGCTAAACGTAAACGAATCGCTCTTGCCGTTGAAATTGTCAATCTTTTAAAACACTGCGCGACGAAGACACCTAATTGTCACGGCGCCGCGGCTGTAAATCGATTCGTCCGTTATAACACCGTCGTCGACGTGACGGTTTCGCGCGGTCGTATCACACGAATAAAATGTAACGCAGTGCGCCCAAGTGGCGCCGAACTCGATTAAACGTACAGTGACCTAATAAAACACTTATCCGCACATAAATAAAAATCGTAAAACGCGAAATTACGATTGCTAGAGGATAAACGACACGCGGTGTTTGAATTGAAACAGATCTGCCGATTTTTAGCACATATATAATATTTTAAGTATAATAAGACTTGTACAAATAAGCCTCCACACAGGTACCTGATAATATGTTAAACGCAAAAGTTGCGCTTCTTTAACTACGACTTTTGAGAAAAAATACATTTAAAAAAAAAACTCAATTATTCGTTTCGTTATAATAGTAATCTGAAATCCGTTCTGTTCGGTTGCCGGCGTGTTGTTTTTCGGTTCTCGTTTAATCTAGATTTTAGAATTCCAGATTCGCCGACCACATCACCCCGACCTTTTAAAATATTATAAATCCACCCGTGACATTTGTAACAGATAAGCGTAGAGACCCTCGAGGACTAATCTGGCGAGTCAAGTGTGTGTGTGTGTGTGTGGAGCGGTCGTTCTCTTTCGCGAGGTCACCGACCGTGCTATGCGAAAATACTATTAAATTACCGACGTTTGTCCGCTCTATTAGATAACCCTCGTTGTATCGAAATTACGTATCACGATGGTCTACGATTGTGTAACATATGGTTTATAATATTTTCGGAAATAAATAGTTACTGCTTTGTTTACGACGCGCGACGAAATTCAATCGGAGAAATATCGATTCTATATAGTCTTTTGAATCGAAAATTATTTACAGCTGTGTGCGGGAGATACGCGTTTTATTACTCCTAAATACCTGCAGAGGTACTCGTGTTTTCGATTTCGACGGCCAGTGTTCGTAGAAATAAAAAGGAACTCGAAACGTTCGTTTCTCTTTGCTGAATATATATTATATATCAATGGTTCCCAACCTTTTTTATTCTACGCCCCCCTTTGTATATTTTCGAAACTCTCGCGCTCCCCCCCCCCACCTTCTATAACGTGAAAATATATCACTTTTTTGTGTACTTTACGAAGAAATTATAAAATATCCGGGATGAATTCAATTTTATTGATGATAATAATTATAATTGTTCATATTTTCCCTACATTTTAAAATAAAAATAATTTAATCAATAAAAATTGTATTTCGTAATAACTGCTTGCGTCTCCAGCAATGTGTACACGCCCCCCGAGGGGGGCGCGCCCCCCAGTTTGGAAACCAGTGTTATATATGAACGGTTTTAGAACTATAATATGATCGACGACGTTATTAATCACATAATTTATGATTCGCGAGAAAAGATTATTATTAGCATAGTAAAATGTCCCTTTGAACATCGATTTGAAATTCAAATCAATATACACTACATGATACATTATTCAAATTCTGCTTGATTATAGCAATAATCTCCGCGTGTCCCTTGCGCGCGATGTCGCGAAGACGGTTTTTTCCGAAATCGCATCACTAACGTCTGCGGCACGCATAAATACTTGCACCGAGTGATACCCTACGTCGCACTGCGTCTTCTGGGCGACGGAGCTAATTATTATTATTTCTCCCTCTCCTTGAAATCGTTTATTTTATTTATCGAATAACGCCCGAGAACATGAAACGAGCGTACGTGAATTCTTATGATTAGCTTTCAAACCAATAGGTACAACAGTTATCGACTGATTATCAAACTTTAATAAAACGGTAATTTTGAAATTTAACGTACTTACTATAGTAGTATTAGTGCGTTTTAAATAATATGATTTGTACGGAATGCACGTAGGTTTAACGGGGAAAAATGTCCCGATCTTTCTTATTTTTTAATCGAATTAGTTTATTATAATTAGTAAATCTACGCGGGACACTTGCTCTGTATTACTCTGTACAGGTTGATTTGTGGTAATATTGATGGTGGAAATCGATAAAACCAAAAAATACACTACCTCCAACCCCTGCCCTCGCGCGCGCAACCACGCCCGGACGGGCCTATTTAATGATATTGTTACTATTGTGACGACGCGATAAATGATTAATCGGTTTTCGAGACTAGTCCTCGTAAAAACACCGTTTCCTTCTTCTCGCCGCAACATATTCGCGTCGGCATTAGCATAACGATCGTAAACGCCCGCATTAATTTAAGGACTTCCGCGCCGTCTCGACATGACGCGATGTGTATTATAATATAACGTCAACAACAATAATAATACGGTCCGACGTGGTTTGGCGACACCCGCGAGTCGGTGTAATAAACACTCGCCGCGAAACCTAAATGTCAGTTATTACCATAATCGGACGTGGACAATAACGCGCGCGTTACGCCGCCAATTACCGTCGCCGTGATCTAGATAGGAATCGTTTATCTTTTATTATCTCGACCTAGACGTCGCGTTTGAACGGGGGCGCGTGTGTGCAAATCATGATAAACGTTCTGAAAACGTATTTTCATGTGCACGCGTTTTATTTTATTTTTTTTCCGGACAGCTACTTTCAAGGTTTACCCGCATATTATTATACTGGTCGAAAACACAATGTTTATCGTATGACATCGTTATGAATTTTTTTTATCAAATTGTCGTACGTTTTCACGTCGTAAAAAAACCTTTTACCTAGCCGACGACGCCCATAGTTTTTTGACTTACACTCACACATTATATTTGCCATCAGATTAGTGCTTTCGTTACTAAAATCCGAATAAAATCAATCTGATATTTATTTAGACGACATTTTCCTCTCGATTCGCGTACAGATGAGAACGCCGCGCCGTTTCTTTATCGTGGATTTACGAGACGACATTTTTATTATCTAATTCCGATAACTTGTTATATCATACTCGTTGTACGTTACTATACACGAGTGTGTATGTTCGGCTGCGGTTTTTATATTTAGTTGGTCGACGAGGGGAAGTATTGTCGTGGCGATTGGGTTTTTGGAATTCGTTAAAACGAATACGCGCGTTTAAGTTTGCGCGGTTAGGTTAAAATTCGATTTTAATTTATAGTTATCGATTGGAAACAAATATTGTACTTTTCGAAATGTTGCCAATGCTGATTTGCAATAAAAAAAAAAAAAAGTGGAAAAAAGAAAGGTCTTTGAATAAACTATAAAGTATTGTGCTCGTTATGAAAACTGCGTTCACACCTTTTTTTTTATTATTATTATTATTAACAATACCGCCGGTAATATTTCTTTACGCTCAACCGATGTATACATAACAATACTCAAGTTTTCGAATATTTAAATATTAAAATACAACGACCGTTGAATTCGAGAACAAATTAATTTATCGCATATAATATATGTATATATAGAGCGCGGCGCGGAGTCGTTTATTTTACAAACAGCTATAATTGAGTGCTCCGAAACTTTTCGTACGACCGGCCTCTGCGCGGATCGAAACCTGGCCACAGGCGGTACCCGCTATACTTATATATATATTATATTTAAACAGATTGTTTTTTTTTTTTTTTAAAAAAACGCATTTAAACGTTTTGAAAGAACCGCGTTTTAATACACCGTGTGTAATTTAAAAAAATCGTCGTCGTAACGTAAACGAAATGTCAAACGTCGACTCGCGACCGACTGCGGTTTAAATTATTCGCTTTATTTCACTTTTATACGTCGCAGTATCACACTCGCAGTATCGATTCTATTTATTTCGAAGAACACATTGTTGTATTATGTGGTTATACACGTGTAACGTTACCGTGAGCACAACATAACGTACGTATAATAATCTGTGCGGTTTTTAGCATTTTGATGTGCTCGTGATGTACACACATGGTTTTCAAATTTCTCGTGCTAAAATTTGCTCCTCGCGTGCAGATATCGAACCAAAATATTATTTTATAAGCAGTATACGTCGTGTCGTTCTAAAGATCGTCTATCGGTAAACTATATATTATGCGTAATTATATGCGCGATAAAGCTTTCGTCGAGTTTCATGTGCCGGGTTAATAATATGTCGCCGTTTAATTTAAAATTTCAAAAATACAAGACCGCAGCGTTGTGCTAGTACACCGCAGCGCGGAGCCTGCATTTGATTGGCATCGTCATACATAGGAACACATAATAAGAAGCGTTATTTTCTTCACGTGACGCGTCGTCGCGAGATCAGTGATACATGAAAATTCGTGCACACATTGTATAAATTGAAAATATACTTTTGTTTTGTTTACTTAATACTTACATAATCGATCGTTTTAACTTTATTTTCAAAAACTCATTACGAAATGGCAAAATATATACCGAGACTAATAGCACTAATATTCGAATTATCCAACAGCGGTTGGTTATCGCTATTGATTTTTTAACGTGTCGTCGCGACAAAATCCATCGCTATATGCAATCCGAATATGTAATTTTATCATAGCATAACATGACGATAGGGGCGATATTGAAAATATACTTTTGTTTTATTTACGTATACTTATATATAATCGATCGTTTTAACTTTATTTTCAAAAACTCATTACGAAATGGCAAAAAAAAATACCGAGACTTGAGCTACGAATTATCCAACAGCTATTGATTGTTTAACGTGTTTTTTCTGTCGTCGCGATAAACTCCGTCGCTATGCAATCCGAATATGTAATTTTATTATAGAATAACAGGACGATAGGGGCGATATTTACAACACGCCGCTAACAATCGTTAAAAAAATAATGTCGAAACCGTCGGGCGTGCGATTGTTTTTAGCCAATGACGGTCTAGCAGCGAACGCGGCCCTGCCAATGGCAGTCGAGTGCGCGCCGAAGGAACGGGTCAAGGACAACCCGCAGGTGCGAGCAGAGTTCGGCGCCGCGTACGCCCGTCAGTCCGTCGCCCGCAGTTTGGCACACGACTCGGCCCCGGCTATAAATATTCATTGGTTTTCATTTTTTCCTCCATTCGTCGTCGTCGCGTTTAATTGAAATTTTCGTTTCTCGCGCGCCTGGCAAAACAACAAATCACTTGAACCGTCGTCGTCGTATCTTTTGCGCGCTTTCGCCGTTCACGTCGAAAGAAAACTCGCTCGTCAATCGCTAACAACACCTGGACCGAACACGTTTTAAGTACGTACGTTTATAATCATCACTATATTTTATACAAGCGTTTATAGACGGCCGTTTAGTAATTTTGTTTTTGAAAAAAACATTTTGAGGCGTTGTAAATGGTATTTATTTTTTTTTGCTTCTAAGTTTTCAAGTCGACGACAATTCGAATTATTATTTTATTCGTTAGCGACTGCAGGAGTGCATGCAGGCCAATGATAACATTATACATTCGTAGGCGACGTTGATTATATTCCAGAATATTTTTTTATTTAAATTTACGACTTACTAAAATCAAAAACAATAAAAATTATTGTTCGATTCTTCTGTGGCACCGTAAATCGTCATCACGCGTCTATTCAAATGTCTAATATATATTTACACCGCGTTTACGTTTAACTGTCGGCACATAATATACCGTAGGCACATCATCTGATGACCACGTATTTAACTAACGATCGTTAGAAACCAAAATGTTGTGTATACATAATTTAAATCGACATTGTTTATCATATTAAAGGGTTACTTTGTTTGATTAACGCGCGCGTACAACACTGCGGTCATAGTCAATTCAAATAATCATAACGATCGTTTATACCTTTAATCTCATAACATATAATTATTTATATATGGAGACGAATAAAACGTAAATCGTGGTGGGAAATAAATAGAAACAAATCTACATTATCTATATAATTGTTATGCGTTAGAAGTGTATATCGTATAGACGTTTCGGGGAACGAGAGGAAAATCGTTTTTTTTTTTTTTAATATAACGTGCAAAGTGAACAAACGTCGTAGGGTAATCGAGCCAGGACGAGCCTCGACTATTTTATAAAATTCGCGGAGATTAGGAGGAATTACAACGTAGAAACAAGTTTCGAACAAAAGTGTTCGACGCGGATCTATACGTACGTCATATTATAAGGTATCGTCGGCGATGAGGTCAGATACGAGTTTTCATTTATTATAATTATTTCGTATTTTTAATAGTAGAACACACTAGTTATGATCGTAGGGCTCGGGTGTTGATTTTGCGTGTTTTTTTTTTTTTAGTGACAATAATACTCTCTTGGCCAAAATCGATTTCGGTAATCTACAACGCGCGAATCTAATAAACGGTTAGGTTTTTTCGGCTTTTTCTATATTTTGTGATTTCGGACGATTATTTTACACACTGTCTATCAATCGAGAATAAAATCACGCGAGTTTATTATTTTTTCATTATTGAATTTACATAAATATAGTTTATCGACAATGGCTCTAGCTGGACAATACGAGTACGGCTACAGAGACGTAGTCACCCCTAAAATTAAAAATGTCATGACATATAATATATCTTTATATAATCTTTAATCCTGTCACGATGCCAAGTTCTGACGATGGTTATTAAAAAACAATTTTTTTTTAATGAAATTTTTGTGTTTTCGGGTCATAAATACATTTTTTATCGATCATTTTTACAAAATCTTCGAATTCTGGACTCTAACTTTAGCTATGTCAAAAAACGAGGTTTTTTTTTTTAATTATCGGCCCGATCGCTAATGTAAATTACAGCAAATCCATACGCGCGCGGGAAATTTCGAATCGCGCAGATTTAATACATGTCATTTTACTTTTTTTTTTTCTACAAATCTAATGCACAAAACGCGTAAAATGTGCACAAAACGAGATTCCCATTATACGCTTCCCCCCGTATAATTATACGAAAACTACATAAATTACGTTTCATTTTGGAATTTATTTATTTTTTTTGTCCAATAAACCGTTTCGAGGCCAAACAAAATTACAGTTGACGTTTCGTCTAAAAATGCTTACGCATTTCAAATCGTTTGATCGATTTTTTCTAAGAATAATAACTATTAACGTATAATATCGATTTTTTTTATCGTGTAATTACGCCGTCGTCGTCGTTTTGAACGATTCGATTGATTTAATTTACTACTAAAATAATAATTTTGACTGAAGGCGTTTTAATTCTTTTCTGATCGTAACGAATCTTCGAGAACCCTTTGACCGTAAAGTCAATCAATACGGAGAGTCGTTGTTGCAGTTATTATAATTGCATTGTGCAACCGAAACACTGGCGCATAGTATTTACGTTCGTTACACGCGGCGCTAACGGCCGAGGTCATCGCGAAATTCAGATGTTTTGTTCGTTTTTTTTTGTTTTCTCGAGGCTTATTCGTCGACCGGAAGTGTAGGCCGAGGGCGTCCGACTTGGACGGGCTCGTTCCGATTTCTCGGTTTTTATTATAATATTCTTTTTGCTTTTTTGTCGAGTATTAATTGTTGGTTGTTTCACCGAGTGAATTAGTGTTTTGCGCGATAGAAAACGAATCGAGTGATTATTATCGAAACGCATTTTTTTTTCTTTTTTTTTCTTCTTCTTTTCGTAAGTCAAACAAAGATGAAAAAAACAAACACCGAACGAACGGCGTAGAAACTCGCGGCGTATTACAAGTTTGTTTTTGTGTTTTGTGCAAAAAAAAAAAAAAAACAAAACTACCGAGAAATCAAGACGAAAACAAGTCGAACGTCGGTCACCCCTGGGCGTCTTTGTGCGGTCGTCGCGGTGGCGGGGCGACTAGCGCGCGTTCGATCCGGTCTCTCGCGTTCATCGATTAGGCGCTTTTGAAAAATATAAACCCCGAGTATATATTCACGTGGATTTCGAGTCTAAAGTCCCCCCTCCCCTAGTTGCTCTTACGTATACGCTATATGTGTCGTATAGAAGTTTAAACGCGGTCGCGTAAAAACCATTGTCGATTTCTCGATATATTTTCAACATCGATGTCTAAAAAAAGTTATCGATTATATTTTCTATACTTGCAATCGACGGTAATAACACTAGTGAAAACGGAAATGCAGTCGGCTGTCTGACTGACGACGATGACGGACGGTCGTTTTATCGACCGGAGCGCGACGTCCGATTTTCGAGACTTACTGTTTGTACGACCTACGGACGACCGCACGGGCCGAACGAAGGGGGTTTCTGCTCTCCTTGTACGGGAAACCGCGTGCGCGTTTTTGACGAAATCTCGCGATCCCGGATTAAACGAAATTGGTCTACTACGCATAATAACGAGTACACATGACGTGATATTGTATTATGCGCGCCTCCGAGTTTCCCCGGACGATTTCCCGAACTCGAGTCGAAGTGTTTTTCAACTCTCTTCAATTCGAATTGTTTATTTCTCCCCTCCGAACACTCGGTAAATGTTCGATTTAACCTCTGTAAATCGAATTCTCAGCTCGGTCCTCTGAATTATTATTATATAACTACTGTGTATATATACCGCGCCAGCATGACGTATATCATATATTACGCCGTAACAACAATGCACCCGCACGGTATAATATCAAGCAGTACTATTAAGTGGAAAACGGCGTCGTCTGATCGCATCGAGGGGACAGTGTTTACGTTCGCGCAATCGATTCGACTTGGCCGAAACGTTCTTATATTATTACGGTTCGGTTAAAAATCGTAATCGTTGTTACCGCGACAATATATTGTTTTATTCAATTTTCGTGCGTCGGCATTGTTTTTGTAAATAAACGCATAAAATATCTCGCGCGCGTATTTCTATCTAATTCGTTAATTTCGTAGTTTTATTGTTGAGTTTTTTACAAATACACCTGCAGAGTAGTATGTCGGGTACCTGACGCTGTAATTGCACTTCATATTTTTGTATTCCAGTTTACGCGGCGAAAGTTTACGCAGTTGCTTTTCTTGTGGCGATAAAAATAATGTTCATCTAATTTCCATTTCTTATGAGTATAATGAGCAGGCAGCGGCGAATGAAGTGACTTTGTTGGTGTTTAACTTACTCGACACCAATATAAATATAATATATACTTTGAATGTAAATAATATAAGAATATTACTCTGCGGCGCGAGGACTAAAACATTTCACAGTCGTCCTTCATATCTAATGTTATAATATAATACTCGTTTACAACGTTGGCTACGACAATAACATTATATTATGCAGTATGGCATACAGGGTGATTTTTATTTTTTCCAAACGCGAATCAGTCGTTTTCACTGAGAATTTAAATTATTTTAGTAATTTTTTTGTTTTGTATACGTTTTCTCGCTCGTAAAAAACGCGTATAACAAAAACAAACATTAGATTGTACGAAATTAATTGTATTTAATTGCATTTTTTTTTTTTTTTTTTCAAAAACGCAATCTATGAATTACATAATGTACGAAGGTAGAATAAATGACGAAAATATTACAAAAGATCGAATCGATACAGGGAGATTACGCGGTGTGGTGACGACTAGCGCGGGAATCGGATCGGATCAAAGGTAAGGGATTTAGTCGATATAGTTGGATAATGTTAGAGTGGCGTTGGTTTCCTTTTTGGTCTACGACGAGGGTTTTCTGGTACCTACCGGTATACTGGCTACATATTGATGTAGTAATTAGAGGGTTTTTTTTTTTGTGTGATTTGAGTTGTCCGTGGAATTCTCAGAGTACCTCGACATTACGTTTTTGAAGTTGAGATTTTTAGATCTTCGTAGTCGATGTTTGTACGAATAGATCGGAGGCTTGGGTTGCAACGGTTGTTGGACGGTTTCGCATATCCTTAAAAACGAATGCCATAATAATATGTCCACGGCGGTAGTGATTTACGTATTGCGAGTTTGTTGTTGATTTATTCATTTTTTAACGCGGGAGAGGTCTCAGTATGGTCGAAACGCTTATTATAGACACGTTAATAATCATATAATAATCATACTAAAACCGTAGGAAAATTATCGATAATTATAAATTTATACGACCCGAGAACTAAACGACCGACTCGCGTCAAAACGATCGCCCTGTATGAGTTAGGACAACGATGAAAACAAATGTGAGTTTTTATTTGCGAGCGCGACGCGATTAGAAGAAAATACGCGACGTATAATATATTATAATAGTAACCTGATCGTTTTCTCGACAGTGGTTCGAAATAATAATAATCAAATAATATATCCCGTCGAAATATTGTTTTGTTTCTCGTTTTGCGCTCGGCTGAAGTCGAAACGACGGCGGTCCCGCGACTGCGCGACGCAGAGGTAACACGCGAAACTGACTCGACCGCAACCGTCATAATATAATATACGTCCAGCTGTCACGTAATATTGTAATACTAGAAAATATTAATATTATGTACGGACGACCGGCTTGCAAAAGACCAGAACGGAGTCACAGCCGACGCCGTTTTAACGATCGCGTTGTGTTTTAATAATAATAATAATCTCAAAGGCACCCGGTGTTGGTGCCGGATTGACCTGCTTGCACGCGTAGTTCCAAGGGCTAATAGTCGGGTCCCCCTTTGTTTCGTCCTCCTCCCTTTTAAAAAGACAAAAACAACGATTGCAGAATTCGTTTGAATTTTATTATGAAAACTCAAATCATAATAATCGTATGCGACCGGTGAAAGGAACGCGACTGTTATTTCTTGTGGCGAAGTTTACGATTTTCAGACGATAAAAACGAGGCGACTAGATCAAATCGACACTGCTTGATATTTTTGATATTTTTTCGTAATTATTTTTTCAAATAAACCATCAATAGGAATATAAATAATACGCGAAATCGTGAACGGGAACGAGAGCCGACACATAGACACGGGCAATCTAAAAGCAGATACGACGGGTTTTACGTTCCTCCTGCAGACCGAACTACTACCGAACTAATCGTCCGCGTTTCGTCTGTTGCGTCAGACGTATATTGTGTGTGTAGTCTGCAGTATAATTGCAAACCGTCCGGATAAAATATAATCCCTCTCGTCGATTGCAAAACGTTAGATTGGACGCGTCGAAAGTGAATTCTGGTAATCGACGGCGAGACATTATTGTAATCGATGGGGGAAAACGCGCCGAGCGGGATTAAAAACACAAACTAGTTATAGACGCGCGGGTCCTTTGAAAACGAAAAAAAAAGACCGAAAAACCACCACCCTGTACCGCGACTATTTATATAATATGATGTGCGGATTATATACGGGTCGAGTTTTAATGAAAACGCTGAACGCGTATAAATTATAATATTATATCAAAACAAAGGTACCTACAATTACATTTTGTCCGGATTAAAGTTTTCAAGAGATCGTGAAATATAAGAGCAAATAGAGTTTTCGAACAACCGTGTAGACTTTATTAAAAATTATTCGTCGCGGAAAAAACAGGAAAAGATTACCCAAATGGTTTTTTAACTTTGTTTTTGCGGCGAAATTCTTCGAACAATCTTTCGCGCGCGTATAATGTTTCGCGTACGGCGGCGGCGTTTATTACCGCCCAAGGCGCGTTCGCGTACGCGATAAGTTAGCTAATAGTTTTCCGCCGTTAATATACGCGTGTTCGACGTTATGATAATATTAGAGCGCGCGTCCGTCCGATTGCCGAAAGTCGTTTTCTCCCCGTCGAAATATTCTCTACAAAAAAAACCGTGAACCCGAGATTTTTTATTTTTCACCCTCTTTTCCCCCGGCCGGCGTTTTATTTAAAGTTTTTAATAACCGGAAGACTATACACCGCGTAATGCACTATACGGCGAGACCGCTCGCGCTATTTATATTGTACGGCGTGCGGTTGATATTTTTTCAAGTATACTCCGAAACACGCGTACGAATTCGAAATCCGGAAAAGGCCGACAGTGTGTTTGTTTGATATTATGTATACGCGTAGTTACATAAAGGTACCGGCGTTCAGCCGTATTGATTTTTCTCTTTTCCGGAAGTTTAGTCTTTTTCATTTCAATGCACCTTATTAAATAATCACGCAGTACCAGTCCTTTAGAAAATACAGAGACCGCAATGATAGCGCGCGCGCGCGCGGTAGTAATGTGTTCGCATTGGAATCCGGAAAAGGATGCGTACAATAATATTACTATTTGCGTATTACGTCAAACACATACTTGCAGGTAAAGCAGACGGGAATACCTTTTGAAATAATGTTCGTCCAAAGAGGGCGGTTTCTCGGAAGAAATATTCTCTCTCAGAGAGATGATGATAATTATCCAATGTTTACAACAAATCCCGAGAAGTCGAAACATTCTTTGAATTACTTTCTTTTTTTTTTAACGTTAATGATTAACATAATATCAAGTCTCAAATTCGGCCTCAAAGCGAACTATTAAAACGAATTTTCACATGCCGAATTCACATTGCCGTGTATATTCCAACACTTTTAATAATTGAACCAAACTATTAACGTTTTTTTTTTATAGTAACCTAACGCGTCGATATCTGTTAAGCCCCGCGGAAGGTTCTATTTTATTTCGAGGTCGGGACAGTGACGTCGTCGATATAATTAGGAGAGAAAAAAATCGCACCGGTCAACTATGTCTGCGCGCACACGCCCGTGACGAGCGTTTTCCTCGAACGACGATCGGAAGATCGGAAGTCCCGAGTTCAAGACGGGACACGTGTTTTCTAAAATCTCGCGGATTGTTCGCGCGTCGTTTTTCCGAGACTATTCCTGCGCCGCCGTGAGAAACGAGGAGAGAAAAAACACCGCGCAGGACTCGCGGACGGCGCAGAACAGAGACGATTCTACGTAACGTTTCTCGCCGACTCTGCGCGATTTTTGTACGGTTTTTTTTTTTTAGAAACTGCGCGTTTTTAAAACTCCAATCCGGTCCCTAAACAGTGTTATAACTCCGTTATATTTCGACTTTTTCGACGGAACTGCGTTTGGACTATTCAGAATACGAGAAGCTCGTCGGCGACTAGTTTCCACCGCGTAGGTGATTTTCCAAAAGTGAAGACGATGACGAGCCAATGAAATATTTTTTTGTCCATGCCGCCGCCGCGCGTTCGAAAAACAATTCTAATAGAAATATTACCGTCGTGTCGGTTACCACGTTTTCGGTTACCACGAGTGCTTCGGGGGGCCGTAAGACTCTGCCGGATCACAAGGTTAATTGAAAACGAACATTTCGTCGGCCACCTGCTGTTTGAACGCAGTAGAATTTCCAGTATTTTCGTTTTTCGCGCTTTCGAATATCGTTTCGTTACAAAACGAAATGTTTGTAATGATAACAATAATAATATTAACAATACGACGATAAACCGTATTAACCGTTTTCAATTTGTTGTAGTGGTCTGAAGACGCGAAAAGATTTCATTCCGTTCGTCTCACCGTGAAATATTATAATATTGAGGTCGCGGGTTTTCTAGAAAAAACTCGTTGTTTTTTTCACACATTGCGAAACTCGCTTTTCTCGGCCCCGAATTTAAATTAGGTTCCGACGAGTTCAACGTGTTTTAAATTAATATTTTGCATTTTTCAACATTTTTTTCACGTTTTCGGTAATTTATTTGCCCGTGTAACAGGTCATTTTTTCATCCTTTTATGTATAGCATTTCATCGGGTTTTTATCGTTTCCGTCTATTATCGTTTTTCGCACGCGTTTTATTAATTATTTTTGTTTTTTAATAATTCTCGTCGGTATAAAACAACGGTTTTTCTTTTTTTAATAATAATTATCTAAATGTCGTCACCAATAAATGGTTACGGTTTTTACATTATTTCATCATTTTAATTTTTTCAGTTTATACAATGTACGGCCCTAAATGTAATCGTTGTGAGTATACGAGTATTGTCGCGCGTTTTTTTTTATATCAGTCTCAAAAGTTCAGTCGTAAACCCCCGTAGACGCACGCGCGCTGCACTTTATTCGAAACTCTCGATGAAATCGCTAGCGAAACGTTTACGCGCAATATAATAAATTCGCAAACCGGCGTATAATATTATGCGTTCACAACTATGTTTACGTTTATAGACTCTCGTTCAACGCGAAATAACGAGCGATTCGAATGCGAGTTTTTCTTCTTTTTTTTCCGAACGCGACGCGTTTACGCATAAATTAGGTATTACATTTGTATTCGTTATGTTCGTGCGTTCTATATGGAAGAGCAGTTGCGATCGAAAGAGTTCGTAAATATTATTAATCCATCACACACAAAAACATTTCAGATTGGTTCGATTTGGATATTTTTTATCATACACGGCGAGTATTTTAATAATGATGTATTATTTCGCGCGTAATATCTTCGCGATGTCGATAGCGACGAAATATTATTCAACGGTTAATAATTATTATTATTTGTTCACCGAATATTACCGCCGCCGACGGAACATATATATTACGTTTCACGTGTAAGTTTAGTATATGACCCGAACTCGACGAAACCCGATCGCTTTTGCGCGTTCGTCGACGAATGTATAATAATATCGTATTATATATAATTATGCGAATAAATATGGAAATTCGCGCGCGGATATGATGGATTCGTTATCGGATAACGTCGATTTAGTAGATTTAGAGTATTGAATTTCTTTATTAAAAACAATTCGAGTCGTATAATATGACGAGATGGCGCGCGTATATATAAATCGATTGACCTCTCGACGCGATGATGTAAAATCACCGCGCGTTATAGACAACGAACCGTATTGATTATTATCTGTAGATATTATATTTGTGACTATACAGAACTCGGTCGAAACTAAAATGTTTTTTTTTTGCGGTCGTTCCCCGTATTTTCATATCAATTCTATCAATTTTACGATCGACTCTTTATTTCTAAATCGACCAAAGTTAGGAATAAATAATAATTGGGGCTTTCCTGGCCTGTAAGGGAGGAAAATCACAATCGAACCGAGCACGAATGTCGATTTTCATTTGCCCGACATCGCGAACATAGTATTGTAACGATGTTATCGTGTCGACTGGAAAAACGATGCGGTTAACCGCCATTGATCAAACGAATCTCCGTCTGACGGTCGAAAAATGTTAATACCGCGTTTCGATTACAAATACCGGGATAAGGAAACGTGTTTTAATTAAGACGGAGAGAGCGGATACGCGCGGCCGAGTTCGGATTGGTCGTTAAAAGTTTGGAAAACAAAAAATCGCCGATAAATCTCGAATCAATTTTAACGAATTTCATTTTTTTCTAATACTTATAGTCATATCGCATATTATAATAGTATAGAAATTTCCGAAACTACGCGTTTTGTTCGGTTCGCGGTCGATATCAAATCGAATATTATTTTTAATAAGCACAAAACAACAACGACTCGAACAACGCGAATCGGCCGAAAATAAACAATTACTGTTCACTGTGAAAATGTTTATTTCCCAACGGTCGCGGCGTTTGGGATTTCGCGTGTTTGGTTTATGAGTTTTGAGTTTAACCGCGGAACGCTCATTGATTATACGACGTTTTTTCCCCCATTTCTTCTATCTGCGATCACACAATTTCCGGTGGTAAATCACTCGCAGCGCCCCTTTTTTAGTTCGGAAACTGCACCGCGGACAGTTGCAGATGATTTTCTCGATAGTTTTGTCTACAAACGACAAGGACAATAAACGACGAATAAAAACTATAGGAAATGAATTTCGTCCTGCGCGGCGGTCGTTTTTATTCGCGTTTTGAACGACTCGGCGAAAATCGGCCGTCGCGATATGCTTTTCGACTCGGTAACATTTAATATTAGGCATTTTACCTATGCGTATTTGCGAAATCGCTCTAGAAAGTGCATCTAAACTGCATAACTTTTCACGAATTTTGACACTCGGATTTTCACATGGTGTAATTTTTTTTCATCAACCGGCCAACCGCACTTTATGAAATAAAACTACTTATTATTTATCGCAAAAATACTATACCGTAACGAAACAGACCGCACGAGAAATATGGTGGTCTACGAATATTTCCGTCGTACCTACTGTTATTTATTTACCGTCGAGCTACGATATTCTTATTTGATCGTTATATTATTTTAATATTTGACTTTGGCGAAACTTCCGCCGGCATACGGGCTAAGGTTATTGTAAAAGCAAACAACGCGCGTTTTCGGTGTTGGGAAAAGCTATTTATTTTTTTTTCTCTCCTTTCGAGCACCGCTCGAGTTCTGAGGAAACGGCGACGGAGTGGACCACCGTCTGCGAACAGTCTCTATATTCTTACGGGAAACCAATGCGCTAGAAAAATTAAGTTTAATCGAATCGCCGAACTCGCTCACTACTAGGACACGAATATTGTTGCGAACGATTGGCGAGTACGAGCAAACGCGACGTTTACAGGACTAATCGAAACCGGCCCTGCGTGATATTTATACACATTATCGCGCACAAACGACTATCGCGGTTAACGCGCGTGGCCGGAAAAGCGCAGCTCTCGACGGCCCGGCGGTCCATAACCGATATCGTTCCGATATAATGTTCGCCTCGCGTGTTACACACATCCGACGGACCTCGTTCCGAATGTGTGCGCACACAATTACGTGCCCCCCCCCTCCGGAAATAATATTAATTAACACCGGAAGACAACCCTTCCCCGCGCGCGTTTGATGTCTTGTCGGCGGAATAATGTATACGTATATTTTAATGACGATCGTAATGATAATGCGTCGTGTACATCGTCTGGCTGGTACGCCGCTCGTCGATGTTCCGAGGCGTCGTCGGATCGATTTTTGATCCGCGCGTGCCGATTCTCGAAATCCTTCGTCCTTCTCCGGTAGCGAATCCCGGTGCTATACGATAGGTTTGATTTCGGTCTGTTCGAAATACTAATTTAATCGAACAACTTCGACGCGCGAATATCGTTTTTTCATCACTTTTAAATGAATGGCTCGTCTATGCACTTTTAATTACTTGGACGCGAAAAATAACCAAATACGCTTTGAAATTCGCGCACACTTTTGCGATGAAAATATAATTTCAAGCGTTTTTAAAATGCGCGCACGGATAAAACATCTCGTTTTACCTGTAAATATAATAAAGAGGTATTATTTAACGCTTTTAATCAATTACACATTTTTTAACGAGACTGAATAAATTCGATAAATTACCTTAGCAATCGACTATAATAATATATAGACGTTTGAAAATAATAATAAAGTCAACGATAAAATCGAATCCTCGTTTTATTTCAAGAACAAATAAATTACATCGAATAAAAAATATCATTCGAATAGAATGAAAAAAAAAATGTTATCGTACGACGGAAAACGTTCTAAACGAGGTTGATAAAACATATACTTCACTTAGCTTTATATTACGAAAGAAACACAAATTTTACTGACGCTTTTCGTTAATCTATTGTTTCAAAACTCAACGAAATGTGAATGTTTATATTATTCTCTCGAAATGTATATTTACAATATTGAAAGAGCACTGAATCGCCGTGTCTCCGGTAAATGGAAATAAACTATCGAACGGCGGCCGAGTATTGTTTAACGTTTTATCAAACGAGTATATTTGATTAGAAACAAAAAAAATGTTTTCATTTAAAAACGTGTATTTATAATAGGAAAAAATCCTCGACTGCTGCGTAAAAGACAATCGAACTCCGGGCGGTCAGAAGGATATATAGCTCAGACTTTTCCCGAAGCGTATACACGTCAGTCCTGGCCGCGCGCCCGCATTTCGCATTAGGTTTTCCGCCCCAGAGACGACTGTGGCGATACGATTAAGAACGTCCGGATTTCGAACGCGAGGTTATCATAATACGTCCATCGTTTTTCCCGGGTCACTGCAGTTGGCTCGCAAGTAACACCGAGTTGTTATAATAATATCATATCGTACGTATCACGCGCAGGCCGCGCGCGTGCTGCGGGCGGCAAGGACTCGCGGACGTTTAAAACGATTCAAACGTCGTCGTCGTGCGTCGTCACTCACGGGTCTCGTACACGCGGGGATTACGACGCAGTTCTCCGCAACAATTATTATAATAATAACACGACGCGATATATTCCGCGTTCGCATATTATATCGCGCGGCAGTTGTACGCATCAAAATACATTCACCGCGATCGTCTGCGCGCCGCCTCCTACGCGCGGTCGTGTAATACGGCGAACGCGTCCGAATCGATAAACCGTTTTAATCCGCGTAATGATACGTCGCGCGCGTATGCGACACTGTGGCGCATTAAGTTGTTTTTACTTAATATTATCGCGGTGAAAATTCGAAATACCGGAGGCAAACCGTCGTCGTGGGCGTCGTGTTATTAAATTTTGACGAAACGCGCCGCGCTGCGCACACATAGCATGATAATATCGTACGTTTAGTTATTACGTTCCCGACGATAAACATCGACCGCCTAATCACCTAACCGACGGATATCCGTCATACCGACAATATTTGCGGCGTAATCGCGTACGATGATCAGGGCTCGGCGCTAATATAGTACGTTTTTAACGCTTTTAATGTGCACTCGAAAAAGCCACAACAACAAGCGCTGTATAATATATACTCGTATATGTATTGTCTGATGTAATCGACGACGACGACCGAATGTGAAAATCAAAATATTTTGGTGTATTTATACAGTAGTCGCTGGATAATTCGAAAAACTCCATAAATCGAACTAAACGCTTGCTGGTCCCCCGAGAAAACCCTCTATAATTAGAAGAAAACACAATATGTAGTTCGGTGCCCTGAATTTCGAATTATTAAGTGACTACTGTATATTATATCGTGTTTGCTTTCGTTATGCATATTCATATGCTGCTGTTCGGTAGTTGTTTATTTCCTTTTGTATAAAAAATATGCATGTAAATAGCAAAATATTAACAAAATCAAATTCCGTATACGACATCGGGGAAGAGTGAAACACTCAGTCCCTTACTTTGAATGTTCCGAGACTTTCAAAAACATGCTTTTGCCAGAACTTCCGAGCCCTGATAATAACGTCGTATATCGAACGGTTTCCGTCTGTGTTTCTATTATTGCCGACGTAATAATAATAATAACATTCGGTGACGACGGCGCGGCGGCGGCGTCGTTATTATCATATTACGTTTAGCGGATTCGCGTTTTTCAGACGTGACGACGAAAGCGTCGTGTTTTTCGACGGAAAATTTATATTATCTTGACACGTCGACGGACAGTGAGGATTAAACGCGCGTTGATTATCGTTATTACATCGCCGCGTCCTGGAGAACTACGCGCGACGACGTCCGAACTATCAACGCGTTTCGATTTCGCAGCAAATTTGATAAAAATGGTGCGGTATTATTTTCCGTCAAACGCTCGCTATATACCCGAAAGAATAATAATTTGAACAAGTTATTAATATAAAAAGACGCGCGTCTCCGTAGGCCGGGCGCGAGCGTTGAAAAGCGACGTCAAACTCGGGAAATAATTAAAGATCACTGTCGAATTATTCGTATTGCGCCGTCACGTCGCGTATACGGCGTACAAAAAAGTGCAACCGCGCCGTCACGGAAGCTCCGAGTCACGCCGAGAGTGTCGCGCCGGCCGGGCGATAATAACAATTACGTTGAAAAACTTACGTCACGCGACGGCGAGGGATAGGAAACGCGCTTTTGGCCCATCTATCGAAATAGGTCAACGCGAAGGACGAGCGAGGAAAAAAAAAGGAAAAATTAATATATCGCAAGCCAATTAGAAGTGCACTGCAGACTGCATCCGCCCGCGCGGTATCTCGCGTTAATTCGCCGCGACAAATCTTTACGCAAGGTTAGAGACGCAATAACCGTCGCAACGTTTTGAGGAAAAGAGCTAGTGTTTGCGACGAAATCCATAGTCGAAACGAAATATAACAGTAGTTCGAATTCAAAAAGTAAACGGAAAAACGACAAAATATCGAGTCTAGACGTGCGGAAAATGAATGGCCTTTGAAGTCCGAGTTAATAAATAACGAACAATTATAAAAAAAAAAAGAACCGCTTTATAAACGAACGGTTTCGCCGCTCGCGCGTTGTACGATTCCGAAAAGCGGCCGCTGCGACGAGCCAAAACATCTTCGCCGAATTTTTGGCAACACGTTATTATTCGCTATCGTCATCATATATTATATCAGCGACGAATATTATGAAAAGTATAATAAGTGAGGCCGCTAGAAGTAGCCGTCTCTGCGAACTGGAACCGGACCAAAGACTACGCGATAACGGCAACGACGCCGCGTGATTTATATACGAATTATTATAATAATTTAATATTATTTTAATATTGCGCACTCGTACCTACAAATACAGTCGAGTGTTTCGAGTATAAAGTGCACGTTATCTCCGCCGCGGCGGCGTTTCTATCATATCGGCCGGGACGCGACTGATAAATTACTAATTTTTTATTTCGTAATTTATAATTCCTCGAGGATCGCGTTTTATATTCCATGTAAGTAATTTATTTGATGTTTTCTACTCTCTTATTTGCATACGAAAGGTATTTAAAAATTATATATATATATATATTATTCATGACACTCGAAGACTTAGTGGATTTTGAGTACTAATATTATATAGTCTATAAACATCTGTCGAGCTACGGATCCGTCGACGATAAAAAATCTGTAAACGCCGTTGTTTCCTTAGCACTTTAAAACACCCGTAATCTCCGTCGTAAAATTGAAACGTTTTAAATTTTAAGAATTTTAATCTACTTACTTCTTTTCAAACAAACAAGTCCTCCTTGATTCAAGAAAACCGTAAACGGGAGTATGATTATTAATCATAAATATTAAATAAATTTAATAGATGCGCTTTTTTTCTTCTTCTTTTTTTGGCTACTTAAAATGCTTTTTTAAGGATTTATTTTGCTATAAAATCCGAGCCCTAATGATTAATATTCACATGCCGTTATTATCTCCAGTCTTTTTCTACCTTTAGTAGCAGTTTTTTTTTTCGAATCTCAGCCCTAACAACGTGTAATTCTACAGAATTTTTTTGATTCGCTGAGAAAATTCTTCGTTTTCTATTATTTATTCTTTTTTATTCGTCTATTCGAAGGTATAACGATTTTCGAGTATTATTAAAATTTACACTACATTTCCTTCTCCTCGGCGACGCGCGCATAGCGAAAGGAACTCGACAATTCACTGCGCTTTTTTTTTTCCAACGACGAATTATGTGATTAATACGTAACTAATAACGAATCCAACTCGCGTCCGACCTATGAGGGACTACTGGTTTTTTATTTTAATGAAATTAATAATCGATGTGATAATTCGTTTGATCATAGAAATATGCGCGTGTATATCCTGTTTCGCGTTGAAAATAACAATTTTGATTTCTCGGTAAACGGTTTTCGACGGGAGAAATTATTAATACGTTTCGTTGGAATCGTGTATTGAGAGATTTTCGGAATCGCAAAACGACACTGTTAAAACACGCCAACGCTAAAAACATATCTCGCAAATGCACGCTATCGTTCTATAACACTCTAAACCGTGGCACTACGTCCAGTATATCGCCATCGAGAACGCGCGTGAGGTCTGGGAATTGCGTCTCGTCGATGACGTCTGATCCGCGCGGGCGTCCTCGTATCCTTTCTCGTTTCCGCCGCCGCGAACTGTCAATAATCGCTGTCCGACAGCACAGTTTTGCAAAACGGTCGTCTTTTTATACACACACACATATAAACGAGTTGTGTCGAGTTTGATCCTTTGCGTAAAACTGACGTATTTCCGTCGCCACGACGCGGTTTTTTATTCTCGTCCGATCCAGACGTGTTCCAGGAGGGTTGATAAGCATTCCGAATTCGAAATCGAGGCCTCCGAAAATCAAAAAAAATCTTATTCGCCAAACGATAGTCATCGATGTAGTAGAACGTTATACGCGCGTTTGAAACTGTTGTCAAACGAAGGACAAAGACGCACCGCCAGAAGTTCAAGAGTTTTCCGCGACAAGGGGTAGACGCGAAGGATTGACGATGTGGGCGGGGGATTTTTTTTTCGTTTGCTTACAAATCTCTCGATCAGACTGAATATTCAATCCTCGTATTTTAGCGGATCGTGGACGACGTGCAGTACAACAGTAGGTTTTAATTTTTTCAACATGTACATTTTCTCTCTTCGATCTAGTTCACTCTATCGAATTAATTAATTTCTATTGTGCGCGTTACGCTCACCTGCAGCAGTCACACGCCCGTATAAAAATATCGCTTTTAACATGGCCCCCATGATACGAAAATCGTGTTCTTACGTTATAATATCGTGTTCGACGACGACGACGCGACATGTAAATACGTTCGGTAGACACGAAATGTGTTTTCGTGTAACCCTGAGTAGGCCAGTAGGACGTTCTTGTTTTTCGTTCGAGAGCACGAGTAAAAAAAAAAACCTCATCGAAAACACACGCGGCGCGGGCCAATGCGTCGCGCGCAGCTGCAACTCTGTCGCCGCGAAATTATACAATACTATGGTCGAATTGTGTTCTAAAAAAAAAAAAAAACTAATCATAATAATAGCGAATAATTATTATTATACTCGTCGAGAAAATGCGCGCTGCCGCCGACCGACGCGTGTATCGCAGAGAAACGGTCGGATTTAATGAGTTTCGAAAAGTTTTAGATTCGGTCGGTTTTAAATTTTCGCGCGATATTAACATAACGTCGTTGTCGACGTCGGTTTTCCGTTCGAATCGAGTTCGTTTCGCTAATCAAATCTCGACTTTTAAAAAGTAGGCTCGCGAAATTCGTGTAAATATTTAAATTACGCTTTTATTAGGTTTTCCATGGCAATAACAACGAATCGGATTCGCGTGTTTCACAGACGGCGCGAACGAATAAACAGAGCCGCTAATAGATTAGTATCCTTGGCGATCGTCCTTTTCTCGGGCGCCCGTGCACTCGCGAACCGAGAGGATTTCGCGGCGGTCTCGCGACTTTTCCTTCGAATCGATGTGTTTTCCATTTATTTTTAAATCGCGTGTTTTGCGTTTCGTCCGCGTTGATGTCACTCGAGAATAAAAAGAATAATTCGTTCGATTCTACGGCTCGATAGAAATAATTCGTATTCATCACAAGTAAAATTGAGTATGATTATTATTATCGTCGTAATTATTTTTTATGTTTTTTTTCGCGACGATTATTGTTTTATTTTTCGAAATAAAGGGTCAGACGCAATACTGTCAGCCGGCGGCGGTCAAATCCCCGTGCCCTCGCACTGAAATTGAAAAAAAAAACTTTTTTTCTCACTCGAAAAGTATTATATAAATGTTTCAATTAACTTTTAACTCCTTAAATTACTTTTCGAACTCTGCTCGAATTTTAGTGAATTCATTTCGCCGACTCGGCATGACGGTAAATAATTAGCGGCTTTAAAATGATTTGTTAATTATTTTTGTAAAATATTATTTCGAATTCATAATCGTAATCAGTGGAGCCTACAATCAATTGTGTATTCTACGACACGTTTGTGTCCGAACAAGAAGCAAATAATTTTGTTTTTATATAATTGCGCTAGTAGTCGGTATACACGTTTCGTATAAATTTTTTTCCTAGTCGAAAACAAGAGATCGTTTCTTGTAGTCGAAAAAAAACACACGTCATTGTTACCAACGCGCATTTCTCGTGTTTCACTCGGAATCGAAAATAATTCGCGCGCCTTTTCTCGTTAGTCGACTGCAGCGGTGCGTTTGGAATCCTCGGTGGTCGGTTTTAATAATATTAACGCGTGGGTGATTACCGCCAGTAAATCCAATATAAATCGGAGCGAACACTGGAATATTGTCGTCGATATCGATCGCGGTCTGGATTTAACGGTTGAAAAAAAAAACGCTACCTAGAGACTCGGCGTTTGACGGAAACAATATCTGATTTCGAAAATCTCGCGGACCGCTACGACTTTTTTTCTTCCTTTAATCGGGCCAACTCGAATTCCCCCGCGGAATACGCGCGCAAAACAAATACCAATTTTATAAGTAATTTCGCCGGAAGTAAAACTCGCCGTTTCCCCGCAAACCGCGGAACTCGAAACGCGCGCGCATATACTCGGAGGTATACGCAAAAATAAACACTATACTTTTCGGAAACGTTTTCGTCGAATTCATAATATATAATACGCGTGTTATGCGAACGACGTGCGCGCGCGCGCGCTGACGAATCTCTTATCAAACTTTTAGTTATTAGTATTCCTCGCGTGTGGTACGTTTTTCAGATGCTTTCTGATTGACTCGAAACTTTTATCCGTCGCGCGCGCGCGCCCGAGACGTCGACTCGCCCCCGTTTAATCAGTCCGTATTTACCCGCCGTGTTATATATTATCATACGCGCACCGTCGCGACGGCATTATATGTTTCGAAAGTCTTTCGAAATTCACACACGCGCGCGCGTGGAAAATCGTTTTGTGGCTCTGCGCGGTCCGAGTAGAGACGAATGTCTCGTTTTCTCTGCGCGCAGTATTATCTATGTGAAAACGCAAAGTGCTCTCCCTGTTCGGTGTCGAATTTAAAAGCAAAACAATAAAAAATACCCACACGCCTTGAATATTATGTAATGTTTTCTTTTATTTTATCAAACAAGTGTGTAACCTAACCTAACGAAATTCTACGAAATTATTTATCGCCACGTGTTTGAACGCGTCATTTTTATAAATTCAAATCCGGATTAATTTGTACTAATATTTGTATCGGTTTCGTCGCGCTGTTATAGCCGACGTGTTATGGTCGCGCGTTTTTATTTCATAAACTGCCCCGGTACATTTTCGTTTGATGTCGTCGCGAACATGATTGAAAAACGGTTTTTGAAAACGTTCGACTTGCCACGGGGGTTTTATTTTTCCCGTTCGTTAAACTAAACGAGAAACTATAAAAACAGATCCGTGTGACGAATTTTCACGCGGCACAAACTGCTAATCGCCGTTTTGACGCGTGTTGCACAACGCGAACACTCGTCTATTTCGAATTCGGCCGTGTCGCGCGCACTACATCGCGGAAATTACAATCGCGTTCGTCCCGACAACCACGTGGACGTCGATTTTATAATTATTTACTCTGTCCGAACACATTTATAGTTTGTGTACTCGATAAATATATATTTTTATATTTCGTAAAACCGACGGCGGCGTAATAATGACGTAATCGACACGCGGCGATGAGATCGAAACGCGCCATTATTATTATTATACAAACGGCCGGTATATGTATATTATATATACGGGGCCGTTTCAAATCTGGGATATTTGTCAGCTGACGGAAGATTAAAATCGGAATTAAATCTCTGGAAGAGCAGAGCATATTCTAAAGATTATTATTCCGCTTGAATTTTACGGTGGATTTCGCCTCGACGACCGTCTTGTGTTTTCATAATTAATTAAACTGCTATCGACGACGACGGTATGCCGCGTTATACACACAGTGCATTTGCATTATATTATCATTATTATTATATCAATATAAATTATACGATGTAATAATAATCGTTGTTGTTGTAAATAACCGATAACTACGTGTAATAATTATGGTTTGTCAGACGTTAATTATTATTCTGTCTTGTCGTTTACAGAGAACGCCGAAGAAATGGACTAGCCTCCGTCAGCACCGCAAAACGACCGAGGAGTCTGCGACGGAAATGGAATCATCGCCGCAGGCACAAAGACGCACTAATTGGGCGGTCTACCAACATTTTTCCACGGCTTCCGACTCGCCGACTCCGTTGCTGGTAATTTTCCACGTCTATCTCTAACTAACTCTCTCTCTTTCTCTCGATTCCGTACGTGTGTATGCGCCTCGTCCGTTAATTAGAGCGAAAAAAAAAGTCACTGCACACGTATAAATTATAACTCCTCGTGCCCCTCGTATACACGTGTAAACGCGTACGAACAGTAGTAATCAAAATGTCCTGCGAAAATAGCTAAACTTATACGTGACCGCGGCGCGCGCCGCAGTGTGATTCTCCTTTTTAAAGGAAATAATAGGAATAATAATTCGAGCGATTCGCGTTTCGCGTCCGTACGCTTTCCGCTCGAAAAATTTCTAATTTTCTAAAAACCGTATGTATCGACTCGGAACTTTCGAATAATGGCGATGGGACCGACCCGTTATAATAAAATCGCCGGGACGAGTAGATGCAAAATTTCATAGAATTTTTTTCCTTTTTTTTCTTCGAAAATTCGTTTCTATAATATAGCTATTATACACTATTGTTCGCGAAATATCACGGATATATTATAGACGACGATCGATCGGCGTACGTTTTCAACACACGGCCGTAATATTAAAACGATTCGTCCAACAATATTACTACAATATACACGAGTCCCTGCGATAAAACTGACATTCGTCACCCCTACGACAATAACGATCGTGTTGAGTAACAGTTCGGAAAAAAACCGGAAGTCGATTTTACTCGGCACGCGATCGGAGACGGGGTCGACTACGCGGTGTTTTTATTTTTTCGTCACGCGGGAACTTTTCGGTTGTTAGACGATCGTTATTATAATACGTACATCGTAATACGTATTGCGTCTCTTCGACAAAGAGAAAACGGCACAGAGTCGCGTGAAAACAATCACCCTGTATAATATACAGTGTACATACAAACAATACACCCTGTATTTTTGTGCGCTTTACTCGCCGATAAGGGGTAGCGAAGGGTAGCGACCCCACCTTTTTCACGAGGTAGCGAGATGATATTTTTGCACCCCCGTGAAAAAAAATCGCGATTTCTGCACCAGAATCAGTTATTATATACAGTAATTACCTAATTATAATGATGGTTTGTTATGAATACATAATTATGTAACAATTATAGTTAATGACTATACGCGTGTTTACGTGAAAGTGCACGTGCACGGGTGCACGGCTATTGAAAGCCGAACTGCGCGCGGCCTCCCGACCAATGACAGCCGAGCTGCGTGCGCCACCCGATCGTAAGCCGATCGGGTGACGAGCGAAAGTGCAGCAGCTTACTGCAGCCAGTCTAGTGTCGACAGCGGTTCAGTGAGTTCTTGTCGGTTTTAACATGTGCGATTTTTATTTTTTTTCTCCGTGACCGGTAAATATAATGTCGTCGATTTTAATTATTTATCTCGCCGCGACGATTCGCCAAACTTTAATTCGCGATTTTTTCTTTCGATTTTATTCGTTTTTATCGAGTGACTTTTGTATCAGTGACAACTTACTTCATTTCACAAGCCCAATACTAACACCGAACATCAACAGTGACCTGCTGTAAGTAGTACCGATTATATTTATTTAATAGATAGGTAGTGGTGTGGGTCGTAGGCGCCGATAGCGATCGCTGATTCTTTTCATGATTGCGAAATCATATTTTTTTTATAAAAAAAATCGTCATTTTCATAAATCATTCAATGATTAATCGACCTTATTATAATGATATAAGTAAATAATTCGTAAACGTCTCAATCGAGCTCATTTTCAAAATTTTGATGTATTATTATCGATGACTATATAGTACCTAATTGTTACCAGTCATATGACGTGTCATTCGACGGTTATAAAATAGGCACACTGTTGTCGAGCTCTATTATTCGATTTTTAACGTGTTGACGATTCGTAGGTCCCCTCCCCCCCCGGAACAATTTGCTGCTACCCCAGTAGTTTTTCCCAAACGGCGCCCCACCGCGCGTTAAAATTATCGTATAATGTGTATAAGTATAACGTTATTTGCCGGCGCACGCGCGACTCTCGCCCGGCCGATGTTGTTATACATCTATACAGCGCGTTGTGTACGTACAAGAGGAAATACCCGTGTAATTGAATAAATTATCACCGAAAGCCCTCGAGTACATCAAGAACACTCCTCTCTGTCACTGTGTGCGGCGCCTGCGGCATGGCGCTCGGTTTATTAAAATTACCGATAAAATAATAACAACGACTCTATAAACAACGATGTAACGCCGGTCCCCCGTAGAACCGCCGTCGCCGCCGCCGCCGCCGCCAATCATTATCCTTGAAACGATTATTATTTTTGTCGTCATTATTGCGTTTGAGTATCAAAAACCTTTATAAAATTATTCGTAGGCGGAGATTTAATGGAATTTTTTTTTCGGGGGTGCGGGAAGAGCTTCGGTCGTTTTTTCTCTTTACTATCGTAGCTATTTTTGAGTTTAAACAGATATAAATTTGCATAACCTTTCCCTTTTTGTGGACGTTTCGAACACTCGTTCCGTTTATCGAAAACGTATTATCGCATAAAGTTTATGTTTTTTTGAATAACAGCGAAAAATCATAGTTAATATGTCAGAATTATCGATTTAAAGTATTTATTTTTAAATATATAACAACGGCCGTTTTAAATCTGTATTAACAATAACGCCCAATGGAAAAAATGTTCAATTTTTACATTTTGATTAATTTTATTGAGTTTATTAAATTCGCATCGACACGACTTGGAATTTTCGGATCGCAAAATAGTTTTCAACGTTACGTATCCTCGTTTTAATTCTCTGCGTGAAAAGTATTTTCAACTATTTTCCACCGGTCGGCAATATTAATGATATTTTAAACTTTGAATATGAATCGTGTGCGCGCGCACATTTTAATAAATTCGATTATTGAACGATAAAACGATTGACCTAAGGTAAAACGATTTTAGGGGCCGGACAACTATTTCGAGTGGCAATCATTCTTTAGCCTTCCCCGATATCCGTATACGATTGTTATTCGATAGTCTTGCGCGTATTTCGTCCTACGGAAGGAAATCCCCCCCCCCCCGGGTGCACGTTGACCAACGAGGCGGATGATAATGTGTGATTCGAAAAAGTCCTCTGCCGATGAGAGAAATAAACGAAAGTTTATCGTTTTGAAAACGAATCTTTCGTTTATTACATACCACGGCGATTTGCTCGCGAACGTCGCTTTTATATAATATCATCTCGGACGGAATCTTAACTGAAACGATCCGTTAAACAATGTTATTTATATACATGTAAAAATGAAACCCCCCGACTGCGATAACAATTTCCCGAGAGAAAATTACTTTTCTTATTCTGTTTTTTCGTCGTCGTCGTCGTCGTTGTTGTTGTGAAATTTCCTTTCGAAAAATACCTACTGTAAAAATATCGTTTTGACATTATGATATATATTTTATATTAGCCTTTTATTCCTATCAAAATCCGGTGTTTATTATTTCGGGGCAGATTTTATACAAACAATATATAACTCGAGTTGAAAGTTTTAAAAAATTTTTTAATTTCGTTTTCTCTCTATCTCTCTCTCAAAAGAAAGACGCTTTTTTCAATTTCAATAATAATTATAATTGTATACCTACTTCAGACGAAAATTCCGTCAAAGAAGATTACTTTTTACCTTGTACGTATATAATATACGTATTGTGTGCAACAATATTGTTGGTATACGAGTATCTACTGTAGAAATCACTATAACGAGCATCGCTTAGAACGAGATACTGCTTACAACGAGCAAAACGTTAAGTCCCGGCACGTATGATTGTATGTTAAAATATACGTTTACAACCACAAAATATATACCGTTTAAAATAAATATTTGGTTATAACGAGCCGATAGTTAAAATAAGTTAAAATAATCTAAAAAGTAGCGATAATCAGGCGATTAGAATTATGTTTAAACAATAATTTATCGTATTCTATTATTTATTTTTTATTCTATTAAATATTTTTTATAAATATTACTTGGCGCGGCCAACAAGAAACAAATAAAATAACGTCCCGAAGTGTTCACAAATAAATCGTTTGATTTCCACGTGTAAACGGGATGTAACGGATCATTTTCAACAAAAAAAAACGTTTGATTATTACTTTCGAGTTAGATAAAAAGTTTCGCCGGACGCGTGTAACATTCTATGACGATGAAATGTAAGTTTTCGCTTCTTGGACGCGCAAAATAAATACACCAGCTCGTTGATGTTGTTCTCGCGCTTTATTTCCATACAAAATATTCAAACGTTTTTTTGTTCGTTAAAGTTTTAATTACTGCGAAATTGATTGTTTTCGCAAAATAATAACAACAATGTTTCGGATTTTGAAATTTTAATTTTAAATACACAAGAGTTTACAATGTTGTTAATCATTATAGTTTTAAAATTCGGCGAGTTCGACTTTGATTTTTTTTTTTTTTTTAAATCGTTAAAGTTTGAATTACAGTGAAATTAATATTATAATGTCACGAAATATCGCGCAAAGTTATAATTAAAACGAAATACGAGCCGGTCGGTTATTGTTCGTGCCCGCGCTCTCTATAACAATTGCGATTTATTATTACTGTTTTTAAATTCTTTCGAGGGCAGTGGTTTAAAAAGGTCCGATATAAACACTCGGGCGGGTTTGAAACCAGACGCAAAACGCTCTTGAAAACGACTTGTCGAAAAGTTCTTAAAAAAACTACGAGGGGAGACGAATCGTTGATAATCAAATCGGATGAATACGATACGAATTTTAACGAAGCGTCGCGAGACGCGTTTTCGGAGGACGGAAATGCGAGGAAAAAAGACGTTTGAATGAACGAAAAAAATAACATAAAATCGTTAAATTCTCGGGGAATAAAATGCCGCGTTCGATTTAATTCGAAGTTAATCGCCTTCCTCGTCCGGTATGTAATTTCAAAGTTTTATTTTCGAACGGTGTTTTTTTCGTTTCTCTTCGGCGGCGGCTCGACGTAAAATTTATCGTACGACGCGCCGAGAATATTATTTATACGTCGAAGGCACTCTAAAAGCTTATCATAATCTAGTACTCGTAATTATTATACATCGAATAATAATTTTATGCATATTATAATACGATGTGTGATATAGTGCGGTTGGTAGGATTGCATATGATTAGTGACGCGTAATTCGTCTCGCGTGTTTATTAGAGTTTGGAAATCGTCGTGTCACGTGTGTTCGATAAAAATACGGCGTTTTCCCGTCGTGTGTTTCTCGATTCGTTTTCGAGACGGCAAAACTAATCGCCGCATTTCACACGCTCGCAGTGTTGTCGCCGCGTTACGGGCGTCGTCGTTGTATTTACGCGATTAATAATACCTATGACATCTCCGCCGGGCGGCCGTTCGGTTTTCGTCGCGCCGCCGCCGCCGCGGTCGGTCGGGCCGAGATTTCGCGCAAGTCTTTGACATTTCCAAAACGTTCAGCACACGCCGTTTGATATCATGCGCTCCCGCCGTTGGTGGTAGGTACCCGTTTTGTTTGTGTAATTATTTGTTTTACGTTGTTTGATAGTAATTCCACCGATATCGGGGAGACGCTTATCGCGCGTCGTGATAACGAACGTACAGTGACGCGTAACGCACGTAATGCGATTGTCACCGCAGTATCCGCCGCGCGCGCGCGACGAGGCCGGATTTTATTTCCCCGTTCCCTATACTACTTCCGTAGCGACAAATCAATTTTTTTCGCGCGATTTTCGACATATTAGTAGTCGCTGGATCAGGCCCGTGCGCAGGATTTCATAATGGGTGGGAAGGGGGATTTTTAAAATAGATACATCAATAATTAGCAAAAATCATATAATATAATTATATATTTATATATTGAAGATAACACAATAACAGTGGTGTGCTGCAATAATGTTATGCATTGTTATTTATTACAAATAAGATTATAAAATATTTATTATAATCGATCGAAAATAAAAAACATGATTTATATTTTTACGCTAAACCCTACCTTTGGCACGGGCCTGCGCTGGAAAATTCGGATTTACCGAGCGTGTTCGGAGGGGAAAAAATAAATAATTCCAATAAAAGAGAGGTGAAAAACACGATTAAAGTCTAAATTAGGTAGTAATAAACTACGATTAATATTTAATCGCCGTCGTTATTATAGTTTGATTACGTCGAATAGATTGTCATACAATATAATATAATCTTTATATAATCGCGTTTAAAGAAATTCGAATCGTACAGTGTCCTCCCCTCCGCCGACAGACATTTCGAATTATCGAGGGGAGGGACGACCGAAACGCATGTATTTTCTTCTAATTATAGAGGTTTTCTCGGGGGACCACCGAGCGTTTAGTTTCGATTTATGGAGTTTTTCGAATTATCGCGAGTGAGACTATCATATAATTTAATCGTCCGATTATTTAATACGACGGTATTCGATTACAGAGAGAGAGTATGTGTTTCATCTCGATGGATGCGATTACGATCCTATATTTCTAAAAGCTCTGATACTTGCAACAACCGGGGGATCCAGACCTCGAGGACTCCTCTCCCGGATACGCGCGCGCGCTTGCGCCTGGCACTCGGGCGATACGATATATTTCGGGGCCGGCTTTTAACATGCAAATTTTAATGGCTTTCGCGAGCAGTCTCGTGTGTTTCATTATGATATAATACGTACGCGAGACCGATTAAATCGACTCGATTTTAAACTCCGCGCGTGAATCTAACCGAACCCGCTATTATTATTATTAACCGTCTATTAATAACTAATAACCTAACCGCAGCGAGGATAGTGAATTTTTTCACCGCCACCGCGTTCCAAAACAAACCTACGAATTTGTTATTTTCAAATCGATTTTCTCTTCTTTTTTTTTTCCACGCGGTCGGCTGTATTTTTCAAACGTCATCCGATTTATTTTAGCCGTATTACACGCGTCGTGCCTATTAAATATGTTTGTAATTGTTTACGAACTGCATCGGTACACGCCAAATACAGCGTTTTCATACGCTTTTTTAGCGTTTTTATACGTATATAAATATTTGTGTCGTATAATAGTCGTGCGTACGGTTTGTCCCAGCTTTTTACGGGTTTTTTTTTACTCATTGGATTACGATTTTTGAATTTCGTTTCGATCGTCCACTGTCGGGCCACAGTGACAATAACGTTTTAAAAAGTGCTTGGCGGTTGAATTAAAATTATATTAAGAGCTTTGAATAATCTGTTATTGTAGTCTCGGTTTAATAATAAAAAAAAAAAAGCATAAACCGATTACGTATTTATCGTTAGATTTAACGGAAATCTGTTTGTTTCGGCAAACTGTCCTCGGTGCTATACGTTTCGATTGCGGGTCGTGAATTTCTCGAATGTGTAACCGCGAGCTATAGTAATAATATTGATTGTATTATCTGCGGTTCATAATACTCGTACGGCACTACCTGTTGACTATTGTTTTTCCATTGTTAGTTTCGGTTAAACTTTGGAATTACGACCGTACGATTACTTTTAATTAAAATTAGCTGTTGAAATTATCATCCGGGAAAATCGCGCTAGCAAATTATTGCTGGCGTTATATTTTTCTAAATAAAATCCAACAACAGAAATTTAAACTATCGTTTTGTCGTATTTTCAATAATTTTAAATTTTAGAGAAAAAAAAACGGTCGACTGAGCAATCATTGTTCTTTAAATTTGCTTGTCGCTTAACTCGTCCTCCTTCTCTAATTTTCGCCTCCATAGATTACACAATGCGGTATTTTATTTTAAAATCGCGTTCAGATAAAAGTTTATTTTATTCGTTCGGCGTAATCTTCATTCGTTTATTTTCAACTTGCTCCGTCTGCGCCGTTGCGAGTTTGCGAGTTTCCACACAATCGCAATTATGATTGCGCTCGACGTTTTTACCTTCGCAGAAATGACTTTGAACTCGAAACATTTTATTTTCACCGACAGTAAAAGGATTTACTGAAATCGTTAAAACAATATTTTCACCCCCGGCGTTTTTATCCATTAATTTATTCATTTCGTCGACCGTTTTTATCCGTTCCCCGTCCGTAGTTGTATCATTCCCCGGACGCGCGTACAACTCGTGTACAACTTACCGTTAAAAATAAACGTTTTGAACATTTTGCCCAGTAAATAGAACACGCATACGTTCTTATTGGTGAGATTTCTTTTTCAACTAGTAATGTAAAACGGTAAAAATCGAGTGCATCATATTGTGAATAGAAACATTGCGTTGTTCAAGTCCTGCGTACGTTTTGCTCTGGGCCCGGTAAATCTCAAGGACCGCGCCGTCGTTACCCCGTGCATGCGTACCATGAAAAAGAAAACCTATTCACGGGGCTTAGGATTTGCTCATCCAATCGACACTACACCGAGGGCGTCCCTTGACCAATCTGTAGGGGGAGGGGGCGAAATGAATGGTTTAAACTCGGTCTTTGCATATTATCTTAAATTACTTTATTAAGTATATTCATTAATATATACGTGTGCAAATAATTATGTAGTACCGTGTAAATGAAATTGTAAATTCTATAATATTCTTCTTTTGGATTTGTCCAAACGGCCAATAGTGCAATTCACATGGATTTCTACGTCCGTTTATGCATCGGTGCTGTCGGTTGCGACTGCCCCGTTTGGCTTCTAACCCATTTATATTTATACATATATTAAAGCAATCATAGACGATTGAAACTAAATTGTACAATTATTATTACGAATGAGATACGGACAAATAAAACCTAATAAAATGTTTATATTTATACATATATTAAAGCAATCATAGACGATTGAAACTAAATTGTACAACAATTATTATTATGAATGAGATACGGACAAATAAAACCTAATAAAATGTTTAAAAAAACGACGAGGAATCCCACTAACCGTTGGGCGATTGCCTCTTTCGCCCCCCCCCCCCTCCTGAAGACGTCTCCCACACTACACTCTATAATTGTCGAACATCTGTTATTTAGATATTAACAATAGGTTAGGTTTGATATTACCAGTGAGCGGATTTCAACCGTCCGTCGTCACCGTTAACCCGTACCGATTGACCAACTGAAAGCGACCAAGTAGCTTCCACTACTAATTATTATAACCGCACGTCGACGGCTAATACGAGCGCATTAAATTTAGATAATATTATTTTGTCGCGCGCGCGTTCCGATAAACGTTTCGCTCACTCGTGCTGCGAACGCCGCAAAATACGATCACAATAATAATACGTATTGCGAATGCGCGTGTCGACTAGACGAAACTTCGGAACATTGACCGAAACGTTTATCGAAATTAATTACTCGTAACAATAGTAATAATACGACACGCGTTCTCCATCGACGTGAGTGATTTGTTGTACACACATATAATATATCGATCGCCATATCAGAGCGCGCCGTTCCGAATACAATACATATTTTATTCATTTAACTGGTAGTTTTGTGAAAGCTGTTGAAAACAAACAACATTTGATTGCACCGAACGCATCGTACCGTGTAATATCGTAGAGCTCACCGTTGAAATATCATTGACATTTTTCGTCATATTAAACGTTTGTGTGTGTTTGTATAGGTAAAACTGTAGTAGTAGTGTACGACGTGCAGTTTTCAAGCACGATCAATTCGTCTCTGCGTAGCGCTGCGCTTCTCCGAATTTGCGATTTAACATAATTTATTTTATTCGCGAAAAGTAATATTATATCCGTCTCTCTAGAGTTCGTTCGTCATTGATATTGTCTGAACGAATGCGAAAACTTTCGAGAGACAACGTTTTCGCCGAGAAACAGATATCGTTTCGTATTATTGGATAATATTATTGGAACGCGATTCTCGCGGCGCTTATACTATACGACACGGCCGTTTCCGTTGTCGTGCGCGTCATGTCGAAAGCTTTGAAAATGCTGTCCCGAGCCGTGCCCCGGCGAATCGAATAAAACGGTCGTCCGTTTGACAGTGCGTCATTATTTAATAGATGTAATTATTATTTTATGTTGCACGCGGAGCGGCAGGAACGTCGTGAAAAAAAGGACGTGGTTTTCTTTTCTTTTGGTCCGCGACTCGGCGGGTAAAATTAATAGAAAATAATAAAAAAATAATACAATTTTCATCTCGCGTCACGTAACGCGTATAATAAATCGTTAAAAATGCTCGGCCGTTAAGAGAATAACGAGCTACCAATATATGTTTTATCGTACTTTTGGCCTTTAATTATTAATCTTTATGCTATAATAATATATTGTATGCGAGTATAAAATTACAATAAATGTATGTTTATAGATTTATAAATGTCTAATAATCGACTGATTTGTATGCATCGAAATTTCCGGTAAAATAATCCGTTTGACAATACGAAATTAAAACTATGCGTAAAAAAAAAGAAAGTGTGCCGCGAGAATGAAATGGAAAAAAAAACGGCTCTATATTTATAATTACTACGAAAAAATAATAACCTCTTTTGATGATAACCGCGCGCGATGTGACTTGACCGAGAAAACGAGATGACGACGACGACGTTCGCTTTGATGAAATAACCTTCGTCCCGTGCCTATATAATATGTTGGGCGCAGGTAATATTTTTTGCTCGTTGTATTAAAAAACAAAAAAAAAAAAACGTCCAATGTTTTTCGAAAATAACAATAAATTACGCGCGTAATAAATACGTTCGACGACGACGACGACGTCGCCTTTATTGTGTTCCTGTACCCGCGGCGCACATTGATAATACGCGCGCATTGTGTATAATATTATAATTACTCCCCGCCGTCATCGCGTCGATCCGGACGGCGTGTACGGATCTACCGTGACACAAACAGGGTGTCTCGCGACAAGGATTCTCGCTGTTTTCTACTTCCATCCTACTGTCACTCCGACGACTTTCAATCGGTCATCCTCTTTATTCCCACTCGTTTGGCCATAATAATATGATGATACGGGGGTGGCGGGCCGAATCTATTTCACACATATAATAATATGTCCATTCACGTTTTCCATCGTATTTTAACGTAAAAATAATAAAAAAAAACTAGAAAATCAAACGAAATAATATGAGCGTAATACGATTCGTCGTGCGATACAAAACGACGTTCCGACCCGGCCGGCAATTAAATGAAATATCGATATTTTTTGGAAGTCGTTTTTTGATTTGAAAAAAAATATTTTCACACAGTTATCGTTGGTTCTTCGTTGGCAATTTTTAACTTTGATAACATTTTCACGACCTTTTTATCCTCAATATCTCATTAATTATCGCGCGTAGAATATTACTGTTTTCGGATCAAAAGACGTATGCGATGGAAAAGTAAACGAATGTAAAAAAAAAAACCGATTTTTGACAAATAAAAATGAACCTTTTCATTCCGCCACGTATCATAATAATTTGAATAAAATTTCAAATTCCCGCGGCTCGTCGACGTGATTTTCTTTGGGTAGGAAAAGTTTGGCCGTCACTGAATCACAAAAAAAATAAATAGACCCGCGACAGTTCGTTGAATCGACGGACGACGATTATTATCATCACTCCCCCACTCTGATGTGTGTGTGGTGATTTAAAACTGCGAATCATCGCTGTGTACGTATCCTGTACGCGGAGAAGGAGAAAGATGGGCGGGCGGGGAATGAGAGGGGCCGCGCAAAAGTCTACAGGTGGCATGGCGATAATAATCGCGAGCGCGCCGCCGAGAGACTTCAATATGTACAATATAATAATAATATTATAATCACCGTGTGGTGGCAGTAATAACCGCGCGCGTGCGACGTGACTTCGGTTAAAACAACGTATAGAAACACGGTGTGACGTCGTTAATATAATATTTAACATTCGGGGACGTGCGGCGTGTTCCAGAGTCGCGGTGCCAGCGAGACGGTCAATTACTCGGAATCCGATCAGCAGCCGGACGCGTCCGAAAGGGTTTCGCTGTCGCCCAACAACAACAACAAGTTCGGCGGGCCCGGCCTGTCGGACGACAATGGAGACGTGTTACGCGATTTCTCCAAACTGGGGTGCTGCCAGAAGATCACCACGCTGCTGACCTCGTCTCACCAGTTCAACAACCTGCAGGTAAGCGCCCCGTTTTTCTATTTAAATATACTCGTAATAAAACAATAATGACTCGACATGACAAGTTTCTCGTGTACACCGCACCCCTCTAGGAGGAGTAGGCACAATTAATTTTACGAAATTTTAATTTTTCGAAGAGAAAAAAACGAAACGACGACGCCTTTGAATAATTTTCGGCGACAATGCGCGCGTTAATGAACGACGAGAGTCAATTATATAGTGACGAAAGTTTTTCTTTTCTTTTCTTTTCATTTTTTTTTTTTTTTTACGATCGTTTAAAATCTTTTAAAAGAAAAATGTTTTATTTTGTCGAAACCGGGTCGACTCGGCCGCGTCGAAAAGATATTCCGATTTAATAATATATTTCGTTTTCCTCTCGGTGGTGGTACATTGTGAAGTCGCGCCGTTTCGAAAAAATAGATTCTGACGGAAAATTATTTTCTTATTTTTTATTTCATCGAATAAATATATACGCGCGTGTAACTCGGAAAACCGTAAAATACGGTTTCGGATCGATTCTCGATATGTTTTTCAAATATTGTATTATTACTCGGCGAACTGGAATCCAAACGATTTGTGTAAATAACCGTTATCAAAACACGATTTACTATAATGTTTTGTCGAATACGTAATATCGTTGTAGACAAAACGGAAATGCAAACCGCGCACGCACGCGTCTAATAACGTTCCGAGTTTGAATCGCGTGCCGGCTTATCGATCAATAACGTAATATCGCGGTAAAGACCGCGCGCACATTTTCATTTGGTACTAGGATTTACCGGACGCGTTTAACGGCGATCGCATTGTGCACCCCCCGCGGACAGATAATATTATGCGCGGCGGACAAAATGTTTTTTTTTCCGAAACGCGTTTTTTTTTCTCTTCTCATTTTCTTCGCACGTTTCCAATCGTTTTTAAAACGATCGCGCAAATAACCGTGTCGCCGTTATGTTATCCGAAACAATACGTGCGCGCCGCCTTTTTCGTAACGAGTTTGAACCTAAAATAATACTTATAAAAATAACTAAAACACTACACGCCTTGCTGCACGTGTCGTCGCAATACCCGTTTACACATCGTCCATACGTCTCGTCGTGACGCGGTCAAAATCGATCGGAACGATCGGCAAGAAACGCCGTCTGCAGGTATTTTCTTTTCCCGGATTCTGATTGTGATATATTCGCGTGTTGGTTTCGTAAGAAAACGTCAATTCGCGTTCGCGCAGACTATTCGATCGCGTATTTTACGACGAAACCGAGATGATTTCCCTATACGAAACCGCAATAAAATCAATCGCGTACCTATTTTCTAGTACAAGTATGATATAAATTATGGCGCGTCGAGATTTTATAGCCTCAAAGTCGCGTCCGCGCGGATAAAAACTTTGGTCGTGCGAAAAACACTGCGCTTAAAAACCCATAGCTCGAAGGATCGTACGGAGCGTTAGTGAAATTCGCCAAAAAATGTCCTGTGCGCTGTTACACACGTCCGCTAAAAACTTACTAATTACTATGCGGCCGTTAATATGTGTTTAATAATTTTATACTGCGAGAGGAGAGGAGCTCTCGGCATAACTGACGATCAATCACGATCGATTTTAAATTCGACAATAGCTAAATTCGTAGATCGGTCTCGTTATTTTATTTGTACCCGAGGTACATATATCTGAATGATATAAATTCTGAATTTGCAAGTTTAATTTTTTCACATTTTCAACCTACGCATTTGAAGGGGAGGCGATGTTACTATGTTTCGTCCGTGTCGTCGTCGAATAAATCGTGATCGCCATAAACAAACGGTTCGCTCGATACAATGACGACGACGACGCTGCGGATTTAATTAGCGTCTCGCCGCCGCCGTGCGGGTTGTACTTATACTGTACGCTATTATAGCGCCACGGTCGTTTTGCCGATGTCAACTCGAAATGTTATTTACTACCCGCCGAAACGTGTGTTGTATAACAGCCAGGAAAATTACACGGCAAAAGTTCACGCGCTTATATACATTAGTGTATATATTATGTATAATTATATATACACATAAGTATATATATTATGTATATTATAGTATATACACATGAGCGTATTATATTATATCGTATAATGATTATTAGTCTCGCGCGTTCGACGGGAAACTTTTGTAAGCTCGAAATCGCCCTGTCAATAGGTGTGAAAAGGGGGACCGAAAGGTATTTGTTTAGTGTGTGAAAAAAAGTCCACCCATATAATATATTTGTACATAATATAGCGGGCGCCCGGCTTGTGTACACGTACGTTAATGATTAATTAGCGCACGCGACAAAGGCGGCGTAATGCGCGCCATGTCGGGCACAGGACCTTTTCGAAGAAATAACGCGACGCGTTCTGTTATTTTCGATTTTTCATAACGATTTTTATTCAATCGACGGACTAAAAAATAATTAAAAATCGAATGCGACTTGTGTTGCGTTTTTAAGAGCGTTTTAAAAATATTAATCGTCAACACACGTTAGAATCGCGTGTTCGTAATCGGCGGTACGTCGAGTAAAATTCTACAAAACATGTCGTAGTGATCGCGCGAAAAAACAACCTCCCGTTTTTTTACGTCAACGATTCCGCACATTTCCGTTCAACGTTTCCAGTGTTTCCACTCGTACGTCCGTTTATTATTATAATATCGCGTTTGCGATGGCGACGTAAATCGATATTTCGATAAGACTTTTTTTCGCGACACGCCGCCGAGTGAACCGCTATAGACTATTGTGTTTCGTTCATCGGCTTGTACTTCCGCTTGATTAATCTATTGTTGTCTGCCTCACAGGTGGAAATGCTCTACCAGAGATATTTCCTGCGAACCAATCAGAGCCACATGGTCCACTTGTTGGTGCTGCTCTGCGTGCTGTTCACGTGCATGGCCATCGTCGTTCTCCTTTCCAACTACGAGACTCAGGTCCAATGTTCCTTGCTCCTTTTATGTTGTATACTCATTTACCTAGGTAAGTCCGCCGGTCGTGATCTCGTCGTGTTTGACGTTCGTCGTCCCCGCCCATCGGGACAACGACCATACGAATCGCAAGTGTGCGGTACAGGCGATACTGTATAATGAAGTTACGAACGTTTGATTTCCGCGTTATTCCGACGAAAACTTGAAACGGCGTTTTCATTTTTTTTCTTTCTAAAAAACGTTATTATTTCGAATAAAGTAGGCGTGTCAAGTACGGATACGTATATGGTTATGTGTACACACAAGCGTGCCCTCCCTTTTTTTATAACGTTTCAAAATTCGATAAAGTTATAAAAACTCTTATGTTTTCGCAGTTTTCAAATATTATAGTCTTCAGAACGACTATCGATTTATTCATTTTTTTTTTCGTCTGATAATTTGTAACTTATTTTAATATTTGTTTAATTTTCACGGCAAAGTCATCGGTTAGGTCGAAATAATAGGTATAAATAATGATATAAACGACAATAAATCCGCCGGTTTTTTTTTTGTCTTTTTCCGTTGATTTTTTATTTCGTTTAGATTTTAGAAAAATCAAAACTTTTACTGCATTACTCGATGAAAATACTAACAGTATAGTTTCATTTTGGTATGGATTTTAAACGGTGTGAAAATAAGGTTTCAAATATATTTGTTTTGTATTTACTCAGGAAAATATTTGAAAATGTGGTTCTTTGCGCGGCTTTATACAGCAACTTACTCTATTCGTGGGAGAAAGTCTTGGGCGGGGAAAGACACAACGAGACACCCCGTGTACATTATGATAATAAATTATAAGATTTAGAGTCGGGTCGACTTCAATCGTGGTGTCGGACCAACGACGAGCCCAACTAAAACCGAACGATTTCCGATTTGTAAGTACGCGCGCGTTCGAACTGTTCGTTTGGGGTAATGAGTTACGATTCTGGTTCGACCGGCCGAATCCAACTCCTCTGCACTGGTCGGTTTGGCTCTAACCACTCGACCCGGTTCTAAATCGATTATTGTGACGCGCTCGCGTCGCATCAAGTACATAATTATTCTGTTTATTATTATTTTTCTTTTTACCCGCCCACGTCTCCAGTCATAATAGGCATAGTGTCGCGGTCCGGACTGAACGAAGTGTATTTAAGTTTCGTCTCCTACGTGGTGCTGGCCACTTTTCTGCTGGTCGAATTGTCCTTCGGCCTGTTGACCAGATCGCAAGCCGTCACCGTGCCCACGTTAGTGTTCGTCTACATTTCCTACAGCCTGCTGCCGGTCAAGCTGCAGTACGCCGTCGTGGCCGGCACCGTGTTCATGCTGTCGCAGTTGATACTGACGCTGACAACAGAATACGAACTATCGAAACAGGTAACGTTTGTCGCCGACTGATTTTTTACTTTTGATTCGTACGTCCAAGCCGTTATAGTGTGATTATAACGATTGCGGGTCACGTATCGCACGTGTATAGAACAAGAGGGTTGGGGTAGGTTTGTACTTATTATTTTACTTTTCAAGACGCTCTTGTAGAGATTATAATAATATAGTCGTGACGAGGGGGGTCCATCACAAAATGGTCACCGGATTCGGTTTGATAAGTTCCAAAAACGATTATTATTTTTTTTTCGGCGATTCGTATAACTCACAATATTTAAATTAACATTTCGAATTTCGAACTGTTTCGAGTTAGTGACAATACAATCGTTTGATATAAACAACAGCGCCGGATCTAGGAATTTTACACCCGGAGAGAATAATATTTAAAAGGCCCAGTTTTTTTTTTTTTAAATTTAAAATCTGGACGTTTTTCGTTCATTATTTCATATGATAAATTCCTGCCTCCAAAAATATTTAATTAAAATTACATAAATTCTATAAATTTAGGTTTCATAATATTAGGGCAGGGACATGCATTCCACAATGTTTGCTGCGGAATATGTCACGATTCTGTTTAATTGGGTATCGAAGAGTGTTTTATTTTGAAAATATTATTTTACAGTTTTTTTTTGGCATTTTTATTGCACTTTCGTGGTATTATTTTAAATAATGTTTCAACTATATTGGAATAATTTTTACACGCGTTTAATTAAAATATATCTTTCCGAATTTTGTCTTTTTTAAATATTTTACTCTTGCGAAGCAGTTATTGTAATTTAACGCGACAACCGAGACACGAATAAGGTAGAGACACCGAAAAACGAAATAATACTTTATTTTTTATAAAATAATAATTCGTGAAAAATATAATTTACCTTTCGACGATATCTTTTGATATTTTAGATTATTTATTCATTTTTCGATGCCTTTTTTTTAAAACGTTTTTTAGTCCATTCAATTCACCGCCCCGACTGCGTGTGATTGTTAATTATTTTATATTAAAATATTTAATTGTGATCATAATGATTTCGTTCAAGCCAATTTATCAACGGTCGACGAAATTTACGGTATTGACAACAAGGATAATTTTACGCCCGTAGTTAAATCCTCCCGCCGCCTTCTCCCTCTAGATCCGGCCCCGACGGATAGCATGATATTAAAATAATAATCGCAATATAATTAGGGGAAAAAACAACTCTTGTATGGGGGGAGATCTGATAATTTAAACCGTAAAAAAAAAAAAAACATTTCGAGAAAAATGACAACCTCCTAATAACTCTCTTGTCCCGGTTACGTCGTCCGTGAACAACAAATTGTGGAATAATTTTTCGAAATTATCGAGAGAGAGAGAGATAAAATGAAAAACAACGCGATTCAGACTTGGGTTTTTGAGGGACGCGCTTGACTCGAGTTCTCCCGACCACGCCCTTCTCCGCGTGTGACGCTTGTCGGTACGGCGCAGCAGTATCTACGCCCGCGGTTTTTCACCCGTACGTTTATAATGCAATCGATTTTCAGAGTTTCATAAATCTACTGTTGTTGGCGTGCACCAACGTGACCGGCGTAATGATGCACTATCCCAACGAAGTGGCGAAGAGACAAGCGTTCCTGGAAACCAGGCAATGTGTCCAGGCGAGAATGGCCATGCAAAAAGTCAACCAACAACAGGTATGTGGAAAAAAATGCGTTTGAAAACTCACGGACATATATTTTACGTGTATATTTTTCCTTTGCCGCAGGAGAGGCTGCTGTTGTCAGTGCTGCCCCGACATGTCGCTATGGAAATGAAGGCGGACATCGCGGGCAAACGCCACGACAGCATGTTTCACAAAATCTATATACAAAAACACGAGAACGTCAGGTATGATGTGATTCTTTTTTTAAAAAACGGTATCGATTTCGCGCGCGAAAACCAGGCCGCGCGGTTAATTTTCTCGATTTCATTATGTCGCGAACAATATCATCATATAGTCTTTGTCGACCGTCGTCGTTCGATAGAGAATATCGTTCGCCTCGCGAGAACAATATACGATCGGCAGTGCCGAATTCCACACGAGTTGCATACGATAATCAACGTAGATTGCACGCGAAACACGCCATCTTGTAGTAAATTTCAATTAAAACTGTACGAAAACACGTAGGCGCGACGGATGTTTGTCGGCAAAAAACAACACGGGTCTCGCGCGCGCGACTTTAAGAAACTAACGTATTATTTGTTCGCGTTAATTCACCGCGATCGAACGTTCGTATCGTGTTTAAAACTTTGTTTTTTGTACGCAATTTCGCAAACTATTTGACACGAAAAGCCGAGTTTGTTATGTATCAGTTATTTCGATTAAAACGAGAGACGTATTATTTTAAAACGGAAACGTGCGGCGGCGCCCGAGTCGGTACACTATAGAGTGTGTACTACATTAGTGCGGCGATTTTTCAACGCGATTTCCGGGCAGGAGAGGCGCACGTTTAAAGGAAACGTGTCCTGCGCGCGCAAAACGCGTTGATAAACGGGGAAACACGCGCTCGTTACGTTTTCATTATCTGCCCGCGAACATATCGCGCGGTCGCTCGCGTACGCACGATGAAAACAATTATTATAATCGTCACCGGCGCGCAGTCCCGTCGTGTTTTAATTCGGAAACGCCGCGCGGCATTGTGTGATTTAAACGTTTCGAGCGCTCATTTCTACCGGGCCCTTGTTGTTGACGCCGCGCCCGTCTGTATTTATGTGCCCCGTTCGTGTGTTATATTTAGCATTTTGTTCGCGGACATATGCGGTTTCACCAGCTTGTCCGACCAGTGCACGGCCCAAGAACTCGTGCGGCTACTCAACGAACTATTCGCCAGGTGAGACGACGTGCTGAATCGGTTGTGTGGGAATCGTAGGCGCGCGCAGTGGCGGCGAAATCGCGAGCAAAGGACTCGTGTCCTTCCGCCCCCCCCCCACCTCAAAAGAGTTTTTTCACTGGATGCAAATATAACCGACGACGACGGCGAAACGAAAATAAACCGTAAACAGATTATTTCGGTCGACGCGGTTATTGGCAATTTTAACACTCGAAGAATTAGTACACCGACATATTTCATCGGAGTAATTTTGAAAAAGAGCAGTGAGATGCACTCGCATCCCGAAAACTGAAATTTCACAGAGTTATGATTTAGCGTGCGCGCGAGTGTTTTTCTAGGCGACGAAGAAAATAAAACGTTTTTACGTTATTATATATAAATATATATTATATCACGGAATCCGGTTATCATCCGCAGCCGCGCAGAATTTGAGAGAGTGGGTTTGATGTGACGGAATCATTGTACTTTAATAAGTAAACGGGAAATTGTATAAGACCGGCCAACGACGAGATACGAATGGGATTCGTGTGTTGCGCGTTAAATTTTTAAGAGACGAAACAAAAACGAAAGTAACAGAACAGCCGTGTAGTCTAGGTCAGTTTGAATTAGAAATAAATAATATATTAGCGGTGGTTTAAGAGAAGCGAGTTATTGAAATAGAACGAGATGATATCGCGGCCGGGTCGAGAGAAGGAGAAACGATGGGATAATAATCGGGGTAAGAGCGAAGCCGGGAAAGGAAACAAAAAAAGGATTGAGGGATAATATCCTTCGGCATATAAATTGGACGGTGAAATTGTGTTTGATAGAAAGACGCGCGAAGGGTGAAAACGAGAGTGACCGATCTCGCTCGCGTGAGACGGAAACAAAAAAAGTCTAGACCTTTAGTCTATTCGTTTAGATCGATTAAAGAAATGAAAAAAAAGACGAAGCTCGAAAACGCCAGTGCCTGCTGCGCGTTTAATCGACAAGAGAGGCGTTTATGTTGTTGTTTTTTTTTTTTTTTGAATCAATCTCCGACTCGTTTTTTTGCCGCCACTAGTGCAACGATTTCCACACCGTTCAGCGGTAGTCGACGTGATGGGAGAGAGGGGAAAAGCTGGATTATTTATTGTTTTTTTTTCCGAATTAGGTTCGACCGTTTGGCTCAAGAGAACTCGTGTCTGCGCATCAAACTCTTGGGTGACTGTTACTATTGCGTGAGCGGCCTGCCCGAACACCGGCCGGACCACGCAAACTGTTGCGTCCAGATGGGTTTGGACATGATCGACGCCATAACGTGAGTACGCGTGCGCGCGTAAAAATATCGCAAAACGTTCGCGTTTTTAATTTCTTCTTTTTTTTTTTTTTTGAAAAATCCTACCGTAATATAAAAATGTTTTACCACCGCAGGCTGGTGAGGGACGTCATGGACGTCAACGTCAACATGAGGGTGGGAATACATTCGGGTCGAGTGCACTGTGGCGTACTCGGACTGTGCAAGTGGCAGTTCGACGTGTGGTCGAACGACGTGACGCTGGCCAACCAAATGGAAAGCGGCGGAATTCCCGGGTAAGACCGATTGCGTTTTCATACCGTGTTTTTATCGCGCGGTTATACTGAAAACGGGGTATCGATGACCTAAAAATGCAGCTGAAAACGCAACAGTAGTTCTATCGAAAAAAAACCTTGACCGGAATAATTATAATAAACATACACGTGTATAAATATGCGACATTTATAAATAAATGAAAAAAAAAAAAAAAAATTTGAATATAAAATAATGTTTACCGACACGATAAACACCGGTAAAAAAACGTATGTTTTCGAGATAATAGATTAAAATTATTACAATACAAACGGGCCGAGTACAAGGACAAAGTGCGTTCGAATAAAATAACAATCCAACTAACAATAACGATCTAAAAATGAAGTAGAATAAATTAAAACGTAAAAAAAAACTCGACATACAGTATAGACACAATTTAGGGAAAAAAATGGGAAAAGGGAGAAAACCCTTAAAAATGTGAAAAACGCAAACTAAATAGAATTACACGTCGTCGTTCAGAATCGTCACGACGAAACGTTACAGTTGTTGCGGTTAGGTTAGCTCTGTGGAATTTCGACGAAATCCTATCACTATATATTGTAAATAAAATACAATTTTCTTGACGTCGAATGATTGTTGTTTCAGGAGGATACACATTACCGCGGACACGCTCAAGTATTTGGGCAACGCTTACCAGGTGGAACCCGGCAACGGCGGCGAGCGGAACGCCTTTTTGAAGGACCACAACATCGAAACGTACCTCATAGTGCCGCCGGAAATGACTTACGTGAGTTTATGATTTTATACTATAAAAAAAAACCGTTCGATAAGTCGATTACGCGCGTAGAAAAATAATCGTTCCTTTTCGCAACGTGTCCGATTTGACAAACAGACGAGGTTGTGATTATAGTGTGAGCTATATAACTTTAACCGACGACATTTTTTTGTCGATTTCAACGTGAAATAGACAATAACTATGTGATCATATTCTCGTGTTGTGTCTACCAAAACGACCATGCGAACTCGTCTTTATGCGTACCATTCGGTTCCTTTATTTTCGTATTGAAATCGATTAGGTTCAATAAAACGTGTCGTTGCTTTGAAAATAATAATTATAATAGCCAGTCGTTTACTTTCGAATCGAATTAAACAACGTCGAAATTCTACGAAGAAAACTCTACGACGGTTCGATTTTTAACAAAGAAATGTGCGCGTTTACCGATAAAATAAATTCAGTATGTTATCGAAACGTAATATTTGCATTGCTAGTTTTTTGTTATTTAAATGTTTTTTTTTTATTTATCGAGTACACACTACATGTCGATAAATATTGTGAAAAGCGTGTAATCGTCGTGACACGTTTTTTCATTTGATAATATTCGACGACTGCTACGGTAGTTAAATAGTTTTGTAAACAAATCGTAAAGGTGAGCGGGTCGATCGCGCGGTACCGTCGAAATAAATAACTCGCAAAGCGTAACGCAGCAAACGTCAATATTCAAATGGAGTTGCAGATCGAAGAGACTTGTACATTTTAATGTACGTTGTTAATTCGTCACAATATTTACAATAAAATAAACAAGTGCAAACGGTAAAAATACATATATTTTTAAATATTAATAATATAACAACGCGGAAAAAATGCTCTGATGACAGTGGTAAAATTGATCTTTTCAGACCGCCGCCGCGCCGAGGGGTTTTTTTTTTTTTTTGTTTTTACTCATTACGACTGAAGGTCGTTGTCATCAATAATGTTCTCCGAGATTTGTAAACGAGAATAAAATTCCGTGTAAATATTTGAAACGAGTATTTTAGTGTAGGGCCGACGTTAAAACGAGAGAAAGTCGTAGAAAACAATAATTATTTCATATCGGTTTTTCGTCTCGCGTGTAAACTTTTTATTCGTATGCAAAAAAAAAAAGGGCGAAAAATAATTTATAATAATAATTTTCACGTCCAGTAAAATATGTGTTTCGTTAATAAAAGAAAACTGTAAAACGTCCGTTTTGGAAACTATGTTGACAAACATTTTTCTACCATCGCGTAGATGTTTATTAAAATAACTCGATATACGGTCTCTCTCTCTCTCGGGGGACTGCGTTAAAAAGCGCAAAACATCAAACGTTCCGCGTCATATCGAGTTTAAAAAGGAGCGGCGGCGGCGGGGTGGAAAAAGGACAATTGCATTGTGTTCGGTCTACGCGGCGAAACTCCTGTTTACGGACATCTCTCCCGATATAGCGGAAACCTCTCTGAAAATAGACATTTTCAAAATTCCCATTAGAGTAATAATACTTGTACGTTTCACTCTCTCGGACGGACACCTTTGTACCGTATGTACTCTATACGTTTATAGTTGACATCGGTTCTAGTAAGCGTGTAACGGGTCCCCGTTAAGTCGAAAACGTCTCGCCGTACTTGACGTTCGGGGTAACACGTCGTCCGGTACATTTTCACGGCGATTATTGTCGTGTCACGTCGCGCGGTGACGCGTTCGACGGCAGAGAGCGGATCGTCTAGCGAAATGATTTTTAAAATTCGATTCACACCGAGCTGGTCAGCTGATTAAACAGTCCGTTTTCTTCTCGCCGTCTGTTTGTGGCCCTCGTTTTGATATTATAAATTATAATACCGTACACGAGAGAAGGTTTTTATTCGAAAATAATATAAAAGACGTTCTGCGACCGACTTACGATGGTTGACGTGGCCGTAATAGAGTTTTTGAAAACGTGATTTTTACTCTGAAAAACAAAACTATGTAGAATCGAATTTGAAAAGTTACCAACTAGATAATACATTCCGTCGCCGTTCTTCTACATTTTTACTATAATAATCGTGTTTTCGAAATTTACATCTGAAGTATGAAAAATTTACTACGTACGAAATTGACAAAGCAAATCTAGTGACTTCCCAACGGGTACAAAGTTGGTCGAAATACACGGAGTGCGACTTCTCGCGTGTTGGACCACCGAAAACCACAAAAGTATTTTTGAATATTGGAAAATCGTTAATTTTTTCCGTTTGATATAATACGTATAGTCTACGCGCTCCGACTGCCTTCAAATATAGAACGAGTAATTCCTATAGTCGCGCCTCTGACGTGAAGGCAACGACTAAAATCCTTCGCAACACCTCGTATACTCAATCCTAATTGATACGCGTCCAAAGGGGGTGTGACCTCCGAATAACGTGCGAACGGAGCCGGAGATTTTTATTATTAATGTTGATGAATGCAATCTACGGTTGCGGCGGACGTGATCGCGCGCGTTACATTCGAGGAAACTATATACGTATATAATATGCTTACTTTTTCTAAAAACCGACGAAAATTGAATTTACGAGCTCGCGAGAGGTATACGCAGTGTTTTTGATTTATTTTGTCTTGATTTTCCCGCGTTACGAAGAATGTTATATATTATGTAGTGCATTTAAATCGAGTAGCCGAGTGTTTTAAAATTGAATTTCGCATTTGAGCCTGTGCGAGTCTAAATCGCATTTATATTTTAAACGTAAACGACGACGGCGAGATCCCGTAGGTATATTAATAAGCACTCAAACGGTAGAACGGCACGGTGTATTATTATTATTATTCTCGAATATGTATAAAATTAATGAGTCCGTTGAATACGTACGAATACATATCCGTTTCCGACGGCGGCTTGTGGAAATGTGAAGAAAACTGTACGTCATTATTGTTCGCAGGTGTCTCAGTACTACAAGAAACAGAGCCCCGGCCACGCTCACAACGGCAACATATCCAAAGAGTTCAGAATCATGGGACACAGTCAACGGCATAACACGTTCACGTGGTAAGTTGAACATGATGTTTTATCGAATTCATTTCGCCGCACCGTGTCGATCCGGTCTTTATCGCGGGATGTTCGGTTGACATTATATTATGTGTGATTTATTACGAAAACTCGGAACAAAACGTACCCGTTTAAATCGTCGTTTGCCCGCGAATCTCTCGATAAATAACAACGCAATCGTCGTGTCGAGGCGATTCGAGTTCGGAGGATCGCGCGCGCGCGCGCGCCTAATTGAATTTCGTCGCGCGCACACACGCGTACATAACGCTATTATGTCTGCGATGACGCGCGTGATGGATGACTCGAGGTACACGTGTTGATCCTGTAAGGACGATACACTACATTACACACGCGCATTACTCGAGGTCGTGCCCCTTTCGGCCCGCGACAACGGTCAATTCGTCGATCGTCGGCTATATAACTCGACGCATAAAGTTCCCCCGGACGTCATTTCTTCTTTGACACTTTATGTCTTTTTCGAGTTTATAGATTCTGACGGGCAAATCGAACGTCTACTACGGTTACTACCGCTACGTTGCGACGAAAATTGATTTCGGTATCATCGAAACGTCATGTAGTCGATGAGAAATGATTTTCAGAGTTTTATCCCAAACTGGCGGCGTTTCCCCCGATTCGAGAGTAGTGTGAAAGTGCATATTTTTAAGCATATTTATTTATACATGTCTGTACAGGCCGTATTTAAGGGAGGAGGCCAAAAGTTTACTCGTGTCGTTTGTGTTCGGTCGTCGTCGTAACGAATAGTATATAATCACAATCGTTTATAACGATTTACGGTTTCAAAAAAATAAAAATATATGTTATTGTCGTGTTTGTTATGTCCGGGCGATCGACAAATTCGTATTCAACTCCAACCGAAAATTTGATCTCTACAGCTGGCCTCGTGTTCAATAATCGTCTCGTCCGATCGCTTTCGGTCTTTCCGTCCGTAATCGTTCGGAAATCTCCATAATTTCGTCGCGTTTACAATATCGTCCTTGAATCGTGTTTTAATATACTACAGAGTTGTCGGCGAACGCGAGGAGACGTTAAACTCTTCATAACTTTCGCAGTCCCGCGCGTTAGAGTTTATAAAAGCCCGTCCGCGCGCGGTGTGCGTGATTTTGTATAGCTATTGTGCGACGATTTCGAGAGGACGACGGGACGAAAGCCGACTTCGACGTGTCCGCGACAATTTCCGTCGACGCGACTCGTTCGGAACTCGCCGTCGTCGGTCGGATTTCATAATAATATGGAAAGAAAAAAAAAAACCGCTCGTTTTCTATTCGTCGGCCGAAAGTTTCGCGTGTTATCCAGAATCTCGTGTCTGCGGGACTCGCGATCGGACCACAATGGTCGCAGTCGTAAACTTTTGGCCGATCCGTATAATGTATTATAGTTTCGCTGCCAACGCGTTCGGAAATAACATTAGCGACGGCGTATCGTTTCGTACGACCGACCGCGTGCACGTCAACGGTTTCAAATCGATCGGATTCAATCGCTAATGATGTATTATTCCTGTCGGGGACGACTCTCGATGACTTTTGGACTTTATTTTCTTTGTTTTTCGAAACGACGCGCTTTCCTGGCCTAACAAACAATAATAATAACGTGAATCTAATTAACCGTTTGGTTTTTTTGCCATTATTTATTTATTTTTTTTCAATTTCAAAACCGTGCGTAAAATATTTATATACATTTTTATATTATTATTACCTATTATTTCTTCGGAAATTCATCTTACGACTTATTATTTATTTTTATACGCACTACGATTACTGTCGTGACACTTTGACGTACAAAATCGTCGTGAATATTTGAAACTACACGTTTTTCTTTCGTATTGCGCGTCTTACACGTAATACGTCACGAGAATAATAAAATTTCTCTCGGGTAATTTTGCGCGTGACAACGACTAAAAGTCAAAATATAATACAACGTTACAAAGGTGAAACGAATTCTTAATATATACCCACTCACGAGCATTCCATTAGTAAGAAAGGATAACGGTAATCGTCGTCTTATTATCATATTATTATTATTATTAATAAGTCTGGTCGACGTCACGCTGGCACTTTTGGGAGTAGGTTCGAACTGAAATGTTATTATATTCCATAAAACACATATTATCGTCCTTTACAATAGTTTGAACAATTAATTATACTTTTTCCGTGAGAAATTATTCGACACATTTGACTCCACGCGTGGTTTTTACGAACAAAAGTACTCTTTCATACATCTCGATGCCGAAACCTGTTAAAATATTAGTCATCGTCCGAAATCCGTGCGATTCCTAAACCGTCTATTTTGTCCGCGCAACATCTACACGTAAGATATAGATAATATCTAATACACGCGCGACTAAATAAATACACTATAATAACATTTCTATTTTTTCTTTCTGTCCTCTGCCGCAGCAAGGACGAACCCGAAGTGCACAGCGGCGAGGTAGACGAGTATCTGTTGAACGCCATCGACGCCAGGAGCATCGATCGCCTCAAGTCTCAGTACTGCTATCCGATCACGTTGAAATTTCGCGATTCGAACATCGAACAGATCGTAAGTAATTATAAACCATGGCCGTATTGCCGACATATACTGCAGGGATGTCGTTTCGATATTTTCGCGCCTAGCGAAACAACGAGCTGCCCAATGTTTTATCACTTATATATAATAGACTTATACCACAGAAAGCCGCTCGCTCCAGGTCTCCCGATCGCTATTACTGTTTTACAGTTATTTTTATTAATACCGCAGACATAACAGTTATTAGAAGAAGAAAAAAAGGAAAATTTCTTTTGTTCCGCGTCGATTATCAATTCGGCCAGAAACGATGCTTCTCGAGCAGCTCCGCGCGATTTATCCGTGTTAGACGCACGAATCGTTTTAAAAACGGTAATAATTGATAACCAACATTTCGCATTTAAGAGAGCGTTTATTACCATATCGTTTAGAGACTCGAGATCGTTAGTAGTAGCGCGGCGGCGCGGTGGCCAGTTGTTCGCGCTCTTGTTATCGTCACTCGGTTATCGTTATAAAATTTCCATACACCATATCCGGTATCGTATTTGTTTGTCGGTAATTTTCCATCAAAACTAATGATAATGAGACTATTGACGAGGAGAGAGGGAAGATATTAATTTGTTTAAAAAAACATTTGAAAAACCTCTAGTAATCCGATCGAATCGATATAGATTCATATGTTTATCGTCTAGAGCAGTAGTTTTCAACCGGTGTGCCGCGGCCGTAGGTATTTAAAAAGTAACCGATTTTAGAAATTAAAGTCCGTATAAATTATCATTTTTATCTGCAATAAAATCTATGTAAGTCTAGTCGCTCCTATGAGTCTAAAGTCACTATAAAATCTAAATTCGGACAGTCTCCCACTCGCAAATGACACCCTTGCAGTGAAAGCGTCATAACGGCACGTGTGACGTTTAACTCGAGAACTAACCACGCGTTTTCCTCTCCCCGTCTGTTATGCAGTACAGCAAGGTGCCCGACAGGATGCTCTACTCGTACATGACGTGCACCGTCTGCATATACTTGGTCATCACCGCCGGTCACGTGATCATCCTTCCGCTGTAAGTACACATTATTCACCTGAAATACGGGCAGGAGGTAGCTGCGGTGGGGCGTATTTACGGGAGACAGAGATAGATCCCCGGGGCAGGTCCTTTTTTTTTCTCAAACTTTATTTTACGCGCGAAGTCGTTTAGATTCCGTGGGAGAAATGCGCGTTACTTTTGCCGCGGCGAAACGTAATGAATTTTTTTTTCCAAACAATCGCCGTCTCGTTTGCTCTCTGAATTTTTCGAAAAACATCAATGACGCGCGCTTTTAATTTAATCTCGCTATCGTGGTCATTGCGAGTCCGAAGACCCGACGGAATACGAGGCGCGCGTATTTATTCTAAAACGTAAGCAGAAAAACATTGCCTCTCGGCCCCCCCCCGAGAGAACCTCGACACGCGCCACCGCGGCCGTTTCGCGAGAAACCGAGTCCGCCTGTTGTACCCGTCGTGTGTGTTTGCGTTTTATTTTCAGATCGTATTTGTTGCTGGGATGCCTGATTGTCGGCTGGCTGACGATCGTCCTGTCGGCGGCCGTGATATTCCGCAACCGACTGATGGTAAAAACGCCGCTCGTAATATCGCGATAACAATCGATAGGCGCGCCGGGTACTAAACGTTGGGGCGGGTTTTTTTGTTTCTTGTGCCGTTTAGGAGATCACGGAGCCGCTGAAAAAAGCGTCGCAAACGATCAACCAAAATCGGTCCATAGCTCAATCGCTGGCGCTGACCATAATCGTCTGTTGCTATTTGACTTCCATGACGCCGCTGGTAAGCGAACGTGTTCCATTGTCGGCGTTCGGTCGCGTCTAATCGTTATCGTTTTTTTTTTTTCCAGATCAAATACAAACTCGAGGTGTGCTTCAGCGAACAGAACCGAAACGAAACGGACGTCTCGGTGACTGAAAACCCAGAAATGCGCGAGACCACGTGCCACATGTTGTTCAATGTAAATATCGATCTGTTGCGAGCGTTCGTATTACATAACCAAAGCCGGGGGCGGGCATTAACGAGTTTCGAATAGTTCGAGTCGACTTAATTAGTCCGAGTCGTCGAGTTAAAGTTTAGGCGATTTCAACTTTTATTTATTCGTTAGCTCGACGCCCGTGTACCTACCCCCGCGTCGATACTCGGACGCAACGCAACATTATTTTGTAATCGCACTCTCTCCGATCGAGTTAAATTCGAATTTCCTTTCGCGCCAACACGCGTCTCGTTTATCGCGAAACAGCCGCGACGACAGTCGATTTATAGGCGATATACGCGCGTTAATTTTATGAATAAAATCTCTATAGAATCTCGTCTCGATCGATTCCCAGAACGACCTCGATCGTCGATCCGACCGAAACGAAACGCGGCAGACTCGACCGAATTACAAAATAAACATCGACTCGCCGCCCGGCCTTGGTTGTATAATAGCGCGACGGCTCGGTTTGCGGACCGTTGCAGTCGTTGGATATTTCGCTCTAACGATCGTGTCATTTTACAGTACTTGACCGTGTGCGTCATCATCCTGATGATATTGGTCGCCGTGTACCAGGTGCTCATCAGTCTGGTGAAATTCTTCCTGCTGGTGTTCATATCTTCGAGCTACTTCATATCGTCCAGCATATTCCTGAATCACAGGTAAGCGATTCGCCGGGGAACGGTTTGATAATAATAATAATTAGCGTCTGCGCAGCGTGTTTTTTTTTTTTTTTCGACAAAAGACGACCCCCGGAACGGTAACGAAATACGTTTCGCGTTTCAATCACGATCGAACGCTATTACGTAAAGACGAGTCGTAGTCGTGCTCCGGTGCGCGATGAAAAAAAAATAATAATAAAATAAACCCCCATTAAGAAAATTGAATATTATTTTTAATACCCATAGTACACATACAATGGCGATAACGTCGTTTACATCGTTTTCGATCGATTTAACAGTTTTCGTCTTTCTTTTTTTGCATGTTTCTTCTTTCATTTTTTTTCTCTCTCTCTCTCTACCTCGCGAAAACATTTACCTTTTTCTAAACCTATAAGTACCACCGGCAAACGTCGGTTAGGTATATTATTTCGTATAAACACGCCTCGAGTGGGTAACGCTTTTACTAAATTCTCAGTATCGTTTGCCACGCAATCGACGTTACGTGATAATAATATCGGGCGACAACGACGTGAAAATAAAAAACTACTCGGCAAATAATAACGACGCGGTCCCGGACTAATGATTTTGAACGACACGCGAAAGCTTGTGTAAAAATACAAGTTAAGTAACGCTTTTGCCGACGGCGATAATTGAATTCGATTTACGGCAGTTTCCAATGTAACCTTATGGGTCTCCGATTTTTTCTCTCCTTTTTCCACCGGCTAAATCGATCAAACGAATTGCTCCTGATTTGTCTACGCGCGCCTAGTGCCTCTAATACCCTTTCCATATAATACGTACATATATTATACGATTCATAGAACACGTTGGTTTTAGACAACCCGCCCGATCGAATCGAAACCGAGCGGTGCGCAGAATATTAATTAGACCCGAGGGGCTGTCCAACGTACGGCCCGTCGAACTTTTCGAACCAGCCCGCCGAACTAACCGATGTTGTGGAAACATATTTTAGTTGAATTAGTTTTAATAAAATATATCCGTCTTCGATTTCTCTATTTTTTCTCTAAACAATTTTGGCCCGCAGTAAATAAAGGTCGGAGACCCCTGAATTGGACGGCTCGACGGACGAACAAGTCAAATCTGAACGATTAGTGTTTTCTACGTCGAGATTTTCCATAACATTAGTCATTACGATTTCAGACCACACGAGTGCGAATGAAAAAAAAAACAACGCGGGATAAGAGACAAAAAGTGATTTAAATATCGCCATCGCTTGTCGGTATCGATACGGTGTACACACGAAGACGATGACGACGACGTAGAAAACGATAAAACGGAGAGAAACTGTCGGAAAACTGTGCGATGTAGACGATATTATCATTATTATCGTCTTATACCTCGGCTCGATGGCTGCAGGTATACTATTGTCGCGCGATGAAATACAAAACTAAAAACCGCGCCGTCTCGTTTGCCGTTTAAATAAACGATAATGTAAACGCTTTAAAACGATTATTTAAAAAAATAAATATATAAAACGAATAAAAATAACGTCTGGTGGTTAACATCTTGATGTGATGGATTTTATTCGAAACCGGTCGTGACAACTTGTGCGCTCTTTATTGTAATACTCTCCACGGGCGAGACGTATTTATCTATATTATATTATATTATTAATAGTTTTGCTAAATTATTTAAAATCGTTCTCTCGTTAGGTGAGCGGTACCGCGTGTCACGCGTATTTAGGTACTTGATAAAACGCATCGCGTTGTAGTATTGTTAACAGATTGTTTGTTTTCTATTAAAACTTTTTAATTTAAACACAATCGACGAAATTAAAGCTCGACGCGCTATGGACAATGAACTATATACGATAAAGCCCGGGCCCGTTCGGAGGACAGATCTCTGGGTCGAATTTGAACCGGGCCCTCGAAAACTAAACAATCGAGGCGCACCGCGGTAACTGAAGTAGAAAAAATTAAGTTTACATCAATAATAATTCGATTCTCTAAACACATAACCTTATCTATTCGTAAATTCCAAACCATTTTATCGATACCCGTATAAAAATGATAAATTAAAATTACACCATACTTTAATTATTACGTTAGAATGTTAACAATATTGAGCGATAAATCGTATTTTGAAAATAAAATATACTATTTCATGATTGTAATGTTTTTGTAAGCGAAATACATGCGAAACGAGTGTAACATTGAAAACAATACAATGTTCATCGACGTGTAAGATTTAGATATCAACCCTTTGAGAAAAACCACCCTGGGTAACGACTAACAGAGCTGCCAGCGTTTTCGTGAAAACAGAATGTAGATTTAAAACGCCAGAATAAACCGTTTATTATAGAGATAATACAATAATAACGTATTCAAATAATTGTATTATTCTGCCCCGAGCCACGAGACAGCTCGTCTGAGCGAACCTGGATTCGAAAACGGCATGTCTCGATCTCAAAATTACACGAAAAAAATAAATAAACGCACACTTTGTCGTTTTATTAACACTGCAAGTACGACATCAAACCCGAACGCCGGACGAAGAATTTTCGCGTGCGCACCCTGTGTACACAATGGTATAATATACGATTCGTACGTGCGGAGTATATGGAATGTAGATTTTAAAACTTACTCGATTAGCGTTGCAGGTGCTCCGTCGTGTCGTTAATAACAGCGGTCTTGTATTTTCAAACGGATCGATGGTCGCGAGGATTCGATTCTATAGTTTTCAGAAAACGTTGCGAGAGTGTCGAAAACGGTTTATCGGGCCGCGGTCGTTTGAAAGTTCGGACGGGAAAACTAGATGGAAGTAATACATTTTTATCGTGTTAACCGCACACCGTCGTAGTACTTTGTGCGAACGTAACGTCTGATTCGCGTCAAAATAATCGCCCTGTATATCAGACCTATGCCCGACGTGGATAGTAATAATATTATTAAAAAATGAAAACCGTTTGACGCGCGCGCGCATTATACTAATTCTCCAGACCGTAATTTTTTAACCACGCGGTTAATAAATCGACGAAAAGAATAAGCGGCGCGTTATTACTCGGGTCAAAACTCGCGTTTGGGCGCGGGGGCGGGAGGGTTGAAAGTCCGACGTAATCGAAAATCGTCGTACTGCGCCACAGGGTTGATACGGTTTAACGAGCGACGGTCAGCCGGCCCAGGTGTGTAAACGTCGTCGCGGTAAAACGGTTTATTTTACATTTTTTTAATATTTGTTTTATTTTTGAATTTATCACAAAAACTCGCGCCGCAGCTCCAAAGTATACGATAGTAAAATATTTCGTCGCGTTTGATATAACGAAAATGTGCCGAAGGGTTGAATCTTTGTGCGCGCGCGCGTTTTAAAATACTAATTTATACTTAGTTAATATATAGTACCTCAAAACGACCGTGTTACAAATAACTATATAAATCGAACGATATCGCGGACTCGTGTTTTTCGTACAGTTGGCAAAATTATTAGAAGGGCGGTGATCCTAAATCGGAGTGAAATAAATTTCAACGAAAAATGCACTAGCCGAAAAGGGATTGTGGGTGAAAAGGGAAACATACATATATTTGGGCCGAAAAGGGTTGGTCGTCGTTATATCAACGGCTCTTAATCTTTGGTCCGCAGCCCTCCGGGAGTTCGCGACTCTCGTGTCAGAGGTCCGCGACGCTATCAGTCTTTCGGGTCATGCACACACACCATGTACGTGGATATCTGTGTCTGTATACTACATTATTGTAGATATAGATAATTTGTATGGTTTTTAGAAACCTGCGAACGTTATTAAATTATGGAAAAAATTAACTAAAAAATTAACTGGAAAAATCATATCTCTCACGTCTATCTGCAGATTACATTTAAATATATAAATCAATAGAATTTCAACTTTACTGTGATGTGATGTTATACGTTAAATCAATCGAGTAAATTAATGTTAATTCGTTTACAGTTAATTTATAATCGTAATCGTTTTTGATCGCTGTAAATGTATTGATTTATAAAATAGTTTTATTAATTTCATAGCCAAGAAAGCACCTAATGTTTGTGTGGGATAAACATTGTTCGATTTTAAGACAACGTCTGTCGGGCGACGAAAGCACTCCAAAAAAGGAGAAGAAAATATAACGCCCGTGACGAACGGTTACCGACAATAATAGTGCAAAGACGACAAGAACGACTTGAAGTGTTTAAGAGCACGCGATCTAAAATTTCCAAGTAATAGCTATAATTTTTTTTTCTTCAAATTAATTATAAACAGATCGATTGACTTGATAGATTCAATGTCGTCTAATAGAATATCATAGTCAAATTCGTGTCGATTTAGAAATGTAATTGAATACTCGTATTTTGTACAGAAGTTTTTTTCGCGGACTTACCGGGGCTAATTTTTTACCGAGTACACATGTTATTACCAAAGATGTTTCAATATTCAAATATATTTTCTCAGATAATTTGAGATATTTTGTTCTCGAACCGTAATCCGCGTGTGTATTGAGAATAATTTGTTTTCCGTTGGGAAACTCGAGGTGGTTCGTGGATTCAAAGATTATTTGTACGTCCGCGAAAGGTTAAGGAGGCACCGATGTATTATTTAACATGCGAAACGAGTCAATAATATACGCGTTTTATAGTAATATTAATATTAATCGATACGGTTTGAAAAAAATAAATAAATATCTACCGTTTGAGATATTTTGACCCCGCGGGGGACGGTTATTATATGATATAATATTTTCATTGAAATGTTTGAAAGAAAATATTTTTAATATTACATCTCGTCCTTGGATTTTTTTTTTCTTCTTAATCGACTTATCAATTTCGTACATTTTTTATATAAATGTTGTGTATCTTTTTGAACTTAAAAAACTCGTCATTAAATTATTATTTTTTTTTCTTAACTGAGATGTTTTCATTTTTACGCATCGTCATTTTTCAAAGGCTCGTGTTTGATTCGATTTTATAAGATATAAGAATATAATTGGCTAATGTTTTTAACAATATAATACGCATTTGATATTATTGTTATAGTTGTATACTTGGCCGAATAATTTTTAGGAAAAATCGAATAAAAAACAAATTTCCGGCACGTCTGCCGAATTTATTCGCCACCGCCGTACTAGTCTAAACGAACGCCGTTATGTTCAAACGAATTTTATTTATAAAAACGTTTTTATCGAATCGCGGGTACTGGCCGTCTCCGAAACGACGAAACGTTTTAATAAAACGTTATTATTTCAGTGCAGAATAATATAATAGATACAATAATAATAAAACGGCGTTCGACATTATATTTTCTTTGTGGTTTGTTTTCGCTTGAAATATTATGACGCGCGACGATGTTATTATTATTGCCGAGTAGAAGTTAAAAACAACACGTTTTATTTTCTAAAACCACAAAAGAAAAATAACTATATGCCGTCGTAAAATTATAATAATATCGTACCGCGACAATTGGTTCGAGTCGGAGGCGTGTCCCCGACTTACTTAGAATTTATCAATTATTATTTTTGTGACCCGTATAGATATATCGCCGGAGTTAAACATTTTGGAAACAAATACTCATTTCCTAATAATAATGTGTGGAAAATAATTTGTACACAATTATTCGTTTCTCCTCGTTATTAAAATTACTTTTTCGATTCGCCGTCTTTTTATGCTTTTCTTTTCGACAAAGAGTTTTTTTTTTTTAATTTTAAAAATCCGAACTCTAATTATCGCCGACTCCATACGGACGATAATATACTTAACTTCGGACTTTCTCCGACATTTCGCACGATTCGCCTCTTGGCTTAAAATTTATCAAATTTAGCGTAATACGTCTTCACGACGTTATACCCGGTATTTGTATAAGTATCTATTGTAACTTTAGTTATTTCGTCTTGGGTAACTAACCGTGAAATTAATTTAGTATAATAACCCTTGAGGAGTATCTGGTAAAGGTTCGTTCGAAACACAACTTTCTGTGACCGAAACATATAGTTGTTATGCTTTTTATACTGTTACACCCTCCCTTCACACGTGAAAAATCGTTTTTCTCCCGTTGATCGATGAAATCGTCGTTCTTATATTATGACGATCGCGCGCGCGTTTACCATTTTTTTTCGATTTTTATTATACAGAATTTGTCGTTAAAAAAAAATATATCGTTCTATTGGTAATTTATTATCATGTTTTTATTGTACCTTTTACCGTAGGAACATCGATGAATCGTTTTGGATTAGGATTTTCATGTTCGTCGTCATGCTGGGACTGATCGTCGCGTTGATTCTACAAGCGCAGCAAACAGAAGTGACTTCCAGACTAGATTTTCTGTGGAAACTGCAAGCCACGGGTAAGGGATTCCTGGTACCTTTGTATTTTTCAGCCGTCACAAAACTATTATTATTAATATCGGTACTCCGATGATTTACAGAGGAAAAAGAAGACATGGAGCACTTGGAGGCATACAACCGCAAACTCTTGGCGAACATTCTTCCTGTTCACGTGGCCGAACATTTTTTGACTTTGGACAAACCCGTCGACGTTAGTATACGTAATATGTGTAAATATAATATGCGGTATTTTCGTAATAATATTGAACGAGGGCTTAAAAGGATATCGCGATATAATTTTCATTTCACAAGCCTCGTTTTTTAATTTCTATCCTCCCTTCGGGTAAAATAATGTCCGTCATTTAAACGACACGAAATCCATGTAAAAAAAAAAAAAAAAACGCAATAGTGTTCTATGTATTACCACCGACTCGAAAATGTATTATTCGCCCGGCCGACGTGACATCGTTTTTTGGTCGCAATAATAGTCTACGCGTGTGAACACCGTCACTGATAAAAACACTGCTTTCATTCGATTCCCAGTAGTTTTCCGATTGATTATCTACTCGTATAACTGATCGTTACTATCGTGTTTGACGTCGTCGGTTCAATAACACTAATCAAAACCGAATGAATAAATGAATACGCGTTGTAATTTTTTCGTAATCCGAATAAAGTACATAAACGGAGGTTGTGAGTAGGTATACGTGATATTGTTTTGCCAGAAGACTCGTCTCGTTAATAATTGACGCGGGCTAATTCGTTTGACCGACCTATAAAAATTTCGTAACTTAAAAACCATTGGTCCGAGACCTCGTTTCGGCCGCAAAAACTGTACTCGTAAAATATATGTATACGCGTATACGCTCCTGCGCGGGCTCCGGCCGGTAATTAATTAATTCGTACCGAAGAACGGTTTTAAACGGTGCACGCCTACGCGATCCTTTTGAATTCCCTCCGAAATTAATAACAATAATATTAATGAAATAAAAAAAAAGAAAGAAAGAATGAATGAAAAAAAAAAAAAAGGTGGTTATATGCGAACTATCTGCAGCCGACCGAGTACGTCGAAACGCGGCGTTGTTTCCAGGATAACGCGTTTTTATTTTCGACAGCTCGGCTACATAATAATACCACCACCACCGCGTCGCGTCGTATATTATTCCAAGCCGAGAGAAAATCCCAACGCGTCGTGTATAATACGAGAGAGACGGGGCTCGGGTTCGCCCGTGCAGCCGCCAGGACCTGTGATTAGAGAAACCCCGAAGCGAGCGTTCGATTCCCGTGCGTTTTTCCTTCGTAACGATAACATAATAACGCGCGTTACTCTCCTGTTACACGTGCATTTACTTGGAACCCCGGATGATTGGGAAAACGACGGTGGACCCGGGGTTCGTTATTGTTGTCTTTCATTCCGTTTTCACCGCGGTAATTCGCGAGAAAGAACGAATTTTCTGTTCGCGATGATAATAATTACATGGGCGGCGAGCAAAATTCGAACGGAGCAAAAAGAAGGAAAAGGATAACTACGTCGGTTCGGGAGGACGGTGCGCGAGATTTCACGACGGCCACCGTTGACTTTGCGCGGCGACCGCAAAACTATTCAATCGGTTCTCGACGAAGCCGCCTCGCGAAAAATAACATTTCGACTAAAACGCAATCTGATCCGTCCGAGTGTCTTTAGATTTTTCGTGATGAGTAATAAACGTTTTATGTTTTAATAAATTTTAATTATCATAATAGAGTTCTGTGTAAAACCCTAAACCGTCCGTTGACAGATATTGTGATATCGATTTTAGTCGCGTCCACGTTATGCTCTAGCATTTCCCCTCCCTCGGGCGAGTCGCCCTATCGATCTTGTTATTCTCTTCGTACCCGAGTCGATTGATCAATACTATAATGTCATTTGCCTGTCGACTGAATCGCACACGTCCGTTTTAGGTAACAATCGCACAGTCTGTCGACCGTTTTCTTCGGGTTTTAAAAATAAAATAACGTACGAAAACACTCTCGCGGCGAGGAACCGTATAACGAATATTAGAAAACCGTCGCCGTCGAGTCGGAGAACGGCGTGTTTTCTGTGAGAAAAAGCATTTTGAAAATGTTGACGCCTTTGGTGTTAGATTTGGGTACGCCGAGAGTTGACATTTACCTGCACGCGCGGAAAACTCACAAAACGCGAGAAGGCGACCGCGCCGACCTTTTCGACGGCAGCTCTCCCACTCCCTTCTTCACCCGATGGTCGTAATAATATCTCGCGTTTCCGCGGCCAACACAGTCCGTGCCGCCTTTGTGCATGCACGCGTTATTATAATACGTACGTGTCGATCGATTTGATAAAGTAAATCAATCGCCGCGCCGTCGCCGTGTCTCGAGATGAGAATCGTTTGAACATTCGATTATTGATTGTTCCTACAATTCGACGAAACAATAAGAATGCGTAATACAGAACGAATAAGAAATCGTATTTTAAAACGTTCGCGTCGAACATTTATACTTCAAAACAAAAGACGAATTTAATAAAGTTTTCTACAGGAATACACGGGAACGGACGAAATATAGAAAGGACAAAGTGATATATATATATTTATTTATTTCACGCGTTTTTGCTTCAGTGATGACCGTCTCGAACGTCAGATAAATTTAGGCTCGAGGACGTTTGGACATAGAGAAAAAGAATTCAATTAAATCGAATTCCTTTGCAAATCACATTGGTTACAGAGAAAAAATAAAATCGGTATATTATATAATACGTATAACAATGAAATTTCATCTGGACTGTCTCCGCAGACGTTGTCGAAATCGATAAAAACCAACTTCTTACCTTCGGCAAACACTCCTACGACCGAAAGCAGTGATACGATTCACAATATAGATTCGCGCTAATTATGATTTCGACTTATTCAAAAGTACAGCGTTAATAATATGTCGTCGAGAGCATGTGGAAACTTTTTTGAAATCGCCATCAGAAATGGACGTTATAGTTTCCGAGAGGAACGGCCCGAAATATTTAACTAAATGTACGTGTGTGTGTTTTTTGTCAGTTTTTTGCCCATTCCGTGAAACGTGCAAGCGAGTTGCTCGATTCATAGAAGAGGCAAAATATGTCGACCGTTTTATGAATTGGAAATTTCACTTCCGGGGTGTGACGTATTTAATTTTTCGGGGGCGTCCAAATATCCTATCTCCTCCTCTTAGCCGTCGGTCGTTTCATCGGTTTATACGTTGGTTCGCAGGAACTGTACCACGAGCAGTGCGACAGCGTGTGCATAATGTTCGCGTCCATACCCAACTTCTCCGAGTTCTACGTGGAGCTGGAGGCCAACAACGAGGGCGTGGAATGTCTGCGGCTGCTGAACGAGATCATCGCGGACTTTGACGAGCTGCTGAGCGAGCCGCGTTTCCAGTGCATCGAGAAGATCAAGTCGACCGGCGCCACGTACATGGCCGCCTCCGGACTGACCAGGAACACGTGCGACAAACAGTACTCGCACGTCACCGCCATGGCCGACTACGCGCTCCGGCTGCGCGAGCAGTTGGCCTACGTCAACGAACACTCGTTCAACAACTTCCGGATCAGAATAGGTATGTATTCGATTATTCGAAATCACGGTGGTTTTTTTAAAAATTTTTTGTCGTCGTCCCGGGTGTGTTTCTGATGGCGTTACGGTTTCCCTCTGCGGGAATTTTCCGAAAAACCGACGAGAAAATCGTTTTTAAAAAAGCATTTTCGATCATGTCGATTCTATTAGGTCTATTGCGAGTCTCCGCTCTAGCTTTGTTCAAACGGTGTTTTAAATGCATTTTTTTTTCCAATTTCTATGTTTTCAACGACATTTTCTGTAGGTTTTTAGGGAAAATGTATGGGATTTTTTTTCTTTTTTCGACATCTATACTTTATGGAACCTCGATATTAATACAATATACGTATGTGGAAAATAGCACTTAAAACACAGGGAAAAAAGAACGAAACGCCATTGCGGATAGCCGCTATTATAACACTCGACAATGAGAGATATCCTTTTCGTGCCCAAAAAAACGACGCGATTGCGGATAAAGTTTTATGCGACGATGCCAAATCTTTGTATCGACTTTATCCGTTGCTGTTTTCTTGAATTCGATTCGCCCGTTAGCGTGAACGCCAATAGCTAACTGGTAGACAAGACACTTTTGGAAATCGAAACGATAATATTAGTTCTACACCGTGCGTTGTGTGCATTTCGTGATACTTAAAAAGAATCCCGGTGACGAAAACTCGCGGTCGACGGGCCCGAAAGAAAAACTGGCGACTTTGTGAACGCCCCCCCGCGAAAGCCGCGCGAAGAATCGGCCGACAAAGGGCGGCGCGCCGTTAAAATGCGTTTCCGACCCGCGCGGATAATCTATATTGTTTACTTTGTTTGAAAAGTAATTCGGGCGCTGTTCGGGACGACGGCAAACACTCGATGTCGTCACCTCTCTGTATTATAGTTTTAAAAATCGATTTCCATTCCGTTCTCGCGGCGGGTAATAACGGACGAGGCGGGGGCGGATACGTGAAACTCGGCACAGGACGCGCATTTACAGGTAGTTTTCGTGTGATTTCGACGGGCGTCACGACAACGAAAAATACAGTTCGTTTTGGACGCCGCGGCCGCGCGATTCGGGTTTCCAAACGCGTTCTTCGTCGGAGCATTTATTTATTTTATTTACTCTCATATAGTAAAGCCGTGTCCCAAACAAAAGCCTCTCTTATTTGACGCGACGACGTGCTGCAATACGAGTACACGGGTATCGTTCGGAAACGCGCGGCGTTCCGTCGATATAGTCTCTGAGAAGCGGAAAAAATTAAACGCGAATTCGGAAAACCTCTACGGAAAATCTTCACTCGACATTATAGTCTCGGGACTACAAACCTTGCGAAGTATTTTTTTTAAATTAAGCGTCGACCCTTGTTTTCTCGGTTCTCGCGAATTCGTCGCAAGAGCTTATTAAAACACACTCATTACATACATAGTACGGATTTCGATGAAATTCGCTCTCTATTCCGACCAGTTCAAAACGAAAGCGTTCTCTACCTTTTGAGTATTATTCATGTCGCGCGTAGAATGTAAATCGTTCGACATTTTGTTTTGATGATTTGAAAAAAAATTTAATAAAACACTGGCTCGCAGTTAGTACTTTTTAGATAAAAAGCCATTGTTTATTGAGCGAGTAGACGTGCAGCAGGTCTACTAATACGTTATATTTTATAAATTATTTATTAACGATTTATAAATTAATGAATAATTACGAAAACAAACCAGCTTTTATAGATTTTTTCAGAACACTTCCAGAGCTTTATGGCTTTATTTAAAATGCTTTTTCCGTATTTTTTTTTAATGCCTCGAAACCCGCACTCCTCTGTCGCCATTACCTGCGTACCTCGTTCAAACGGAAGACGGCTCTCTGGAAAATTTCTCTGCCCTTTTCGTTCTGATATACGATCGAGTGTTATAGTTTCTTCTCTCCGTCCACGATTATGTGTCTGGAAATTGTTTACGTTTGATATTTACTCGGTATAATTACATTGGTGTTTTAATATTTATGCAAATTAGTCGAACGACTCTCCGGAGTATAGTTACTGTTATGTGGATCGAATAAACAAAAATATTATGTTTTTATTAGATAACTAATAGGTGCGATAAATACACCGGGGCGATTTCGTCGGCCGTAAGCTGTTTACGAAGCCCTCTAACCGACAATTACTAATAATCCGTTATGAATGTTATGATAATCTATCGTGAGAGTGTCGTACACAGTATCTTATCGCATTTGTTACCGAAATAAATCATGTTTAGTGTCTATTTAATGAACACGAGAACAATAGTCGGCACGAGTACAATGACTTTTTTTAGAAAACTCAGAGGCTTTTGACGACGAATAAGTCGAACATCGATAATATTCGGTCGGAATTCGTAGGCGCGAAAAGAGAGCGATTATAAAGAGAAACCCGTAGTCAAACATATTCAGACGGAAAGAAGACGCGTGGGCGAAAGAAGGAGGAAGTCCTTTTCGGGCGAACGGATAAAACGCCCACTTGAACGGCGTGAAGTATTATCGGAACACATTTTTACTCTCTCAAACGCGACACCTGTGTTTTTCATTTCTTCTCGGAAGATTTTGAAATATTGTTCAACTCGGCAATAATAATTCACTCCTTTTGTTCGCACAATAGCGTGCGTGAGTAATAATCATATTCTTGTTCGACACGTTTTTTTAAACTTTTTTCTCGAACGTTTTTTTTCGTGGCCGGCGAAACGTCAATTATAATATCAGTATAGTGACCAAACTTTTTCGTGACCGCGGAGACGACACGTCGGGAAAAGACGTCGGCGGTGATTTTCACAAGCAAAGCGCCGATAATATTATTTTTCGTCGCGCGTCTCGTTGTTTATTTCGTCAACGACATGTGTTTGTCAAATTGACGCGGGTGAAAAAATGGAATTTGTGTCGCTGACGATTTGCGATGAGAAACAAGAGTAGGTACGTCTCGTCGTCGCCGGTGAATATAACACGCTTCATTACGTCGGTTTTGTCGACGATCGATTTTGTTTTCCCCTCAGTCTCTTTTAAACCGAAAGGTAAATAATAATCTGAAACGTTCGTCTTCGACGAGTTTTTTTTATAATTATTATTATTGTTATTATTTTAACCGAGTTGAACGTTGCAGGTATAAATATCGGCCCAGTGGTGGCGGGAGTCATCGGGGCCAGGAAACCGCAGTACGACATTTGGGGCAACGCCGTGAACGTGGCCAGCCGAATGGATTCGACAGGAGTGTTGGACGAAATACAAGTAAACGCAAAAAAAAAAAAACAAACACGTCGACGAGTTTTCAAATACTTAACGCACCTAAATGCTCTAAAACCGGCGCTCTTCTCTCGAAACCGTTGAAAAAAACTACCGACAAATTAAGACAAGTCGACTAATTCCAAAAACACTCTACGTGTCTCTACGGTTCTTGGCAGAATCGAATCCTGTTCGTTTTATGGTTTAGGTACCCTAAATACTAACGCGAGGGTGTAATTTTCTAGACAATTATCGAACCGTCTCGGTTACTCGGTATATCGATATTAAAAATGTTATATTATGCCCGGTAGAATAAATATGACATCGTTTTCAGTCGATATTAAAAAAAGTTCGTAATAATTTTCGAAATAATTTTAAAACGTCGCGCTCGCGTGTACAAGCTCATTTTACGAGTAAGATTTCACCGTCACTTTTTTTTTTTTTTACTTCATATTATTAAAAAAAAAATCTGTGCGACTACACTGTTTAAATTAACTATCTAATAAAAAAATACCAACTCCATTAATATAACCTAGAGTATACTACACATCGGCTTGGTTCGACATGAAAACGATAATCGGATCGTGACGTTTACAGGTTACCGACGAGGTGTACGAAATACTCAAGCTGAAAGGATACCCGTTGACTTGTCGCGGCGTCATCGAAGTGAAAGGCAAAGGAAACATGGTTACCTATTTTCTGAACGATTATGCTCAACAAAATTAAATCGACGACGTCGGCGCGTCCATTGTATTATTTTTTTTTGTTGTTCTTGTTGTTGTTGTTATCACGCAAATCGTATATATTATTATTATTATAATTATTATTATATTATTATCATTATTATTTTATTATTATTATTTATTATCATTATGATTATTAATTTTATTATTGTTGTAAATAAAAAACTCGATGTGTCGATGTGTATTTGATTTGGTTAGCGATTTTTTTTTTTTTTTACTCCATCGAGATACCGCGAACTTGTCGAAAAGCTTTTGCAGCAAATTATGTAAATTTATACTTAAAACTGTAAATAAAAATAATTTGTAATCGTCTCTCTGCCAAATAATTATTAACTCCGATACGGCTATGACAATAAAAAAAGGTCCGTTAACATTTTTCGTTTTTATACCCGAGCTTTTCCAGTACGCCTGCGGTTCGTGCGATTTGAAAAATTTGCAAGATTGGTCGCCGCGACACCTTCTCGATCGTTTCAAATTATCATATTCATTATAATTTTATTAATATTATATACATCAATTTTCGAAACTCGTCGAGATAACTTATTCGATTAACATTACTATAAAATTTGCTTGTTGAAAAATAAAATATGATACACGTAACTGTCTCGATTGGTTTGCCGTTTTATAGGATATTATTTTTTACGCATGAGGCGGTATCGTGTAGGCGATTTTCGAAACAAACGAGAAAATAGTCTATATAATACTCCGAAATTTTACTGTAAATATTAAATCAAATGGTAAAATTCAAGCGAAAGTTCTTTGAGTCTATAAATTAGGTACATATTATATAAATTACTTACGAATTTTCGAGAGTGCATGTTGAAAAATTCAAATGTAATCAATAGTTGTACTTTCAGAAATTTTTTTTTTAAATATTTCAGATGATCAGAGCTCATTGTTAACGTTAGAAGTTTTTCAGTAAAGATCGGCGAGAATAGATTTCCGGGCCCAAATTGGTTTTCAATTTCTAAAATGATCGTTAAAAATATAAATTCAATTGCACTTCAAACATTACTAATTACGTTGGCTGCACAATGAATTCAAAGGAAACAAACGATAATTCTTTAAAAGCCGAGAGTTCAATATTAAACTCTGAAAGTAAATATATGTATAAACAGAGCACATCAATTCGAACACTTATAATAACATAATACATCTGACATGAAACTAAATCGACACAAACAAGTTATTATTTATTGCAGTAGATGAATTTTTTTTTTTGAATTATTATTACAGTTTGAGGAGCACCGAGGGTCGGGAGTTGAACACATTGACTACTTGACCTTGGACGAAATATAAGAGAATATAAAAGAACGAGGAGTTAATCACAATAAAAAAAAAGAAAGAAAGTGTTTAGAGGTATTTTTAATTCTTCAATAAAACAATATATATTACGATAAACTGTATTGAAAATATAGTTACAGCTCGTTCATACAAACGGACAGTAATAATTGTAGTCCACAATAATGATGCGCAGTCTCTTAAAAATAATGAATATGTACAAATATTTTTTTACTTTACATAATTTTTTTTATTTCAAACGCGCGGCGGCACAATAATTCGCACACGAAATATAAACTTTTAATAGCCAAATATAATATTTATACATATATAATATATATATATAAATATATATGTGTTGTTTGAGAAACAATAATTTCACTCTTTGCCATATCCGCCAATGTTATTCTTACACCGTCGACAGTACGGCGTACAGATAACTTCTGAATGTCGTGTTTCCGATTGCCAATATGATACACGTATAATTGTACAATCACACATGTCATACACATGTTAGGTGTATTATATATGAAAATCGAATTAAGTAATGCAATTAAAATTAAGTTTTATACAATCAAGTAAGATGATGACATGTGTTTTTCGAATGCATACATTTTTTTAAACTAGAAAGTATACATAATAAATCATAAGGTGGCTCGTCGACTTAATTCTATACACATATAAATATATATATATAATATGTATATATAATTTTACTATTTATAAGCAGTTAAGGTAGACTTTTGAGCATTGCAACATAAAAATATATGTATACATAAATATATATATCACATATATATATATATATTTATATATTTTACAAAGTGGTGTTTTAATTAATAGTATTTCTATGGTAGTACAAGCGGACAATAATGGATAACTCCTGTAAACACAATTTATGAGTGTCATTTATGTGATATATGTAATATGTGTATGTGAGTGTAAATATATACACACACACAAACACACACATATATATATATATATATATATAAATATATATATATTTTTAAAAAAAAACCATTTAAAAATTCATAATTTTAGAAACTTTAAAATTAATCACAGTGTAATAAATACACAAACATAGTAGAACTTGAATAATAATAAAAAAAAAAAAAATCAATGGAATAAAAGATCAATACTTAAAATAAAACAGTAATAAACAAATAATTTTAACTATGGTTGGCTTGTGCTAGTGATGTCATGTCACATATCAAAAAATCCTGGCTGAAGGATTAAACAGTTTGACTTTAATATAGTTAGGTAATTAAATTGACATGTATAAAGTTACATTTTCTACAGTTATACAAAGTAACTAAAAAAAGTAATTAACATAAATATTAAACTGTAAACAAGACACATGTACTCTTTTCTTTTACAAATAATATTTTTAATTTGTAAGCTTCTTTTTATTTTAAAGGAATGAAAAGTTCAGGTAGTGTATAGCATAATAGTTGTTTAACCGTCTTCTTTTGGAGGGGTAAACCAACCTGAAAATAAAATTAAGTTTTAATACATTTGTTGTAACACACAGCAATTTAGCATATGTAGCCATTTTTGATTAACAAAAATATATATTGTAAAAATTCAAAAAAAGTAATGAAATATTTTTAATTGGTTAATTAGTATTATCATTGGTATTGTGGGGAGCTCGTCATTGCGATACCAGCGACGGGTTAAATTATAGTGTATAAAATAATATAAATGTACAACACGTTTTTATTAGTGTAATTTATAATGAATTAATTTAAAAAAATACACGAATGTATTCATGACAAATATCTACACACACATGCTAAGCCAGTTTTTGGTCCAACTTTTGAATTTTTATATTATAATTTACTCTAATATTTAGTATCTTATTAGTCATTACTCATTACAATAATAAATTATGACACAAAAGTATAATCCAAAAAGATAAGAATCCACAATGTGGCTTAGTGAACACAAGGTCTTCTCTAAATTCTACTCAAATGTTGATATATTTTATTTGTTTTGATTATCACATTTTTAAATTTTAAGAAACTATTAATAATTAAAACAATAATTTTAAATGAAATTCATGATAAATAGAAATCAATCAGATTTCAATAGAAAAATTAATGCTGTTAAAGTAGTAAGAAACAATCGAGAGAAGAAATTTCAATTTCAATTTCAATAAATAAAAATGTACAATCCTTTTTAATGGTAACAAAGTAATACCACACATAAAAAATAGATATAATATTTAATATACCAAGGAATAATTATTATCTCAATTCTATGAATATTATTTTTTTAATTATTATTAATTTTAAGGTTAATAAAATAAAATAAAACAACTTACCATTTTTTTCATGTATTTGCACAAGTGATTTAAATGATTGTTGTGCTCTGGCTAATGAGTATTGACCCTAAATTGAATATAAAAAAAATTATTTATTTGTACTTTAGAAAACTGTAAATAGGATAAAAATTGAATATATATATAAATATATATACATACATTTCTTTTAAGTTAATATATATTTAATATTTATATGTATAGATATAATTCCCTGCTAAGCAAAAGTGTGTAAAAATCAATATTAACTTTGAGAAAAATGCATTTCTAAAATTGTCGTAACTTTTATTATTTATTATCTTGTACGATTTAATTTAAAACATATTTACTCATATTTACAAAGAAAAAATACCATAAGTAAATAAAATACAAACAAATACCTATGAGTTATCTTGACAAAACAAAATAATAATCTTTCAAAAACAATGATGAAGATAACAATTTAGAGACTATTTATACGCAATGTAGATACTTTAAAAAAAATTGCTCAACAATAACACCGAGGAGAACGTGGAAATGTTAAGTAGAAACACTGTATTTATAAAAATATTTACATAATTGTTTATGTATTGCATTTTTAAATAATTGTTTTTAATCTATTTAATGTAAGTTTAAGAACTTTTTTTCTACAGAAAATGCTTAAAAACGCCATAACTCATTTTTTTTTTTTTGCGAAAAGACACTTTTACTTAACAGGGCTGAATATATACATACATATATATATATAAATATATAATGAAAAATTATCAATTTTAAACATACTGTTCCATGTGATACCTGGTTCAATGTTTTTGGCACCCCAAACTGAATCCTAGCCTTTCCTTTAACCAATGTGGCTGCAATTTGCATAATCACTGCTTCTACAGTGTATGCTGAGCTCCATCCCTGTTTGGTTAGTAATTCCATACAAATTGCTCCACCGACAAGGACATAGCCACCTTGTATAATTGGATGGACTACGCGCACAAATGGGGGTTCAAAGGGATATGTCTCTTTGAATGTAATGTTTAATAGAACATAGTCTTTTCCTTCTTTCTCCTTCAATTTTTGCAAATCATGGAACAGTGCAGAATCTGGATCAACTGTCATTAGTTTGATATTCCACTCATAGATGCTGTCACAAACGAGATCCACACTATACATTCCTAAATAAAACAAAACATGATTGTTAATATTATAAACAGAAAAATATTATTTTGTACAGTGTCATTATTATTACTATTATTACAGTAGTCACTCGATAATTTGAAATTCAGGAGATTTAGCTAAAATTTGATTTATAGAGGTGTTCGGATAATCGAGGGGAAAAAATAAATAATTTGAATTGAAGAGAGGTGAAAAATAATATTACATTTGTTTTGACATTTATTTACTATATTATTATATGTTACATTTTAAAGAAATCTGTTATTTTATTTGTGATAAATTTTTGACCACAATCTGGTCCATAGCGTTATCTAACTTACTGATAGCATTGAAAATGGTATCAGTAAAAATATGATAACACTTATACTTTACGGGACGCATATTCTGACTGACTATATTTTATTCGATTTCAACAACTGTTTCAACCCATTTCAGATGTTTATTTTGGTAAAATGATATAATTAAAATCTAGATTAGGTAGGTTAGGTAGTAATAAACTACAATAATATTTAATTGCCAACATTTTTAGTTTGATTATAAGTACGTCAAATAGATTGTCATACAATATAATCTTTATATAATCAGGTTTAAAGAAATTTGAATTATAGAGGTTTTGGCAAAAAAAATTTGAATTGTAGAGTGTCTCCCACCAACAGACATTTTGAATTATCGAGGGGACCGAAATACATGTATTTTCTTCTAACTATAGAGGTTTTCTCAGGGGACCAAGCGTTTAGTTCGATTTATGGAGTTTTTCAAATTATCGAGGTTCAAATTATTGAGTGACTACTGTATTAATCTAATCCCCACAGGTTTAAAATTTGGACATTTCTAGAGAGTATGAAAATCTAAAAATGTATGTTGAACTAACATATACAATAAATCATCATATCACATTTCTCAGCTAATTAAAATAATGACTAAACTTATATACAATTTTTACTACTTATTACCTTTTTTAAAACTATCAGATCTGTATATATCTCTAAGTTCTTTCATTAGGCGGTCAGTGGCTTGAACAGATCCTGTTACAGCCCCTTTTAAGTAATCTTGACGTTGATTTTGACGTAATTTTTCCAATATTTCCAAGTGGTGAATTTCCATGTCATCAACCTATAAATTGATTGGTTTAAAAATGAAAGAAAAAGAAAAAGTGTTATTCTTACTTGTTTTTTAGTAGAATCTGGAGTAGCTTCCTCCATCTCAAGTTGAATATACTCTTCACCTTCTTCTTCTTCCTCATCATCATCATCTTCTTCATCTGTAAGTTTACTAGAACAAGAGGTAGAAGTTGATGCCCCTGAACTGGAGGGCATTTGTATCAGTCTTTGTAACTCGGACGGTTCAGATAAACAATATGTACGGCAAAGTTCACTAACCAATATTCCAACTTGGTTTATAACCTGTAAAAACAATAATATTTTATAATTGATGAAGTGTAACTTAAACTCAAAGATAACATTATTTAATAATAAGGCCATAAATAATTATTAGGTATGTAAAAGTGTGAATATTACTAACTAAATTAAAACAACTTTACAGGTTAGTATTAATTTCACCCTATAGGTTTATGTTTAACATTGATTTATAAAATTATGAATTACAAGTATAGTGGAGTCTCGTTTATCTGGAACTTACAAGTCCAACATTATTCGGTTAATCTGGACTGTCAAAAATAATTTTAATTCAAATAGATTATTTTATGTATAACATAAATTATACATATATTATATATATGTAACATGAATAAATCCTACAATTTTTGGATTAAAAAATTAAGCTAGCAATGTATAGTTAAGACTGAAAAAGTCTGTTTTGAATTTTTTAGTTTTACCCTCTTTTAAAATTTTCTTAGCAAGACACATATAATTTTGGATTATAAATTCAAAACTCAACTTGTTATAGTAAAAAATGAAAATTAGAAATAAACTAACAAAAACATAAAATTTTAAATATCCTTAAATGAAACTGTAAGTACAATGTAATTCTAATAGGTATAACCATGATGTTTGTAAATTGTAAATATATATTTAAAATAAAAATTAGGTATTATTGTTAAGAGTAACACTCATCAACCTATATTAATAAGATAACAATTACAACGTAGTCAAAAAATGTATAAAAACTAACAGTAAGTGAATAGAAATAATAGCTGAAATTACTTTAATAGTTTATAAGTCATTAGATGAAAGCCCGAACAAAATAAAAATTACAATTAATGTTTCAAACACATTTCATTTATAAACCAATTCAAGACCTATAATTACTTACTCGATACACTAATGCTTACATGTTTTAGTTTCATAAAATCTTTAAGCTTTAGAACAAAATATAACAAAGAATTTACAGTGCTGAATCGTTTTTGAATTATACACCAAGAGGTTTTTATTATATAATTATGAAAATCGAGTTAACAATAGATAATATTGCTTTTCTCTTTTTCCATAGGGGGTATATTCATACAGATTGCAATAACTCTGTGCTAAAGAACGATAGAAGAGTATTGAATGTAATTCTAATTCTATGATGGGACTTTTAAATAATATATATTATTTGAGTACTTATTTAACAACAGACCAATCGAATTTATAATGATATTTGTTTCTGAGGATTATTTCAATGTTATTTATGTATATATTAATTAATATATACATATAAGGTGTAGGTATATTTTGATTAATTGAAAGCTAGTACCTACGTTAATTAAAAACTGTTTAATATAGAAATGTTTGTATTAATAATTGACCTACAGATAAAAATCTACCAAACACTTTATACTCTGCCATTACAATGGTAACATTCAATTTGAGACTTTATAACCTATCTAGATAATTGTCACTTAAAATAAACTTTCTTTTTTTTTAATCAAATATCATTATATGATAACAGATTTAACTTTGAAGATAAAAAGATGCCATTTAAACATAATTTTTTGATACTAAACGTCAAAATAACGCTTTCATACAAAATGTCATTATTATTATAATTAGTAAATATTTTCAAAAAGATTATGTCATAAGACAAATATAGAGAATGCAATGTCAATGTAAAATTAAAAATTATAACACGTACAAATTGTCATTATCCAACAATATAGGTACCTAATAATTAATATTACTACTATAGATACTTAGTTTTATAGGAAAGGAATTTGATAAATATCCAACTTGAGAGTCATAAGTATAAATAGATTTTCACCTACCTTATCAATGTTGATTACAAATCGGAATGCAATAATGTACAAATAAAAGGAGTTTAATGCATACGTAATTGTTTCAGAAAGGTATTTGTATAGAGTGTTTGATAATTTGTGGACAGCATATTATTAAGTTTAGTATGCAACAAAGAAGTCGCACAGATAAAATATATAGGTATATGAGCCAAAAAATAATTGATGTGTTTGAATGGATGGAAATAAGATGGCAATTTACTCACGTGATTATTGTGTCCTGTGGTCTGACCAAGCTTTTCGATGGCATTGGTCACTTTGCAGTCGTCAGTGTCTGCGAACCAGACAGGTGGAGTACTAGGATACGTCTCCTGCGGAATTCATTAAGTTTAATCGAGGATATGTTATGACGATCGAGACAGACAGACGGAGACCTGTCATCGGAGCGCGCCTTACCGTGATGTTACCGATGATCTCAAACTGGCGGCCCGTGGGCCCGACAAACCTGCACACTACCTCGTCGACGGTGGCCGTGTGCACCTGAAAGCGGTCATGGTCTTTGGGGAACGTGGACTCGATCACTTTGATCTCCTGTTTCAATACGTTCAGGCAGGCCATTGTCGGCCGAGCAGCATCCGAACACCCCGAACGATTGCTCGTCACTCGCTCGCGGCAACGCGGACTCGAGCCGGACGACCCGATCGGCGAACGGACGTGGTCAATAAACGATCCGGACCATGTCGAAGGTGATGTGACGGTGCCGAGAGCCGCGGACGGAAAGAAGAGAGAGCGACCGTCTCGTACGTATCTTATCGATCAACCGACGATCCGCACCATAGAACACGGTCTACGTGCCAGCGGCCGTCGGTCAACGATTGATCGCGAATCGTTTGTCGACGATGCTCATGTCAAGCGACAGCGATGGCGATGGCGATGGCGGCGGCGGCGGCGGCGACGGCAGCTACGGTACCGGAACGAACGCGTCGACGTCGGCGGTGGCGGCTGTGGGGGCCCGGCGAGAACGAGACGACGCGGTGAACGACGAAATCTCTATAGAGAGGAGACGACGATAAAACGTTGACGGGCTGCCGCGCGCAAAACGAGAACAACAATAATATAATAAAAACGAGATTAATATTATTATTGTGACAATTATTATTATTATTGTCGAATAGATAAAGAAACGTGTATTATTTTTGTGTACATATTGTACGAACGTGCATATGTGCTGCGTGTGGTAGGCGCACGGCCGCAGTATTATTATTTATTATTATTATTATTATTATTATTATTATTATTATTATTACCGTGTATTGCCGAGAGGAAAAGAAAGAATTCGCGATCAGATGGTGGCGGCGGCGACGGCGCAGTAGTGTCGGCGGACCGTCGCGGTCGTCGGCTACCGCGGTAGTGGTGGTACCACTCCGTAGAGTAATCCGGTCGACCGGTAGATGGAGCGCTGTCGCCTCCGATCGCCTGGCGCGCGACCGCGACCGAACAACACCTGTCCTGTCCCCGCGTCCCGTGGCGCCCGCGAGATCCTCTTCGTGCACCTGTCCCGCGGCCCGCTGTCCGTCGGTTTCTCTTCAGCTGCGGCGGTTTCGTCCTGCCATGTTTCGGCATCGTGTTAGCATTTTCGCGTGCAAAACGAACGGCCGTCGCAATATTCGTATATACGTCTACAAAAAAATCACACGAATTATCACATTATTAATCGTACACGATGTGACTATTTAATAAACATAAATCATTTGCTCTATTAAATATTTTCAAATTTCATCTCACTACCTATATATCTCGGCGCCATATTGAATATTTTCCCTTTTGCCTTCTTGTAAACATATTGTTAATAAAAAAAATGTTTAAACTTTGCGTGCAACAGACCAAACGTCTTGGGCATAAAATCTCCAAATACTGATCATATTTGGTATTGTTAACTGCATTGTTATCAAATGTTATATCGACATGCAAAAATTGAATACTATTCACTTATTATTCTGAAATCAATAATTGTTTAGATTAATTAGTTCGAGATCGTAAAGGTCCCCCCGGTCAGGATTTCTGCGTGCAAAACGAACGCCCGTAATATCTACTTTAAATCACTCGGATTATCACATTATTAATCGTCATACCGTACACAATGTGACTATTTAATAAACATAATGATTTTTTCTATTAAATATTTTCAAGTTTTATCTGAAAACAGAATATTTCCCAATCACTTTTTGACCTTCGGTAAACATAATATTGTAAATGAAAAAAGTATCGAAAATGTTTAAACTTTGCGGGTAACAGATCCGATGTACTTGGCTTCTATAACTGTGTTATTTCATGGTTTTATATCATTCGTGTAATATTATAAAGTGACAAGAGTGTGTTTTACTTTCGAGGGACGAATAGGCAACTTAATATACCGACAAGACTTATTGCGTCCTATTGCGACTCTGGTAAACGATTAGACTTCCAAACATTATTATTCCAACAAAAACACTTGGAAAAAATAAAAAATAAATATTAGAAAAGTTGTGATATCAAAAGGAGGCTAATAGTAACCACACGAATTCATTAGTTTATTATAATATTATTTAAAATTGTCAGCATGTTTTTACTAACTACGAGCAATTCGATTTGGCTTGATTACAACGGGCTTATGAATATTCACATTCCCGTTGTATATTTTTATAGAATAGCGTTATTTAAATACACATTACAAGAAGTAGCTCAAAACTAAGTTACTACTCACGTGTCTTTCTTGTCTAACTCGTTTCACTGCGCCGCGACCGCGTTGCTGGATAATACAAACTATTCTTAGAAATTTCGTCCGTCTCTTGTGCTCAGAATTTATTTTGTTTCGTATGTAAAAAAAACTCCAAGAAAATAATGTATACATTAAATGTATCGTACGGTTAAAAATCTATGGGAAATAAGTACGAAAAGGAACAATAATTCACCGAACGACTGCCATTTTAGGTATAAACTTCAGCATCGATTATAATTTAAATTACCACCGGCGCGGTGGTCCGCGTGTCACGACCGAAAAGTTCTTCTAATCTGATTTTATAGTTATTATTTTCAAACAAAACGTGAAATAAAATAATTTTTGTCAGCAGATCGAGTTTTTATTTCACTTAAAATTTTTCGTCACAATAAAAATCTGTTGTTCAGGTCTCCGATCGACGACGATCTGCGCCCGACTGCGGCGGCCCACGGTTGTAACTCTCCCGAGGCGTAAGCGACATAGATCATTGCTGCCGCGACGTGTACGACACCGACCAGGATTCCGACTTCGCGCGCTTGCAGTATCTACACAACGCGTACACGTGTTCGATTTAAACAGGAAGAGAAAAAACTAAAATGTACAACGTTAGCGATACCTCGTTGTAAATGACTACGTGAAAGACTTCCGAAGAAAACAGATAGCAGAGGTGCTTTACGGTTTCCATGATACCGACCAGCACGCTGGCGTGTCTCGGCGAGATGTCTAAATGGTTGACGACAAACCCTAAGATCGAGTCGTCGCGTCGAAAAATCGACCGGAAAGTCGTAAAAGAAAATAATTACGGTTATTATATCATCGTTGTATTATTATTGGTCGGGGTTTTTTGGACGTTTAAGCCGCGAAAGTCACTCACCGAAACAGTAGAGGACTCCGATCGCGCCGTTGACGTCCTGCACGAATCGGCCGACGAACCTGTCCGCATTGAAAGGAAGCAGGTACAAGAGGTAGAAGACGGCGCGGGAACCGAAGAACGCGCAACTCCAAAACTTTCTGACGCACGTGGTGGAAAGAACATTTATCCTCGGAAAGAACTCGACGAGGACGATGACGAACACGATCAAACCACCGATCGAATCGTTTGTTCTTCGGACTTGGTGCCGCTGCAGTGCGAGTATAAGTACATAACGTGCGCGAGTTAGTGTTTGCGAATTCACGTGAACGGGCGCGGATCTAGATCTCACGAAAACTTTCGACGGCAGCAACGACGATTTTGATTATGGTCGTACGAATAAACGTTAATTTTTTTCAATTACGTTTTGTATATTTTTATTTCAATTTTACCGAGTTAGACGCCTATTTAATAGTAATTAGTAGTCGCCCGAAAAAAAGTATTGCTGGACCCGCGCTCGCGTGTAGGTACGCGCAACCAGCCGCAAGACTTTTCATAATGCGACTCGAAACGCGATAAATGCTACTGTAATAATATTATATGCATGTGCGTACTTACAGTCACGATTGAGATGGAAAAAATATAATCGAACGAATAGCTCGCAGCCTCGCTGACGTTCGCGACTACGATCGCTAGGAAAGGCTTCGAGAAACACATCGACTTCCACGGGATGTCCGATAGTCGTTGCGCAGTCGATAAATAATGCACGTTTCTCAGAGCTTTCAATTCGTTTTTCAGTCCGAAAACTACGTACGCCCATAGTAAAACGGACCACGCCAACCCGGCCGCACCTAGAAGGTGAACAAAAATAATATTATTTTAATTTTGTTTCACAATAATAACCGGTCGAGCGTACTCACCTAACGCGTAACTCAAACGTCTCAGGTCGTGTACGGTGTTCGTATCGAATACGCGACTGACGTTGTTTTGGTACAGCGCGTAATACAACACGATCGGGACGTGTCGTATCGACCGTCTGTTCGGCGGAATCCACGTGGTCCAGATCCCGTGAAACGCCGGAAGCGCCATGCTCTAGTGGTGCACAATAATATAATAAACGTTCGTTTACGGTGACTGCAATATTATAACATTATTATTGTATGATCGCGTGATATTATTATCGTGGTAAAATCATACGAAAAACGGGCCCGTATTCCTTACGATGGTCATGAATTGACACAGGTTAACGAGGGAAAACGAATCGAAATGTATGCTAGTCACGTCGGCCAACATCAGTCTTGACACGTGTACGATCGACGACAGCGTGACAGAAATCGCTAGCGTGCTGAAAAACGACACGGCGTAAAAAGAAAAACTACGCACAAATAAAACGATTAGGTTGGAGGCGAAAAACACCTGCCCCGCATTACTATAATATAGTTGCGATCCGGGCGACTTTCGGGAAACTATTTCGAATTAATCGCGGCCGAGAGAATAACGTTTCTATACTATATATAAAATTGTAAGGGTTTTTCTTCGACCGCGCTAACCGAGAAAACTACTGGACCGATTTGGCTGAAATTTTTTTTGGCTGAAACCCGACACTCTGCTGAAGGTTATAGTACCACTTTTGTCAGTAAAAAAGTTCATAAAAGTTCATAAAAAATTAAAAACAATTGTACCTATATTGTGCGGCACGGCGGGCCGCGGGTTTACAGCTACCTGTAACTTGACCTTTTTTTTGTATCGTGTTTGATATCGGCGTTCCGAGAAGTTTATCGCACTTACACCGACAACACGTATACCCAATATTCATATTGTTATTATTATAACTTCGTTATATTTACTAATCATTTCAGGCTAGGTTCACATGGACGATGGACGCGCGTGTTTAGATATACGGATTTCTCGATCGCGATAACGACGCAAGAATCTATTTCCGCGCGTGACTCCGCGTATTGAATCCCATAAATGGCATAAATCATTATCGGACCTTTCGGTTAACACGCGCGTTTCGACAACGAAACAGCGATTCATTGTGCAATTACATATTATAAAAATATTTTAATTTGATTCCAATTCGTTAGATTTAATTAGATCTAACAGGTCATCAAATGATTTAATTGACATTCGTCAATAGTACACGCGCGTCCAAAAACATTTGTCGAAATTAATAATCTATATAGTATATACTATTATATAAAATTGTAAGGGGTTTTCTACGACCGCGCTAACCGAGAAAACTACTGAACCGATTTGGCTGAAATTTTTTTCGGCTGAAACCCGACACTCTGCTGAAGGTTTTAGTACTACTTTTGTCGGTAAAAAAAGTTCATAAAAGTTCAAAAAAAATTAAAAACAATTGTACCTATATTGTGCGGCACGGCGGGATAGAGTTATTATTGCGAGCATAATTTGTGCTTAGTTTTTTTACCTACTTTTTGATTATTCTTATGAAGGTTTATTGGGCATGCTAATAGAGTTAAATTTTGGGTAAGTGGCCAATTCATCATCATGCCGTGAACCAATCACGGGCGAAGCTGTGACAGGTCGGCTAGTATTTAATATAATAAATAAACAACAAAAGAAATAAACGAACAGAACGAACGCGAATTAATTCCCGAACTAACGTCAGAAATAATTATTAAAAATAATATGTTAAAATTTAACGGGCAGGAAATTTAATCGTCGCGCAATTACTTGATTCGAGCGATTTCGGAATGCTGTTGATGTTTTCGAATTATCGTTCGCGATAGGCAATTTCCTTTGTCGACGTTTTCCGAGCATGAACATATTTTGTTTGCTCTATTTATGTAAGTATAAAATAAGTTTCATGATTCAATAATATTACTTTATGCGATCAAACGAAAACGATCGTTTATTTTTCAAGTAAAATGAGCAATTAAAATGTTTAATATAAATAGGAAAGAATTTGAACGAAAAACAAACGATATAAAGACGTAATGCTCAGGTCGACCAAATGAATTTGAAAGTATTCCTTTGATGATTATATTATAACACGTCGTGAACACATCTTGGATATATTATATACATAGTAGGTATATAGTATATACAAATAATATATTAATATATATACTTTAAGTATCAATAAATCACGAAAATCGCAACCGACCGCAACTAGTAGGTGTATTGTATAGAGCACGATAGAAACGAATCGTTACCGTAACTGCCGGAGGAGAATCTCTAATAATAATTATTTACTTGTGAGCCGGATACACGCAGGCTAAAATACCACTGGACATGCTGGCGACCGTAGACGCGAATCCGAACATAAACGGAATCGTCCAACGACCGCTGTCGATTTTCGTCTGAAAAAAAATCCGAACGCGCGTCTTTTTAGTCGTTTTACGTTCATTGTATTGATTGAATTTACTCACGTGATATATTAGCGTCCAGTACCTATATTGTTCCATACACACGACTAGACCTAGGTGTACGAACAAAACACAAAATGGACGTTTTAGATTTGAAATATTTAAAACGAGTAGCGCATACGTCTAAAGGTCCGTTTACACATTACCGGTCCCTTCTCAGTATCAGTGTCGTCCGTTCCGCGTCCGACTTTTTAAATTTCTGTTGCAACGCTGATATTTTCACACATATCAGTCCCGTGACCGTTCCGCGCTCGTTCAGTATCGGTGCTTTCCGGTTCCGTATTTTTCGATTTGTCAGAGATAATGTTTTTGGAAATTTCACCGACGTGGACACGGTTTTCACGGTATACACGCGCGCGTATTCATTATAGGTAATGACAGCCGCGAACGAACACGGACAACGGATACGGTACGGTTATGTGTTAATACAAAACACCGACACTGCAGATACTGAACGGACGTGAAACGGTAACGTGTGAACGGGCCTTATACGGTTCGAAACAGACCAACAGATAATTTAACCGAAAATTAAAATCACACGAAAATTCGTCATCGAGACGAATTTTTCATCTCGACATTTCGATTTAAAAACTGTAGTAATCGGCTGAAAATTTACCGACGAACGAGAGGAACATCGTTGCGTATCCCTTGTTCCAGTACGTCGTTTTCAGATGCGCGCAACCGTCGACGAAGATGGACGACGTTTTTTCGGGCGGTGGACGCCACTCGAACCGTGCCGGTGAACTGCCGCGCGTCCGATTTTCATATTCGTATTTCGTGAACATATTATTACAGTACGTTTTCTATAATAGAAACGTATGGATTATACGAGATGTAATATTTACGGTCGACGGTGTTTTCGAGAGATAAAAAAAGGACGGACAAGTCAGGCGGAAAAGTCCGCGTGACTGCTACGCGCGTCGTGTCGGTACCAAAAATAACATTATTATTCATACGAATATCGTTAAAATCATACCGAAAAAATCCAATTGCTGTGGAGGAGGACATTCCATAAACTATGTTTTTGTTTACACAGATGTGCGTCTGACACGACGTTATCGTAGTATAGTGCGCTGACACGGTTTGCAAGCGGCGCATTGATCCTCTTCGTTTACCTGCAGCTTTTCCGAACTAATTAAAATCACAATTTTTTTCACGCTCGAGGTCTAACAAAACAAACAATATAATATCGTATTTTAATAGACTGTTTTTTCTTTAAAACGACAATTTTTTTTTTTTTTTTGAATATATAAATATTACGTGTAATAACAGTTATCTTTATGTTTTGGCTCGAGATTGATCGGTTACCTTTCGTGTTATGAGACTATTATCAAATAATCAGTTCAAATCCAAGCTGTTTATTTCGTACAGTTTACACTGAAATTCTTCTGACCCGGTAAAAATCACTAATAAAATATCAAAGTGCCCTGTGGTACGTTATTGTGTTCATACTGAAATCAATAGTATCGTTTGTATCAATATTTTTATTATTAAATATATTGATCTACTAAAACAACGACAGGTATAACGAATAGTTTATATATTATACACGTATGTATATATTATATATACACATATTTTTTGCAATTACTAAATTAACATATCAGTAATTTCCTTGGTACAGAAGACTCTTGTTGACCGATAAATCCGTTACTCGAGGGACAAAAACAAATCATAATTTTAAAATTAGACGCATCGGTACGGCGCAACGACGAATACCACTACGATACCAATGAATTAGCATGTATTGACTGCCTACCCAACGGCCCGATCCAACGAAATGTTTCAAATCGTCAGGGGCCCGACCTCGACACGACGGGTTTCGGCGCCACTATACTCGTACCTAATTACACCGGATTTTACACGATGTTCTATCGGAATTCAACTGTAAAACTGATATTTTCGAATTATCGTTCGCGGTAGACAATTTTCTTTGTCGACGTTTTCCGAGCATGAAAATTTGTTTGCTCTATTTATGTAAGTATAAAATAAGTTTCACGATCCAATAATTACTTTATGCGATCAAACGAAAACGATCGTTTATTTTTCAAGTAAAATGAGCAATTAAAATATTTAATATAAATAGGAAAGAATTTGCTGAATGAAATGAATTTCATATTTTATATCACGACGAATCGTTACGAAGTCGACACGTCGCGCGTACGTACCACCCACCATCGGACCGATTGCGATCGCGGGTTTGTGTTCGTTTTAAATCAGCGTCGCCGCTGCGTGCAATACTGCGATTTCAACGATTTAGATTTTACGTTGTATCTTTAATCGTCGAAAACGGTGTATTTATCATCTGGAAAATTATTCCAAGCCGGCGGCGTCTTGTATAGGCAAACGCGGGCCAGTGCCGTGTAAGAAAATGGCGAAGGAATACTCCTAAAGTTATTAAAGTATTTGTTTTTACAATTTATAATTATATTACAATATTAAAATAATAACTTCAGTGGCTATATTTATTATTTTCAATTTTATGCGTTAACGTGTTCTACGAATCGTATATATATATATGCAATATTTCCCATGTAATTATTTGTTTAAATATAATAAAAATAAAAAAATATATTGTGTATCAAAATGTTTAATAGATTAAAATATTGATCGAAAACCATATAATATATAAGCGAAATTTAATTTTCTAATGACACGGGATTCCCTCCTCCAAAAAAAACCATTTATAATTAATAGATAAATCAATCGTTTTATTATTTGGGGCTTGATTACGAAAACGTTATTTAATTCGTATACTCACTCATATATTATTCAAATAGTATAATACGAGTTTCATTGGTTTAAGGACCGTAAGATTACTTATTTACATTCAGCGATGTCTTGAGAAATAGAACAGATATTTGTCGGCTGTTGCTCAACGTTCAAGTAGTCAAATAGCGCTTTCGTTTTACGACTATTTAGCGAAAGCACTGAAATATAGATATGTTAGTCGACACGCAGGCTGACTGAAACGAATCGTTTTTAATGATTACACGTACAAAAAGGCGATACACAATCAATAACACATATATGTTAAGAGCACCTATACGAGTCGTTTGTGTCAGATACGTTGCACGCCGGCCATGTCTTGTCGACGTTCTTCCGCCCGCGGCTTGGCCCACGGCTGTAGTTCCGCCGACGCGAAAACGAAATAAAACACGAACGCAATCGAATTCGCAAGTACGACGGCGATCTGGATGCCGAGGATATATCTGTTCCTGCGGTGCTGTGTATAACACGCGTAAAAAGTTCGATGTACAACGAATGAAATAAAATATAAAAAACGTGTTTTTTATTGGTACCGTGGCATCGGCGGTATAGAACACCATCAGGATACAACTGTTCATTGAGGACACGACGACCATCATGATGCTGATTAGAATACTCGCGTACCTCGGCGAAATGTCCATGTGGTTCACGACGAATCCTGAGCACAGAAATAAAATAACATCAGTGATTCGCGCGCGCGGCGTTTGTCGAGCAATGACAGGGGCTCGACGTACCGAAGCAATAGAAAACACCAATGACGCCGTAGACGACGAGGAACAATTCGTGGACGAACAGCTCCGGGTTGAGCGAGTACAGGAGAAAGAAAATGGCGCGCGAAGTGAAGTACGCGCAGCTCCAGAACTTCCTGACGATTTTCGTGGAAAACACGTTGACCTCGGGAAACAGCTCGACCAGAACGATCCCGAACAAGATGCTAAACACCGTGGTCGAGAGGTCGACCGATTTTATCGACGAATATCGGACGTAGCTCTGTGTGCACACACATATAATGGTTTTACTTTTTTTTAAATACAACGGACCGTCGTCGCAACCGCTCAAACAAGGCAATGCGCGTTTCTTTTATCGCGACCAAGAACAACGCTTACTCTCCAAGACATCGACGCTTCCACATACATGTACTGAAACGTTATGTTGAACGTTTCGCACACGTGCGACACCACGATCGCCAAAACGGGCATGGAGGTGAACATCGATTTCCACGGGATGTCCGACAGTTTCGGTTCGATCGCAATATTAATCGTCGTATAATACGGCACGCCGTTCGGCCTGAAGTTGACGCACACCCATACCGTGGCCCACATCAGACCGATCGTACCTATAGAAATACGAGTACGTAAATACTTATTATTATTATTCCGCGGGCGTGTACTCACTCAAGAAAAAGCGCAGATACTTCTCTCTCAGTAAATCGCCGTATCCAAACACGGTGCCGTAATTGACCTCGAATATTGAATACAAAACGATCGGCACGTGATGTATCGATAATTTATTCAATTCAATCCACAAAGCCCAAATTCCGTGGAACGCTGGAAGCGCCATGATCTATAACACGAAAGATACGCGATTATTGTGACATAATTAACGGTATTATTTAAACAGTTGTAGTGTTCGATCTCGTCGCGAGCTCACCGCCGTTATACATTTTTAGTTTTTTTTTAGATTCTGAGTAAAGCGAGGAATGTATATATCGGTTTTAATTCGAAGCGTGTGGTTTTTTTTTTTTTGTCTCGTTTTATTTCTAAAATAAAGGGTTCTGTTTTCCAATTCAGAAAAAGAGTTGGTGTTACCTGAACCAATGATACCTGTTTTATACGTGTCATAAATTAAACCAACGATTAATCGCACAATCGAATCGTTTGATTTTTATTTATAGGTTATTGATTTAGAAGAAGAAAAAGTTACATCGCGACCCAATCCCGGAGCTCGTGCGACTCAAACTTGGGTTGCAGCCCATCGGTTGAAGACCTCTGCTATTTGTAATTTGATTAAAAACAATTGCTTACAAACATCACGTATTGACACAGATACATCATGAAATTCGAATCCATATCCACGTCGAAGATAAAGTACAGTATTTGATTTAAGAATTGCAAAGACGACGATGAAATGATAGAAATTGCAAGTATTCTGGAAAAATAACGGAAAAAAAGCGACATAAAAATAGTTTCTAAAGTAAAGATGATTTTCACAATACTATTTGATCGGTGACGATTACTTGTGAGGCGGGTAAATGTAGGCTAGAACACCACTCGACATACAGAAAACAATTGATACGCACATCAAGAGCCATACGATATCTAAATGTTTGACCTGAAATGCCGAAATAAAACACATTAAACATGATATTTCGTTTTATGATATAGTTTTAGTTTCGGTCGAGTTTTAATAAGTATTGAATTAGTAATTATAAAATAAGTATTACCCAAGACCTATTAAAAAAAAATACGTATTGATTTTTGTATTCAAATAAAATATTGTTTTCAACAGTGTGTTTCGACACACAATATCATAAAATATTTATTTTATAACGCATGAAAGATCTAAAACGACATAAATCGACCAGTGGCCCGACTTCTCGGATAAAGGCGTGCTACAAAAAACACACGTGTCCAGAATTCCAGAGAAAATAAATGCGAAATCTATCTCGCGTTAGTTCCTCGATCGAATTAAAAAACGATTTTAAAAATAAAAATAAATTCCCATCGCATGCGTCCGATATTAAATGCTATAGAACGACAAAATTATAATCACAAAAATATTAAAGTTGTCATATTTTTCGTTCTAACGCACGGCCAAATGACATTACTTACGGCACTGGTAACGACCAAACAGTTATATTGCTCCCTGGATATAAGTAAGCCTAAAACAAAAATGTTCATAACTTTGTTTCAATAGTCATCGACAGGATATGATAGAAATAATAATTAAAGAAATGTAACGTAATAATATACAAATATTATAAAATAACAAATATTTTAGTAGTGTAAAACAATTTGATCGAAAACGTTAAATACGTCATGTTTAATAAATAAAATATTATGATATTCTATTGTAGTGTGTTCGTGTTGAAAAAATAGTAGTTAAGGTTAAACACGTATTAACGAGAAGCTGAAGGGAGATGCCGCGAATGACATAATTTTCATTTGGGCTGGCGAGGGGAGTACACAACTTACTTAAAAATGTATGTTTTTTTTTTTTTGAAAACGGCAATGGGTGAAATGTTAAAATTGGCCTGCATAAAAGATCTCGCACGCCCGGAATAAAAATCGAAATAATTCATTTGACTGCAGCTCTCTGAAATTTCTGGAAAATTCATGGAGTTTGCTATTGATTCGTTTCGTTGTTCTGTTATGACCGTGTTTATTATATAGTTTTGTTTGGAGGACCTCTAGACCGAAATTTAAGAAATAACATTGATTTATATATTTTTATAATTAAAAATGTTCGATATTTAAATTTATCCGACGATTATTAAGTGTCTAGAATTATTTACCGATAAATGCGAGGAAGACGATTGCGTAGTCTTTATTCAAATAGACCATTTTCATATGAAAACATGCATCTCTGATTCTGGACAACAGCTTTCCGGTTGACTCGGCCGCCAATATCGGGTTTCTGCGAGTCCAACGTCCGTCTTCTTCCATCTTCTCGGTATGCTTTACGTTACGGCCGATGACTGAAAACGATTTATATTGAAATCACGTTTATTAGTGTAGGCGTTCAGGACATTATATTATATATTATTATATTTCGCTGAGGTATAAAGAAAAACGTAAGGTTTTTCAAACAGCCCTGCGCATGTTTTTTTCGACCGAAAAATTCGATCCAAAGTATTTTGGATTTTATTATTAAGTGTTCGAAAAAGTACCGGTTATATTGAAAACTTTTTTTGGACATTTTTTTCAAAATAACGTCGGCCGTTTGCTTTGAACGTGACAAAAATAATCTGATTAAAATTAGATTTTTTTTAGATCGAAATTATTTTCAATTTATGTAGTCATTTATTTTTATTTCCTTTCATAGTTCATACAGGTATTTTATATATAGGCGTGCCCAAACTTTTTCTAAGGCCACATTCGAAGTTTACATTTACACTGCGGGCCATATTATATTGTGTACTTCCAATAACCTTTTGTTCACTACGATAAGTACCTCGAAACGGAACGATAAACATAATGTCGTCTATAATTTTTATCATATACATTTATATTTTTTAAATTACACTTCCGTGGACCGGACGTGGCCCGCGGATCGCGTGTCGGGCGCGCTTGTAGCTAGGGTATAAAATTGGACTTTTACAATCGATTACGGTTTTCACTCCAGTGTCGTGTGTTCACTGTCAAAGTTAATTTTTATACGCCGATCTAAACGTGCATTGTTTGCTAATCACAGCGATATACTTTGTCATTTCATTATATCAACTCACGATCGACCGAACCAAACGGCAATTTTAAACATATATATAGTGGGCACGCGAAACCAAAAACATCGTAAAATCGATCTGTAAAACGTACAATAACGAAATAAATGTCATTAATACGCGAAAAACAGTGTTGAACATGTGCTCGCAAAAGAAAAATAATACTTTTTCATTCTGAATTCATGCGCAGCAAATTCGCATCTGGTTTAGCGTTACAAAGGGCTCGAAAAGAAAAAAAAAATCGTCAACATCCCATCTCTATTCATTACACTACAATTGCTTAACAGACCCACTTCACTTCAATTTACACGCACTTCCGCCGCGACGTCGATCATCTACGGATAAAGACGAGAACGTCGTTTTCTTGATCGACTGATACTGTCTGCACTCGCACGTCAACACAATCGATACTGTAAATAAGAATACTTTTATTGATATTTATCGCAGTTATTGTATCGTCGTGATAACACAAAACTACGACGTATAATAACAACGCGCGGCGCTGTAAATATAATAATCGACTTCACCGCCGTATATTACAATTAGACATATACCTGCGTCCACACTTTTAAAACATTAATCACACCGTCAATAATACGGTAAGTCTCGTCGCGCGTAATTCAAATCCGTAATAAAACCGTACGCGCGTAAAACATGCGCACCCGGTTCGATCTGGGAGGGAACGCGTCTCTCGTTCAAAAGGTGAAAAATAAAAAAATAAATCGGTATTCGAATAGCGCACGAATAGATAAAAAACCAAGTTAAAAACAGGACGCCGATTACAACTTTTTTAACCTCTAGTCTAGGACTAGATACCTAAAAAACCGGTGGAATTTACGGTATCGTCCGTTCAGACACTGAATATAACGCGAAACGAACGAATAATTATACATACTTATGATAAAAACGACTCACCAATGGCTTGATCGTCGAAAAACACGCCTTTGTATGACTCGGGATCGACGATATTATGACGATAATAATTTTAAATCGCGAATTCGCCGGAGTTCGCGTTGAGCGGCAAAGCGGTCGACGACGAAACGAGACTCGGCGACGGACGGAATGACTCGTGTAATGTTCGCACCCGCGCGCGTGCGCGTGTGTACTTATAATTTTACGTTTTGTTGAACACGAAGACCGATCGGAATTCGTTCGAATAAAACAGCGGTTTTGTAATAATTCGCGATTGAAAGCGAAACGGTCTCTCGGAATTGATGAGAAATACTGTTAAAAAATAATATCATATTAAAATACTAGCCGAATTATTACCCGGCTTCGGCTTCGTCAACAGTTTTGTCCGGCGTGAGAGGAGTTGACACGTGTAAGGCTACTGTGTTTGCAGGTAACCACTCTGTAAACGTTTCGAGTACGGAACAAACAAATTTATGCATCGATATTCTAATAAAATTTATTTGTGTTAAAGATGTACGTTAAAGTTTAAAATCGAGCGAAATTTAAAAGAAAATTTTAATTAGATTTTCAAACAGAAAACCAATACATTCCACACTTTGCTCTGAATCTTAAAAATAAATGTGAACGTAAACGGCACCTTTCGTGAAGACAATTTCTAAAATCTAACTTAATAAGCTTTTTCATATTTATACATATTATATCCCCGATTCTTCCTTATTCATTTACACTGCGTTATCGTGAAGTGAAAATGGTTTCGTTATGTTTTCACATTTGTATACAGGATATTTTTATCGTAAACAACGTTCCGCTCAAGTCATACATACAATATTATTACAAATCACGTGTGAAATTAATAAATATATTTGTGAAAGTATTAAATCATATTAATTCAGGCTCAACTAATACATCGACCGATTCGATTAAAAAATAAATACAATAAAATAAAAATTTTGTTGAAAATCGTTAGATAAATGCCATAATATATTTTGATCGTCCAAGACATATTTTGCTAGGTACTTATCACGCCGGATATATCGGACTCCCGTTCGAATTCTCCTTGCGTGTTTGCCCACGGCTGTAAGTCCGCCGACGAGAACACGTAATAGACCACGAATCCTATTGAATTCACAAGCACGACGATGATCTGGAGGCTGAGAAGATGATCGTTATAATATTTCTGAAATCAACGTGTAACACGATAAGCTCGTTAAAAGAAGACAAACAGTTTAAAATCAACGCGTCATCAATACCGGATGATATATAGTATAGAAGAATAAATCGATACAATCGTAGCTTGTATATTTCACGGCCGTTATAATGCTAATGAGTACGCTCGCGTGTCTCGGCGAGAGGTCCATGTGGTTAACCAAGTATCCTGCGGACGAAAGTAAAATATTTTAAATAGTTTTTCTACAAGTCGCCGATCGTAAAAAGGTTTTCGAGTTGGGAATCCGAACGAATCGTTCGCTTACCGAAACAGTAGAACACTCCAATCGCACCGTAGACGATGAAAAACATGTCGTGGATGAATAATTGCGAGTAATGGGAAAACGTTAGAAAGAAAATAGCCCGAGAACTGAAGTACGCGCAGCCCCAAAACCTTCTGACGGCCCTCGTGGAAAAGACGTTTACTTCGGGAAAAAACTCGATGAGGAAAATTGCTGCCAACACGCTCAAAGTCGAAGTCGAATAGGCGATTATTTGTGTTGACATGTATCGATTATAATGCTGTGGGATGGGACACGTTTACTTTATAATACATACGAGTAGTCGCTATACTACGTGGCGAAAAAAAAGACAAAGTTTTTTTCGAAACGTAAAGATTAATTACACTTACTTCCCACATCATCGAGTGATACATAACATTTTTGAAAAATGAATTATTGAAAACTTCACATACGTGTGCCAAAAGAATCGCCACGAAAGGCATGGAAGTGCCTATCGATTTCCACGGGATATCCGACAGTTTTGGTGGGATTGAAAAACCGATCATACTGTAATACGACGACGCGTCGTACGGTTTTATACAATTGACGAACCACCATATGGCGCCCCATATCAAACCAAACAGGCCTGAAAATAATGATTATCGTTTTTATAAGCGCGTGATTTTTTTTCCATCTTTCTTTTTCGACGGGCCATTTTATTCGAGTCCAGACGACCCGGGCCGGAATCCGAATACGAACCGAAATTATACATGCCCATGTCAAGACAGCCGGTGTGCAGTATGTGCGATTCGTACGCCATGTACATCACTATCGGCACATGGTATACTGATAATTTGTGAAGTTGAATCCAATGTGACCATATCCCGTGGAACGCCGCGAGGGACATGAACTATAAACGGTACAGACATGATGTTATAAAGGATTTCCCCGTGTTCACGTGACACACAATGACTTACAAACCCCATGGTATTCAACAGGAAAAGCACGAGTTCCAGCGTTGAATAGATATAGGAGTGGTCTAGAAATCTGACCGCTATGGATACGAATGAAGGTAAAATTACGGAAATCGCAATTATTCTGGAAAACGCAAGCAATCGGATATTGGTCAAAATCATTTAACAAATAGCACTGTCGATTCGCATTAATTACCTCTGAGGCGGATATACGTAAGCTAAAATACCACTCGAAATACTAAATATCACGTATATAAACACTGTGAGCCACAGACTCTTTTCATGGTAGACCTGAAACGTCAATATAAAAATCGTTGTGAATAAACAGAAATAACAAACCTATATCATGCTACAAATTAATGTCTGACGCTAAAAATGTATTTTATTCGATACGCATTTTGATTTTAAAGTCGATTCGTTCGTCTAGCACATCGCGTCTACGTAAACATCACGCAAAAACTAACATTTAACGATATCGTACGATTTTTCGTACACAACTTGAACGCGCTATGCGGTACAGCACGATTTTGCATTTTTTAACTTGTTTGGTCTGGACAATCGCGCAGTACGAGAGTAAACAGTGTTTATAAAACACCTATATCTTTTTACCTTATAAAATAACGGTACGATTACGTACCTAATTATAAATGTATACACTACGTATACGAGAAACATAATACATAAAAAATTACTATTGTATTTAATTACCTACATTTACACAATTTCCCATCTCGTTTTCGATTAAAAAAGTCGGTCTTATTTCCAAAAAGCTTTCTAGTAATAGTAAATGTTATCTGCTAGGCACTTTGAGCAATCGATTTCAAAACTCCCTCTACAGTGATTCAAAAATTTTTTTCATTGTGCATTACATCTTAGGCTTAGAATTTTCATTCTAAAGAAATTGATTTAAATTCATAAAAAACAACAGCATTTACTAACGTCAATCGCCTCACATCACTCTAATGTCCGGTATTATGCTTCTTTTTTTTTTTATAGTCTTCTTGTTCTAGTATTTGCATAATCGTATAGTATCGATAAATATAAACTATGGTATTTAAATATAATTTCAAGTTCACTACGAATTATTTAGGAAAATAATATCAGATTAAAAAAAAAGTCTGTTTAAAACGCCTGAAACATTTAACTATATCATAACATCTGTGTTTTAAATCATATTGTATTCATACAGACGTGTAAATACATAGTAGATTAATAATCTGTAATAATTAGATAAACAGCTCATCTTTATGCAATCGTGTTGTGATTTTTCAGATGATAAAAATAAAACTGCACAATCGCGCTGTGCCTATTTTAAATGCTAAAGCATTTATTGAGAAATCGTTTAAATAGAACTCATCATATATATATGTATTTTTTGTATTATTATCTAATGCATAAAAATAAATAATAATTTTACTTACATAACCAACGGGAATTTCAATGGTATTAAATTGCGAGTCACTTATAAGTAGACCTAAAACAAAAAAATTGTGACATTTTTTTCGGTCGATAATTCACTTACTATGTTCGAAGCTTTATAATTGTATCTAATAGGATCGAGAAAAAATATATAAAATAAATACCGAACACAATAATATTTTAGTTTAAAGTTTCGTCTAGTTATTTTCTAAACGATCAATAAAACATCGTCGGTTCAAACATTTTTATTTATATATATTCAGTAAAACCTCTCTATAACGGATCCTCTATTAGACGGAATCCTCCTCATAACGGAAAATGTCTACTGATAAAAATGATGTAGGCATAACAACGTCTACACGTCTAGCAAATATAGATTATAAATTGTTTTGTTAATTTTTTTAAGAACTGACCTCTTTGTTTATCAGTCGTATTTTTAAACAAATATCTACGCAAACGATTCAGCGCAATCGGGAATATGATTGAAAATTTTATAAATACGGAACGAGATGGGCGGGCGGATAATTCTTTGAAATTTTATTGCTCGATACACTAGTTTTTACGTCTCTCCGACAACACAACTAAACAGATAATTGGACGATATTTATAAATAGATTATTGATTTTCACAAACAAGTTTATAGTAATATTGTATAATATCAAACGCATTCGAGTACGATGTGAAATCTATGAAGTCCGGGCCGAAACCCGGGTTGCCCGGACCGTAGTTCGGTCTACGCGGACGTGCGATATTTAAAACGACCTAAAGATTTCAACCCGAACTCTATGCGCAGAACGACTAAGCGTATTACGAATTATGGCAAATTTTCAATTCGCTCAATCATTATTAATCGTCGATCGTATGGTTTACCGATTAATGCAAGGCAAACGATTGCAAAGTCTTTGTTCAAATAAATCACTGACATGTGATTGCATCCCACTCGGATTCTATTCCACAGACTAGACAACGGCGTCCCGGTCGTCGATATTGGCGGTCGATAAGTCTGAGATTCTTCCATTTTCGGCCTTCTTATACAACACTGTTACACGAACGATCACTGCAAATCAATAACAACATAACGTGATTAGGTAGGTATTTGAAAATATTTTTTAAGAATATAAATTTGTATATAAAATGTCAAATAAAGCCGGCGTTGCTCGAGTTGCGCCCCGAGTAGCAACAATTATTGAAAAATACATACACCAATGTTTCAACATAGTCGCTCACTTTATCGGAACTGACTAGTTTAATCTATTGTCATTTCAACACAAGGCTATGGATTGGGTTATTTTATTTAAAGAAAAGTGCACAGATAAGATAGTATAAGATATATTTTGTAGTTTTCAACAATTTAAAAATTAAATTGAAACCCGTGATAGCTAAACTAATTACGGAATGAGCGCCGCGCTCATTCGCGACTTCTGACGGGTTAAGGATTAAAAAAAAAACTCAAAAAATTTAATGGGTAGGTGGTAACCGAAGTAAAAACTCTACGACGAGAATTAATCAATAACGAATAATGAAAAAATTATAAGCAAAACAGGTTGACGGACATACCTCGGCGGCACGTTCTGACGAAGAGAGAAATAAACGGGTTATTAGAAAAATGAATAATAACTACTTACCGACGGAACGACGAAAGTGCGATTGATGGGAAACACATCGCCTTTGTGACTCGGGATCGTCGTGTATTATGATAATAATATCATGGTATTTGCGTGCGCGCTCCGATAAGTGTTGTATAACAGTGATACCTAACGCTCGCGTTGCCGCCTCCTCGTGTGTATTTTTAATAGTTTTATTAGTTTCGCTCGAGAGGAGGGCTAGTGGTTTTTTTCTTTTTCTATATGCATTGAAACGTTGTTGTTAGCCTATTTAAACAATATTTACGTATTAGAATAAAAATTAATATTATCTATTTAAAATATAGGTACATGTCTGGTATATAATATACATGTGTATAGGAAAAAAATTAACCGACTAAAATCGACGGCGAGATCTTAGAATAAATCTTTAAGAGGCGGGCGTCGAGAAAAAAGTCGGAAAATACTGGTGTCTAGCGACATTGCGGGCGATGGCGTCGGTGAAACGGACAGGACTCGGCAAGGGAATGCTACATTGAAGAGTACGATGTATCGATAAAAGTCTTCGATGTTTATCCAATTACAGGTATCGATGATTTGTGTGTCCATTATCAAGTACAATTTGTCTATGATTTCAAATGAATACAATTTACGAACTGGATTACGCTATCGAAATGATTTGCATTTTTCGATTTTCTCAAAAATATTCTGACTTGTACATTTGACTATCGTCGACATGACGTATCGATATGGATACAATATCGAATTTACGACGTGTATTTTAGTACGCACGGTGTTTGCCGTCTCTGCGCGAAACAGATTGAACGCGACGAATAAAACCGTATGTGGTGTACGTGTAATTTTATATCACGAAAAGAGTTATCTTCGACCAAAAAACTGTTCGATTATTCGTTTTGTAAATTGTTACGGACTATAACCACGAATTTCGTATACTGATCAATGGCCGTTCTGTATAGATATTTAAGGAAAACAGTAAAATTTAATTCAAAAAAAAAAACCCGACTTAGGAAAAAATTACGTATTAAAAAAAACGTGTTATTTATTTATTATTAATATATATATTGTTAATTCCGTTGTATTCGGGTGCCCTCTATATAATAGTTCAACAACTGACGAGTCATGGCCAGAGTTGGGCATTATTCGAATAAAAAATTATTCTTCATTTTATTTTAATTTTAACATTTTAAACACTGTATTATCACTCGGCACGCAATGAAACGGATCGTCATCCGCCTTCCTGTCATGTTTTGTTATAAACATGTGCAATTGCGCAAAACATAATCGTTGAAAAACATTTCGTTTCCTTCGCGTCAAAACAAAACGCGTTCGCTCGTTCGACACACCTTAATAATAATTGTAAAATGGTCGTTCGCCTCTGCGAATTCCAATCGATATCGATACCCACAATAATTTCGATCAAACGAAACGACGCCGTTCCGAGCGGTTCCGAAACTCCGCGTTTAAAGAAGTTTTCGGCGCACGCATTAAAAAACACCGTATACCGGAGAAAAATCAAATTGCTCAGACTTTACTCCTCACCATTTTTTTTTAAACGGCCGTTTTCGGCCCACGCGCTGTCGGATATAAAAAAAACGATAGCGTACGAGAACTTCAAAGGATATAGTTTTTTTTTTCTATAAATTTAATCGTTTAAATCGTCCGACGAGATTCGTAATAGATATTTTATGATTTCAATCGACGGAGTAAATAACGATATCAATCGAACGCCGTCTTTACCGTTCATTACGTTTCTAAGTCACTTGTTATTATTCAATTAGTAGGAATCATATCGGTACCAAAGGTGTATTAGTATTATTGTATAATAAAATATCTCATAATATTGTGTCATACTTTACCGAGTGAATTTATCTCGGCACAACGAGCCCGGTGTATTTGCATAACGAACGTCGATCCCGATTTGTCCTTTAACATTCACACTTGTGCTGAAATATAAAACGCCGTTTAAAACACGCGGTCTGACAATAAAGAGACGCGCAGAGACGTCACGCATTTATAACAGATGATTACGTAAATACTGACCACACTGTCAATGAAAATACCGATGGATCACATCGTACAGATCGACTTTTCACTCGATTTTTACTTCCTTTTGTCACGTTTTAGTTCCCCTTGCGTGTTCATGTTTATCGATTGTGATAATGTGGTTTCATTATTTAAACTTGAAATGAAGTCGACGAATATTTGGAGATAAAAAAACGGTATCTCTGAAAATTATTTTTTAGTCGTAAAAAAAAGTTTTTAAAAAGTTAATTAAATTTTATTTTTTAGTTGAATAATACCATTTCAAGTGAACAGAAAAAATATCTACCGGAAAGACGCAGAGTATAAGAAAATATTATAATTTTATGATATTTCGACGAATTTCTATACAACGATATTATAGTTTTTTTTTATTGTTATTATAATATTATATTAATGATATAAAAATATTTAATAATTTTAACAGATTATTTTCCTATAATTTATCATTTGTTAGCATATGCGTTTCGGTCGATTATTATTTTGTAATAAAGGAAAACTGATTACCTAATCAACAATTTATTGTTAAATTATATAGTGTATTATTATATATTTTACGCAATTGTGGTTTTAGCTATAATTATTGTCGTACGAGATCGCGAGGAGACTTATTTGATAAAATATATATACATATTAAAATAATAAGAGTTCGAACAAAATTATCGTCTACGCGAATGACGTCTGTTCCCGGTGACTCTACGTAGAATTTTAAATGTTTTGCGAAGTTATTAATTTCTATCGTTAAACTAACTTTTAACGTCAAAACACCGTTCGAAAAAATACAACCGCGTGGCGTCAGTCATCATAATGAGACTCATGACAAAAATTTAATTTTTAATAATACTCTACGTTCTTATGAAGAAAAACGTAATCGATCGGTTAACTTAGTTTTAAAAAACCAAAACACGTGTAATAAAATTCATAAGAAAAAAAGAAATAAAAACGCATGTGAAAAATTTAACAAAATATTTCGGACGACCACGTCCGACGACGATTCGAACGAGACTGAAAGAATGAACTGGCAAGAAAGAGAAAGTTATCGATTATCATCCGATCGTATTGCTGGGTAGTAGGCGGTGTGACGCAAAAACAGCTGGATTCGTTTTGTTTGTTTATTTGAACTTTGAACGTCGCTGTTTTTATTTTACCCATATTTCGTCATCAAAATAAACAATTTCCGTGGTTATTATACGTTCGTAATTATTTTTTCATTCGGTGATATATAAAATAGTCGAATTAAAAAAAAAAAATTACTTGGTCTGCGAGTGGATTATATATTAAATATCCACGTCGAAGATAAAGTACAGTATCTGATTTAAGAATTGCAAAGACGACGATGAAATGATTGAAATTTCAAGTATTCTGGAAAAAATATCGGAAAAAAAGCGACATAAAAATAGTTTCTAAAGTAAAGATGATTTTCACAATACTATTTGATCGGTGACGATTACTTGTGAGGCGGGTAAATGTAGGCTAGAACACCACTCGACATACAGAAAACAATTGATACGCACATCAAGAGCCATACGATATCTAAATGTTTGACATAAATTTTAACAGACCCACTTCACTTCAATTTACACGCACTTCCGTCGCGACGTCGATCATCTACGGATAAAGACGAGAACGTCGTTTTCTTGATCGACTGATACTGTCTGCACTCGCACGTCAACACAATCGATACTGTAAATAAGAATACTTTTATTGATATTTATCGCAGTTATTGTATCGTCGTAATAACACAATACTACGACGTATAATAACAACGCGCGGCGCTGTAAATATAATAATCGACTTCGCCGCCGTATATTACAATTAGACATATACCTGCGTCCACACTTATAAAACATTAATTAAGTCACGTCGCGCGTAATTCAAATCCGTAATAAAACCGTACGCGCGTAAAACATGCGCACCCGGTTCGATCTGGGAACGCGTCTCCGGTTCAAAAGGTGAAAAATAAAAAAATAAATCGGTATTCGAATAGCGCACGAATAGATGAAAAACCAAGTTAAAAAACAGGACGCCGATTACAACTTTTTTTAACCTCTAGTCTAGGACTAGATACCTAAAAAACCGGTGGAATTTACGGTATCGTCCGTTCAGACACTGAAAATAACGCGAAACGAACGAATAATTATACATACTTATGATAAAAACGACTCACCAATGGCTTGATCGTCGAAAAACACGCCTTTGTATGACTCGGGATCGACGATATTATGACGATAATAATTTTAAATCGCGCATTTGCCGGAGTTCGCGTGGAGCGGCAAAGCGGTCGACGACGAAACGAGACTCGGCGACGGACGGAATGACTCGCGCGATGGTCGCGCGCGCGCGCGTGCTCGTGTGTACTTATAATTTTACGTTTTGTTGAACACGAAGACCGATCGGAATTCGTTCGAATAAAACAGCGGTTTTGTAATAATTCGCGATTGAAAGCGAAACGGTCTCTCGGAATTGATGAGAAATACTGTTAAAAAATAATATCATATTAAAATACTAGCCGAATTATTACCCGGCTTTGGCTTCGTCAACAGTTTTGTCCGGCGTGAGAGGAGTTGACACGTGTAAGGCTATTGTGTTTGCAGGTAACCACTCTGTAAACGTGTCGAGTACGGAACAAACAAATTTATGCATCGATATCCTAATAAAATTTATTTGTGTTAAAGATGTACGTTAAAGTTTAAAATCGAGCGAAATTTAAAAGAAAATTTTAATTAGATTTTCAAACAGAAAACAGAAAACATTCCACACTTTGCTTTGAATCTTAAAAATAAATTTCAACCACAGATAGAAAGCCGTGCGGGACGGTTTGTGTTATGTTTACACACTTTACGTTTTCGTCCTCGTTCTCAGCGATATTATAGCCGCCTAAACGGTCCGCACCGGTGTTTTGACGTTTTACATATTATTATAACACCTATCGGTCGGCCAACTATTTAAGATGTCGTCACAAAACCAATAAGTCCGCGAGAAAAACGTTTCTGACACGCGACAACACAAAAGAGCTTTGTACTCGAGAGACCGTGAATATAAATTGAAGACGTTCGTTTATTAATTTTTTTTTCTCATCATTTCGTATAAATATAACCCTACAAATTATATCCGAGGTTGATGGGGGACTTCCTTTAGACTACGTGTTCGCGCGAAAAAAAAAACCTAATCTAATATTATCTACGTTTTATTGTTGCGTTTTCCTTACGGATCGTAAACGTGCGAGTTCAATAATAATAAAAAAAAACTGTTCGAGCGCTATCCGTACTAAATTTATATTAAATTAATATAATATAATATCAAACGCCATTATTTATTCGGTAAACTTTTAATTTCGTTTCCAAACGTAATTATTTAATTTGTAATAAGCGTATTATTATTATAATATGATAAAACCGTTAAATTCGTCTTTACTTTACGGAGTGAATCGTTACCCCCGTCGGCGCATACGACCCCTCCTCTACCTATCTTTAGAATGTAAATAAATATAATCGGTACTACTCACGCGGCCTGTCGGCGGATTGCTGTCGAGATGTTCGGCGTTCGTATTTGCTTGTGAAACAAACTTGTGCAACAGGTACAGGCTCCGGCGGAAATACACTGTAGCAGACCTTCAGATATTGAAAAAAACTATCAATTTACATACGCACTAACGGTTTCGCTTCATACCGTACGTATTTGAAGAACGTAAACGGCACCTTTCGTGAAGACAATTTCTAAAATCTAACTTAATAAGCTTTTTCATATTTATACATATTATATCCCCGATTCTTCCTTATTCATTTACACTGCGTTATCGTGAAGTGAAAATGGTTTCGTTATGTTTTCACATTTGTATACAGGATATTTTTATCGTGAGCAACGTTTCGCTCAAGTCATACATACAATATTATTACAAATCATGTGTGAAATTAATTAATATATTTGTGAAAGTATTAAATCATATTAATTCAGGCGCAACTAATACATCGACCGATTCGATTAAAAAATAAATACAATAAAATAAAAAAGTTGTTGAAAATCGTTAGATAAATGCTATAATATATTTTGATCGTCCGAGACATATTTTGCTAGGTACGAGTACTTATCACGCCGGATATATCGGACTCCCGTTCGAATTCTCCTTGCGTGTTTGCCCACGGCTGTAAGTCCGCCGACGAGAACACGTAATAGACCACGAATCCTATTGAATTCACAAGCACGACGATGATCTGGAGGCTGAGAACATGATCGTTATAATTATTCTGAAATCAACGTGTAACACGATAAGCTCGTTAAAAGAAGACAAACAGTTTAAAATCAACACGTCATCAATACCGGATGATATATAGTAGGGAAGAATAAATCGATACAATCGTAGCTTGTATATTTCACGGCCGTTATAATGCTAATGAGTACGCTCGCGTGTCTCGGCGAGAGGTCCATGTGGTTAACCAAGTATCCTGCGGACGAAAGTAAAATATTTTAATTGTTTTTCTACAAGTCACCGATCGTAAAAAGGTTTTCGAGTTGGGAATCCGAACGAATCGTTCGCTTACCGAAACAGTAGAACACTCCAATCGCACCGTAGACGATGAAAAACATGTCGTGGATGAATAATTGCGAGTAATGGGAAAACGTTAGAAAGAAAATAGCCCGAGAACTGAAGTACGCGCAGCCCCAAAACCTTCTGACGGCCCTCGTGGAAAAGACGTTTACTTCGGGAAAAAACTCGATGAGGAAAATTGCTGCCAACACGCTCAAAGTCGAAGTCGAATAGGCGATTATTTGTGTTGACATGTATTGATTATAATGCTGTGGGATGGGACACGTTTACTTTATAATACATACGAGTAGTCGCTATACTACGTAGCGAAAAAAAAGACAAAGTTTTTTTCGAAACGTAAAGATTAATTACACTTACTTCCCACATCATCGAGTGATACATAACTTTTTTGAAAAAAAAATTATTGAAAACTTCACATACGTGTGCCAAAAGAATCGCCACGAAAGGCATGGAAGTGCCTATCGATTTCCACGGGATATCCGACAGTTTTGGTGGGATTGAAAAACCGATCATACTGTAATACGACGAAGCGTCGTACGGTTTTATACAATTGACGAACAACCCTATGGCGCCCCATATCAAACCAAACAGGACTGAAAATAATGATTATCGTTTTTATAAGCGCGTGATTTTTTTTCCATCTTTCTTTTTCGACGGGCCATTTTATTCGAGTCCAGACGACCCGGGCCGGAATCCGAATACGAACCTAAAACATGCTGTTTACTTTTGTTCATGTCAAGCAAGCCGGTGTACAGTATATGCGATTCGTACGCCATGTACATCACTATCGGCACATGGTATACTGATAATTTGTGAAGTTGAATCCAATGTGACCATATCCCGTGGAACGCCGCGAGGGACATGAACTATAAACGGTACAGACATGATGTTATAAAGGATTTCCCCGTGTTCACGTGACACACAATGACTTACAAACCCCATGGTACTCAACAGGAAAAGCACGAGTTCCAGCGTTGAAGAGCTGATATAAGAAGATTTATAATGGATATAGAAGTGTTCTAGAAATATGAACGTTATGGAAGGTAAAATGACGGAAATCGCAATTATTCTGGAAAACGCAAGCAATCGGATATTGGTCAAAATCATTTAACAAAGAGCACTGTCGATTCGCATTAATTACCTCTGAGGCGGATATACGTAAGCTAAAATACCACTCGAAATACCAAATATCACGTATTTAAACACTGAGAGCCACAGACTCCTATCATCGTAGACCTGAAACGTCAATATAAAAATTGTTGTGAATAAACAGAAATAACAAACCTAAATCATGCTAAAAATTAATGTCTGACGCTAAAAATGTATATTCGATACGCATTTTGATTTTAAAGTCGATTCGTTCGTCTAGCACATCGCGTCTACGTAAACATCACGTAAAAACAAACATTTAACAATATCGTACGATTTTTCGTACACAACTTGAACGCGCTATGCGGTACAGCACGATTTTGCATTTTTTAACTTGTTTGGTCTGGACAATCGCGCAGTACGAGAGTAAACAGTGTTTATAAAACACCTATATCTTTTTACCTTATAAAATAACGGTACGATTCCGTACCTAATTATAAATGTATACACTACGTAAACGAGAAACATAATACATAAAAAATTACTATTGTATTTAATTACCTACATTTACACAATTTCCCATCTCGTTTTCGATTAAAAAAGTCGGTCTTATTTACAAAAAGCTTTCTAGTAATAGTAAATGTTATCTGCTAGGCACTTTGAGCAATCGACTTCAAAACTCCCTCTACAGTGATTCAAAAATGTTTTTCATTGTACATTACATCTTAGGCTTAGAAGTTTCGTTCTAAAGAAATTGATTTAAATTCAAAAAAAACCAACAGCATTTACTAACGTCAATCGCCTCACATCACTCTAATGTCCGGTATTATGCTTTTTTTTTTTTATAGTCGTCTAGTTCTAGTATTTGCATAATCGTATAGTATCGATAAATATTAATTATGGTATTCAAATATAATTTCAAGTTCACTACGAATTATTTAAGAAAATAATATCATATTAAATAAAAAAGTCTGTTTAAATAGCCTGAAACATTGTGTAAATTTAACTATATCATAACATCTGTGTTTTAAATCATGTATTCATACAGACGTGTAAATACATAGTAGATTAATAATCTGTAATAATTAGATAATCAGCTCATATTTATGCAATCGTGTTGTGATTTTTCAGATGATAAAAATAAAACTGCACAATCGCGCTGTGCCTATTTTAAATGCTTTACATTTATTGAGAAATCGTTTAAATAGAACTCATCGTATTATATATATATGTATATTTTGTATTATAATCTAATGCATAAAAATAAATAATAATTTTACTTACATGACCAACATGAATGTAAATGGTTTTAAATTGCAAGTCAGTTATAAGTAGACCTAAAAAAAAAAAACTGTGACATTTTTTCGGTCGATAATTCACTTCCTATGTTCGAAGCTTTATAATTGTATCTAATAGGATCGAGAAAAAATATATAAAATAAATACCGAACACAATAATATTTTAGTTTAAAGTTTCGTCTAGTTATTTTCTAAACGATCAATAAAACATCGTCGGTTCAAACATTTTTATTTATATATATTCAGTAAAACCTCTCTATAACGGATCCTCCATTAGACGGAATCCTCCTCATAACGGAAAATGTCTACTGATAAAAATGATGTAGGCATAACAACGTCTACACGTCTAGCAAATATAGATTATAAATTGTTTTGTTAATTTTTTTAAGAACTGACCTCTTTGTTTATCAGTCGTATTTTTAAACAAATATCTACGCAAACGATTCAGCGCAATCGGGAATATGATTGAAAATTTTATAAATACGGAACGAGGTGGGCGGGCGGATAATTCTTTGAAATTTTATTGCTCGAAACACTAGATTTTACGTCTCTCCGACAACACAACTAAACAGATAATTGGACGATATTTATAAATAGATTATTGATTTTCACAAACAAGTTTATAGTAATATTGTATAATATCAAACGCATTCGAGTACGATGTGAAATCTATGAAGTCCGGGCCGCAACCCGGGTTGCCCGGAACGTAGTTCGGTCTACGCGGACGTGCGATATTTAAAACGATCTAAAGAACCCGAACTCTATGCGCAGAACGACTAAGCGTATTACGAATTATGGCAAATTTTCAATTCGCTCAATCATTATAAATCGTCGATCGTATGGTTTACCGATCAATGCAAGGCAAACGATTGCAAAGTCTTTGTTCAAATAAATCACTGACATGTGATTGCATCCCACTCGGATTCTATTCCACAGACTAGACAACGGCGTTCCGGTCGTCGATATTGGCGGTCGATAAGTTTGAGATTCTTCCATTTTCGGCCTTCTTATACAATACTGTTACACGAACGATCACTGCAAATCAATAACAACATAACGTGATTAGTTAGATATTTGAAAATATTTTTTAAGAATATAAATTTGTATATAAAATGTCAAATAAAGCCGGCGTTGCTCGAGTTGCGCCCCGAGTAGCAACAATTATTGAAAAATACATACACCAATGTTTCAACATAGTCGCGTGTATGAGCGCGTCGCTCACTTTATCGGAACTGACTAGTTTAATCTATTGTCATTTCAACACAAGGCTATGGATTGGGTTATTTTATTTAAAGAAAAGTGCACAGATAAGATAGTATAAGATATATTTTGTAGTTTTCAACAATTTAAAAATTAAATTGAAACCCGTGATAGCTAAACTAATTACGGAATGAGCGCCGCGCTCATACGCGACTTCTGACGGGTTAAGGATTAAAAAAAAACTCAAAAAATTTAATGGGTAGGTGGTAACCGAAGTAAAAACTCTACGACGAGAATTAATCAATAACGAATAATGAAAAAATTATAAGCAAAACAGGTTGACGGACATACCTCGGCGGCACGTTCTGACGAAGAGAGAAATAAACGGGTTATTAGAAAAATGAATAATAACTACTTACCGACGGGACGACGAAAGTGCGATTGATGGGAAACACATCGCCTTTGTGACTCGGGATCGTCGTGTATTATGATAATAATATCACGGTATTTGCGTGCGCGCTCCGATAAGTGTTGTAGAACAGTGATACCTAACGCTCGCGTTGCCGCCTCCTCGTGTGTATTTTTAATAGTTTTATTAGTTTCGCTCGAGAGGAGGGCTAGTGGTTTTTTTCTTTTTCCATATGCATTGAAACGTTGTTGTTGGCCTATTTAAACAATATTTACGTATTAGAATAAAAATTAATATTATCTATTTAAAATATAGGTACATGTCTGGTATGTAATATACATGTGTATAGGAAAAAAATTAACCGACTAAAATCGACAGCGAGATCTTAGAATAAATCTTTAAGAGGCGGGCGTCGAGAAAAAAGTCGGAAAATACTGGTGTCTAGCGACATTGCGGGCGATGGCGTCGGTGAAACGGACAGGACTCGGCATGGGAATGCTACATTGAAGAGTACGATGTATCGATAAAAGTCTTCGATGTTTATCCAATTACAGGAATCGATGATTTGTGTGTCCATTACTCCATTATCAAGTACAATTTGTCTATGATTTCAAATGAATAAAACTTACAAACTGGATTACGCTATCGAAATGAATATTGTTAATTCCGTTGTATTCGGGTGCCCTCTATATAATAGTTCAACAACTGACGAGTCATGGCCAGAGTTGGGCATTATTCGAATAAAAAAATTATTCTTCATTTTATTATTCTTTCTTATTCGTTATTTTGATTTGATTTTGCCCAACTCTGGCCACGGCCCGTCGAAACGAAGAAAAGACCTTTACGCCAGTTGTAATTTTAAATGTTTTTGCTCATAACATTGAACATTCGCGATCGTTCGAATAATAATTATTGACCAATTTTAATTTTAACATTTTAAACAATTGAAACACTGTATTATCACTCGGCACGCAATGAAACGGATCGTCATCCGCCTTCCTGTTATGTTTTGTTATAAACATGTGCAATTGCGCAAAACATAATCGTTGAAAAACATTTCGTTTCCTTCGCCTCGAAAAAAAAACGCGTTCGCTCGTTCGACACACCTTAATAATAATTGTAAAATGGTCGTACGTCTCTGCGATTTCCAGATCGATATCGATACCCACAATAATTTCGATCAAACGAAACGACGCCGTTCCGAGCGGTTCCGAAACTCCGCGTTTAAAGAAGTTTTCGGCGCACGCATTAAAAAACACCGTATACCGGAGAATAATCAAATTGCTCAGACTTTACTCCTCACTGTTTTTTTTTAAACGGCCGTTTTCGGCCCACGCGCTGTCGGATGTAAAAAAAACGATAGCGTAAGAGAACTTCAAGGATATAGTTTTTTTTTCTATAAATATAATCGTTTAAATCGTCCGACGCGATTCGTAATATATATTTTATGATTTCAATCGACGGAGTAAATAACGATATCAATCGAACGCCGTCTTTACCGTTCATTACGTTTCTAAGTCACTTGTTATTATTCAATTAGTAGGAATCATATCGGTACCAAAGGTTTATTAGTATTATTGTATAATAAAATATCTCATAATATTGTGTCATACTTTACCGAGTGAATTTATCTCGGCACAACGAGCCCGGTGTATTTGCATAACGAACGTCGATCCCGATTTGTCCTTTAACATTCACACTTGTGCTGAAATATAAAACGCCGTTTAAAACACGCGGTCTGACAATAAAGAGACGCGCAGAGACGTCACGCATTTATAACAGATGATTACGTAAATACTGACCACACTGTCAATGAAAATACCGATGGATCACATCGTACAGATCGACTTTTCACTCGATTTTTACTTCCTTTTGTCACGTTTTAGTTCCCCTTGCGTGTTCATGTTTATCGATTGTGATAATGTGGTTTCATTATTTAAACTTGAAATGAAGTCGACGAATATTTGGAGATAAAAAAACGGTATCTCTGAAAATTATTTTTTAGTCGTAAAAAAAAGTTTTTAAAAAGTTAATTAAATTTTATTTTTTAGTTGAATAATACCATTTCAAGTGAACAGAAAAAATATCTACCGGAAAGACGCAGAGTATAAGAAAATATTATAATTTTATGATATTTCGACGAATTTCTATACAACGATATTATAGTTTTTTTTTATTGTTATTATAATATTATATTAATGATATAAAAATATTTAATAATTTTAACAGATTATTTTCCTATAATTTATCATTTGTTAGCATATGCGTTTCGGTCGATTATTATTTTGTAATAAAGGAAAACTGATTACCTAATCAACAATTTATTGTTAAATTATATAGTGTAATATTATATATTTTACGCAATTGTGGTTTTAGCTATAATTATTGTCGTACGAGATCGCGAGGAGACTTATTTGATAAAATATATATACATATTAAAATAATAAGAGTTCGAACAAAATTATCGTCTACGCGAATGACGTCTGTTCCCGGTGACTCTACGTAGAATTTTAAATGTTTTGCGAAGTAATTAATTTCTATCGTTAAACTAACTTTTAACGTCAAAACACCGTTCGAAAAAATACAACCGCGTGGCGTCAGTCATCATAATGAGACTCATGACAAAAATTTAATTTTTAATAATACTCTACGTTCTTATGAAGAAAAACGTAATCGATCGGTTAACTTAGTTTTAAAAAACCAAAACACGTGTAATAAAATTCATAAGAAAAAAAGAAATAAAAACGCATGTGAAAAATTTAACAAAATATTTCGGACGACTACGTCCGACGACGATTCGAACGAGACTGAAAGAATGAACTGGCAAGAAAGAGAAAGTTATCGATTATCATCCGATCGTATTGCTGGGTAGTAGGCGGTGTGACGCAAAAACAGCTGGATTCGTTTTGTTTGTTTATTTGAACTTTGAACGTCGCTGTTTTTATTTTACCCATATTTCGTCATCAAAATAAACAATTTCCGTGGTTATTATACGTTCGTAATTATTTTTTCATTCGGTGATATATAAAATAGTCGAATTAAAAAAAAAAAAATTACTTGGTCTGCGAGTGGATTATATATTAAATATCCACGTCGAAGATAAAGTACAGTATCTGATTTAAGAATTGCAAAGACGACGATGAAATGATTGAAATTTAAAGTATTCTGGAAAAAATATCGGAAAAAAAGCGACATAAAAATAGTTTCTAAAGTAAAGATGATTTTCACAATACTATTTGATCGGTGACGATTACTTGTGAGGCGGGTAAATGTAGGCTAGAACACCACTCGACATACAGAAAACAATTGATACGCACATCAAGAGCCATACGATATCTAAATGTTTGACATAAATTTTAACAGACCCACTTCACTTCAATTTACACGCACTTCCGCCGCGACGTCGATCATCTACGGATAAAGACGAGAACGTCGTTTTCTTGATCGACTGATACTGTCTGCACTCGCACGTCAACACAATCGATACTGTAAATAAGAATACTTTTATTGATATTTATCGCAGTTATTGTATCGTCGTGATAACACAATACTACGACGTATAATAACAACGCGCGGCGCTGTAAATATAATAATCGATTTCGCCGCCGTATATTACAATTAGACATATACCTGCGTCCACACTTATAAAACATTAATTAAGTCACGTCGCGCGTAATTCAAATCCGTAATAAAACCGTACGCGCGTAAAACATGCGCACCCGGTTCGATCTGGGAACGCGTCTCCGGTTCAAAAGGTGAAAAATAAAAAAATAAATCGGTATTCGAATAGCGCACGAATAGATGAAAACCCAAGTTAAAAACAGGACGCCGATTACAACTTTTTTTAACCTCTAGTCTAGGACTAGATACCTAAAAAACCGGTGGAATTTACGGTATCGTCCGTTCAGACACTGAATATAACGCGAAACGAAGGAATAATTATACATACTTATGATAAAAACGACTCACCAATGGCTTGATCGTCGAAAAACACGCCTTTGTATGACTCGGGATCGACGATATTATGACGATAATAATTTTAAATCGCGCATTCGCCGGAGTTCGCGTGGAGCGGCAAAGCGGTCGACGACGAAACGAGACTCGGCGACGGACGGAATGACTCGCGTAATGTTCGCGCCCGCGCGCGTGCGCGTGTGTACTTATAATTTTACGTTTTGTTGAACACGAAAACCGATCGGAATTCGTTCGAATAAAACAGCGGTTTTGTAATAATTCGCGATTGAAAGCGAAACGGTCTCTCGGAATTGATGAGAAATACTGTTAAAAAATAATATCATATTAAAATACTAGCCGAATTATTACCCGGCTTCGGCTTCGTCAACAGTTTTGTCCGGCGTGAGAGGAGTTGACACGTGTAAGGCTACTGTGTTTGCAGGTAACCACTCTGTAAACGTTTCGAGTAAGGAACAAACAAATTTATGCATCGATATCTTAATAAAATTTATTTGTGTTAAAGATGTACGTTAAAGTTTAAAATCGAGCGAAATTTAAAAGAAAATTTTAATTAGATTTTCAAACAGAAAACCAATACATTCCACACTTTGCTCTGAATCTTAAAAATAAATGTGAACGTAAACGGCACCTTTCGTGAAGACAATTTCTAAAATCTAACTTAATAAGCTTTTTCATATTTATACATATTATATCCCCGATTCTTCCTTATTCATTTACACTGCGTTATCGTGAAGTGAAAATGGTTTCGTTATGTTTTCACATTTGTATAGAGGATATTTTTATCGTGAGCAACGTTTCGCTCAAGTCATACATACAATATTATTACAAATCATGTGTAAAATTAATTAATATATTTGTGAAAGTATTAAATCATATTAATTCAGGCGCAACTAATACATCGACCAATTCGATTAAAAAATAAATACAATAAAATAAAAAAGTTGTTGAAAATCGTTAGATAAATGCTATAATATATTTTGATCGTCCGAGACATATTTTGCTAGGTACGAGTACTTATCACGCCGGATATATCGGACTCCCGTTCGAATTCTCTTTGCGTGTTTGCCCACGGCTGTAAGTCCGCCGACGAGAACACGTAATAGACCACGAATCCTATTGAATTCACAAGCACGACGATGATCTGGAGGCTGAGAAGATGATCGTTATAATTATTCTGAAATCAACGTGTAACACGATAAGCTCGTTAAAAGAAGACAAAGAGTTTAAAATCAACGCGTCATCAATACCGGATGATATATAGTAGAGAAGAATAAATCGACACTTGCTATAGTGCTTGTATATTTCACGGCCACTATAATGCTAATGAGTACGCTCGCGTGTCTCGGCGAGAGGTCCATGTGGTTAACCAAGTATCCTGCGGACGAAAGTAAAATATTTTAAATATTTTTTCTACAAGTCGCCGATCGTAAAAAGGTTTTCGAGTTGGGAATCCGAACGAATCGTTCGCTTACCGAAACAGTAGAACACTCCAATCGCACCGTAGACGATGAAAAACAAGTCGTGGATGAATAATTGCGAGTAATGGGAAAAAGTTAGAAAGAAAATAGCCCGAGAACTGAAGTACGCGCAGCCCCAAAACCTTCTGACGGCCCTCGTGGAAAAGACGTTTACTTCGGGAAAAAACTCGATGAGGAAAATTGCTGCCAACACGCTCAAAGTCGAAGTCGAATAGGCGATTATTTGTGTTGACATGTATCGATTATAATGCTGTGGGATGGGACACGTTTACTTTATAATACATACGAGTAGTCGCTATACTACGTGGCGAATAAAACGAAATAAATAAATATAAAACGTAAAGATTAATTACACTTACTTCCCACATCACCGAGTGCTGAATAACTCTGGTGAATAATAAAGAATTGAAAACTTCACATACGTGTGCCAAAAGAATCGCCACGAAAGGCATGGAAGTGCCTATCGATTTCCACGGGATATCCGACAGTTTTGGTGGGATTGAAAAACCGATCATACTGTAATACGACGATGCGTCGTACGGTTTTCTACAATTGACGAACAACCATATGGCGCCCCATATCAAACCAAACAGGCCTGAAAATAATGATTATCGTTTTTATAAGCGCGTGATTTTTTTTCCATCTTTCTTTTTCGACGGGCCATTTTATTCGATTCCAGACGACCCGGGCCGGAGTCCGAATACGAACCTAAAACATATATATTTATGTACATGTCAATCAATCTGATGAACAGTACATGCGATTTGTACGCCATGTACATCACTATCGGCACATGGTATACTGATAATTTGTGAAGTAGAATCCAATGTGACCATATCCCGTGGAACGCCGCGAGGGACATGACCTATAAACGGTACAGACATGATGTTATAAAGGATTTCCCCGTGTTCACGTGACAAACAATGACTTACAAACCCCATGGTATTCAACAGGAAAAGCACGAGTTCCAGCGTTGAATAGATATAGGAGTGGTCTAGAAATCTGATCGCTATGGATACGAATGAAGATAAAATGACGGAAATCGCAATTATTCTGGAAAACGCAAGCAATCGGATATTGGTCAAAATCATTTAACAAAGAGCACTGTCGATTCGCATTAATTACCTCTGAGGCGGATATACGTAAGCTAAAATACCACTCGAAATACTAAATATCACGTATATAAAGATAAACACTGAGAGCCACAGACTCTTTTCATGGTAGACCTGAAACGTCAATATAAAAATTGTTGTGAATAAACAGAAATATCAAACCTAAATCATGCTACAAATTAATGTCTGACGCTAAAAATGTATATTCGATACGCATTTTGATTTTAAAGTCGATTCGTTCGTCTAGCACACATCGCGTCTACGTAAACATCACGCAAAAACTAACATTTAACGATATCGTACGATTTTTCGTACACGACTTGAACGCGCTATGCGGTACAGCACGATTTTGCATTTTTTAACTTGTTTCGTCTGGACAATCGCACAGTACGAGAGTAAACAGTGTTTATAAAACACCTATATCTTTTTACCTTATAAAATAACGGTACGATTACGTACCTAATTATAAATGTATACACTACGTATACGAGAAACATAATACATAAAAAATTACTATTGTATTTAATTACCTACATTTACACAATTTCCCATCTCGTTTTCGATTAAAAAAGTCGGTCTTATTTCCAAAAAGCTTTCTAGTAATAGTAAATGTTATCTACTAGGCACTTTGAGCAATCGATTTCAAAACTCCCTCTACAGTGATTCAAAAATTTTTTTCATTGTACATTACATCTTAGGCTTAGAATTTTCGTTCTAAAGAAATTGATTTAAATTCAAAAAAAACCAACAGCATTTACTAACGTCAATCGCCTCACATCACTCTAATGTCCGGTATTATGCTTCTTTTTTTTTATAGTCGTCTAGTTCTAGTATTTGCATAATCGTATAGTATCGATAAATATTAATTATGGTATTCAAATATAAGTTCACTACGAATTATTTAAGAAAATAATATCAGATTAAAAAAAAAAGTCTGTTTAAAAAGCCTGAAACATTGTGTAAATTTAACTATATCATAACATCTGTGTTTTAAATCATGTATTCATACAGACGTGTAAATACATAGTAGATTAATAATCTGTAATAATTAGATAATCAGCTCATATTTATGCAATCGTGTTGTGATTTTTCAGATGATAAAAATAAAACTGCACAATCGCGCTGTGCCTATTTTAAATGCTTTACATTTATTGAGAAATCGTTTAAATAGAACTCATCGTATTATATATATATGTATATTTTGTATTATAATCTAATGCATAAAAATAAATAATAATTTTACTTACATGACCAACATGAATGTAAATGATTTTAAATTGCAAGTCACTTATAAGTAGACCTAAAAAAAAAAAATTGTGACATTTTTTCGGTCGATAATTCACTTCCTATGTTCGAAGCTTTATAATTGTATCTAATAGGATCGAGAAAAAATATATAAAATAAATACCGAACACAATAATATTTTAGTTTAAAGTTTCGTCTAGTTATTTTCTAAACGATCAATAAAACATGGTCGGTTCAAACATTTTTATTTATATATATTCAGTAAAACCTCTCTATAACGGATCCTCTATTAGACGGAATCCTCCTCATAACGGAAAATGTCTACTGATAAAAATGATGTAGGCATAACAACGTCTACACGTCTAGCAAATATAGATTATAAATTGTTTTGTTAATTTTTTTAAGAACTGACCTCTTTGTTTATCAGTCGTATTTTTAAACAAATATCTACGCAAACGATTCAGCGCAATCGGGAATATGATTGAAAATTTTATAAATACGGAACGAGGTGGGCGGGCGGATAATTCTTTGAAATTTTATTGCTCGAAACACTAGATTTTACGTCTCTCCGACAACACAACTAAACAGATAATTGGACGATATTTATAAATAGATTATTGATTTTCACAAACAAGTTTATAGTAATATTGTATAATATCAAACGCATTCGAGTACGATGTGAAATCTATGAAGTCCGGGCCGAAACCCGGGTTGCCCGGACCGTAGTTCGGTCTACGCGGACGTACGATATTTAAAACGACCTAAAGATTTCAACCCGAACTCTATGCGCAGAACGACTAAGCGTATTACGAATTATGGCAAATTTTCAATTCGCTCAATCATTATTAATCGTCGATCGTATGGTTTACCGATTAATGCAAGGCAAACGATTGCAAAGTCTTTGTTCAAATAAATCACTGACATGTGATTGCATCCCACTCGGATTCTATTCCACAGACTAGACAACGGCGTCCCGGTCGTCGATATTGGCGGTCGATAAGTCTGAGATTCTTCCATTTTCGGCCTTCTTATACAACACTGTTACACGAACGATCACTGCAAATCAATAACAACATAACGTGATTAGGTAGGTATTTGAAAATATTTTTTAAGAATATAAATTTTATCGTTAAGTCGTTTTTATTATCGTCGCGTCGCGCGTACGAAGAATTGTTCAACGTGTAATCCGATCGAAACGTCTAATTTTTTTTCTGCGTCTTTCATTTTAAGACAAGAATCATTATGAAATTCAAAGAGCTTACGAAAGTTTGAAAGATGGTGATTTTTCGTTTTGAACTGTGGATATTTTGTTCGACTAACGTTTCGATAAAAAATGTCAAATAAAGCCGGCGTTGCTCGAGTTGCGCCCCGAGTAGCAACAATTATTGAAAAATACATACACCAATAGTCGCGTGTATGAGCGCGCCGCTCACTTTATCGGAACTGACTAGTTTAATCTATTGTCATTTCAACACAAGGCTATGGATTGGGTTATTTTTTTTAAAGAAAAGTGCACAGATAAGATAGTATAAGATATATTTTGTAGTTTTCAACAATTTAAAAATTAAATTGAAACCCGTGATAGCTAAACTAATTACGGAATGAGCGCCGCGCTCATACGCGACTTCTGACGGGTTAAGGATTAAAAAAAAAACTCAAAAAATTTAATGGGTAGGTGGTAACCGAAGTAAAAACTCTACGAAGAGAATTAATCAATAACGAATAATGAAAAAATTATAAGAAAAACAGGTTGACGGACATACCTCGGCGGCACGTTCTGACAAAGAGAGAAATGAACGGGTTATTAGAAAAATGAATAAAAACTACTTACCGACGGGACGACGAAAGTTCGATTGATGGGAAACACATCGCCTTTGTGACTCGGGATCGTCGTGTATTATGATAACCTTCGATAACCTAACCTATCATGGTATTTGCGTGCGCGCTCCGATAAGTGTTGTAGAACAGTGATACCTAACGCTCGCGTTGCCGCCTCCTCGTGTGTATTTTTAATAGTTTTATTAGTTTCGCTCGAGAGGAGGGCTAGTGGTTTTTTTCTTTTTCTATATGCATTGAAACGTTGTTGTTGGCCTATTTAAACAATATTTACGTATTAGAATAAAAAATAATATTATCTATTTAAAATATAGGTACATGTCTGGTATATAATATACATGTGTATAGGAAAAAAATTAACCGACTAAAATCGACGGCGAGATCTTAGAATAAATCTTTAAGAGGTGGGCGTCGAGAAAAAAGTCGGAAAATACTGGTGTCTAGCGACATTGCGGGCGATGGCGTCGGTGAAACGGACAGGACTCGGCAAGGGAATGCTACATTGAAGAGTACGATGTATCGATAAAAGTCTTCGATGTTTATCCAATTACAGGTATCGATGATTTGTGTGTCCATTACTCCATTATCAAGTACAATTTGTCTATGATTTCAAATGAATAAAACTTACGAACTGGATTACGCTATCGAAATGAATATTGTTAATTCCGTTGTATTCGGGTGCCCTCTATATAATAGTTCAACAACTGACGAGTCATGGCCAGAGTTGGGCATTATTCGAATAAAAAATTATTCTTCATTTTATTATTCTTTCTTATTCGTTATTTTGATTTGATTTTGCCCAACTCTGGCCACGGCCCGTCGGAACGAAGAAAAGACCTTTACGCCAAGTTATAATATTAAATGTTTTTGCTCATAACATTGAACATTCGCGATCGTTCGAATAATAATTATTGACCAATTTTAATTTTAACATTTTAAACACTGTATTATCACTCGGCACGCAATGAAACGGATCGTCATCCGCCTTCCTGTTATGTTTTGTTATAAACATGTGCAATTGCGCAAAACATAATCGTTGAAAAACATTTCGTTTCCTTCGCCTCGAAAAAAAAACGCGTTCGCTCGTTCGACACACCTTAATAATAATTGTAAAATGGTCGTACGTCTCTGCGATTTCCAGATCGATATCGATACCCACAATAATTTCGATCAAACGAAACGACGCCGTTCCGAGCGGTTCCGAAACTCCGCGTTTAAAGAAGTTTTCGGCGCACGCATTTAAAAACACCGTATACCGGAGAAAAATCAAATTGATCAGACTTTACTCGTCACCGTTTTTTTTTAAACGGCCGTTTTCGGCCCACGCGCTGTCGGATGTAAAAAAAACGATAGCGTACGAGAACTTCAAAGGATATAGTTTTTTTTTTCTATAAATTTAATCGTTTAAATCGTCCGACGAGATTCGTAATAGATATTTTATGATTTCAATCGACGGAGTAAATAACGATATCAATCGAACGCCGTCTTTACCGTTCATTACGTTTCTAAGTCACTTGTTATTATTCAATTAGTAGGAATCATATCGGTACCAAAGTGTATTAGTATTATTGTATAATAAAATATCTCATAATATTGTGTCATACTTTACCGAGTGAATTTATCTCGGCACAACGAGCCCGGTGTATTTGCATAACGAACGTCGATCCCGATTTGTCCATTAACATTCACACTTGTGCTGAAATATAAAACGCCGTTTAAAACACGCGGTCTGACAATAAAGAGACGCGCAGAGACGTCACGCATTTATAGCAGACTAGCTGAATATTACCCGTCCTTGCCGGGTTTAAGTATAAAAAATGTGTATTGCCCAAATAATAATAATAATTGACATTTTATTCAAAATACTACAACATAAAAAAGATTTTTTAGTTACCAAATGACTTTTAAGTATGCATCCTGGTAATATGGTACACATTTGTGCATTTTGAAGTTTTTTTAAAGTTTTTCAAGTGATGTCGACTATAGTGGACATGGGTTTTTTCAAACATCTATCTAGTGGTCAGATTTAAAAACCAAATATACACCAATCGATACGTAGAGAATTGTTTAAAAAAACCATATTATCATAATATTTATTAGAATAAATCCGTATACAAATCAATGGACCCCATGTCAACTATAGTTGACACGTGACCGTGAACGTGTTAAATCCCCTTAGGGATCGAATTTCGGAAAATCCTTTTTCAAGAAGCTTCCACTATACAAAACGAAACTGCTGACCAAATTTTATACACAAAGCTCTAGCGGTTCCAGCCAGGCGAATTTTTTTAATTTTTACCCGTTTCACCTCTTTTAACCCCGGTAGATGTCGAATTTCGGAAAATCCTTTCTCAAGAAGCTTCCACTATATAAAACGAAACTGCTGACCAAATTTCATGCTGAAAGCTCTAGCGGTTCCGGCCAGGCGATTTTTTCTAGTTTCATCTTTTTCACCCCCTTAGAGATCGAATTTCACAAAACTAAGTTTATAATCAATATTTATTCGTGTTACAGAGTATGTATACTTAATTTCAGAACGATCGGAACCAAAAAATTTTTCTGTTTTTGCCGGTTTTAACCCCCTTAGGGGTGGAATTTTCAAAAATCCCTTCTTAGTGCGCGTCTACGCCATAACAGCTATCTTCGTGCAAAATTTCAACACGATCCGTCCAGCGGTTTGGGCTGTGGGAGGATTTCAAGAAAAAGCACGTTAAAGTTATATATTAGATGATTACGTAAATACTGACCACACTGTCAATGAAAATACCGATGGATCACATCGTACAGATCGACTTTTCACTCGATTTTTACTTCCTTTTGTCACGTTTTAGTTCCCCTTGCGTGTTCATGTTTATCGATTGTGATAATGTGGTTTCATTATTTAAACTTGAAATGAAGCCGACGAATATTTGGAGATAAAAAACGGTGTCTCTGAAAATTATTTTTTAGTCGTAAAAAAAAGTTTTTAAAAAGTTAATTAAATTTTATTTTTTAGTTGAATAATACCATTTCAAGTGAACAGAAAAAATATCTACCGGAAAGACGCAGAGTATAAGAAAATATTATAATTTTATGATATTTCGACGAATTTCTATACAACGATATTATAGTTTTTTTTTATTGTTATTATATTAATGATATAAAAATATTTAATAATTTTAACAGATTATTTTCCTATAATTTATCATTTGTTAGCATATGCGTTTCGGTCGATTATTATTTTGTAATAAAGGAAAACTGATTACCTAATCAACAATTTATTGTTAAATTATATAGTGTATTATTATATATTTTACGCAATTGTGGTTTTAGCTATAATTATTGTCGTACGAGATCGCGAGGAGACTTATTTGATAAAATATATATACATATTAAAATAATAAGAGTTCGAACAAAATTATCGTCTACGCGAATGACGTCTGTTCCCGGTGACTTTACGTAGAATTTTAAATGTTTTGCGAAGTAAATAATTTCTATCGTTAAACTAACTTTTAACGTCAAAACACCGTTCGAAAAAATACAACCGCGTGGCGTCAGTCATCATAATGAGACTCATGACAAAAATTTAATTTTTAATAATACTCTACGTTCTTATGAAGAAAAACGTAATCGATCGGTTAACTTAGTTTTAAAAAACCAAAACACGTGTAATAAAATTCATAAGATAAAAAGAAATAAAAACGCATGTGAAAAATTTAACAAAATATTTCGGACGACTACGTCCGACGACGATTCGAACGAGACTGAAAGAATGAACTGGCAAGAAAGAGAAAGTTATCGATTATCATCCGATCGTATTGCTAGGTAGTAGGCGGTGTGACGCAAAAACAGCTGGATTCGTTTTGTTTGTTTATTTGAACTTTGAACGTCGCTGTTTTCATTTTACCCATATTTCGTCATCAAAATAAACAATTTCCGTGGTTATTATACGTTCGTAATTATTTTTTCATTCGGTGATATATAAAATAGTCGAATTAAAAAAAAAAAAATTACTTGGTCTGCGAGTGGATTAAAAATAGAAAGTCCCGAGTAGAAAGAATTCTAGAAATACACTGGGACTGTAATGTTGATATCCATTTGAATTTTTCTTTAGTTTTTATAATTTTTTTGGTTTCTTTGTAACATTCTAGGGCTAAACAATAGTAAATTTTCAAACACGAGAAAACATGGTTTTTTTTTCTACTTATATTACTAATAATAAAGTTATCTAAGAGTTATTGAGTTAAAATTGTGTTTTTATTAAATCCGGTTTTTTGATTTATTGAATCGAATCAATTAAAAACAGTTAGTTGTTGGTAACAGTAAGTATTCGTCATATTGACATATGGTTAAAAATAAAGCCGGATTAATAGCTAAGAAAGTTGATGAAATAATTTAGGTTGGACAAAAAGACTTGAACATTTTAATACAAACGTTTCGATAACATTTTGTCAAAACACAAAAATCTGAACATTTTTATTGTTGATCAACCCCACTCGTTTCACTCAGAATAGTTTTCTTCAAAAGCGATGGTACATCGGTTTATTTATATATATATATATATAAAATCTATTACTTTATATAATATAAAATTACTTCATTATTTCTCCTATAGATCTATATTTATATATATTTATATTGTGATAATACAAATGGCAAACAACAAAATTATTTTTGTAATCGGAAGGTTCATCAGCGTGTGAAATATAAGATAATTTAACTATAATAGTAAAGACACACACAAACCACACGACAAGCAACGGTGCGCCGCCGCCGTCGCTGCCGCCCAATGAATATAACAGATGACGCCACTCGTACGATGTCTGCATTGTTTACACGAATTCGATGCAACATTTTCTGTAAGCCTCACTTGCATTCCAAAGCTTTGATGACATCGTACTATCGTAGTAAAATAATAACGTTTAGAATTAAAAACCTCACTAACATGTGCTACTATAATCGCAATAACCTTGGCATAGAAGCGACTGTCGATTTCCGTGGAACGTTTGAAAGTTTCGTAACAATAATCGTATAACTGCTGATAATAATATTGTTCTATAATATAATATGAGATGACACATTATTCGTTTTGAATTTATCAATGTATATTCGATCCTTAAAACACTCTAAATCAGTAATTCCCAACTGAACGCCAAGACTATTGGTACACGATCTGATGGTATCGATCTACTGTGTAGATTCTGACACGATCGAATTAAAATACTAAAAAAAAAATCTATTTAAAAATATTATAGGTAGGTTGGGTATATTAAATTTTAATACTAGGAACCAAAATTAGGTATCTACTCAGGTAGCCTAATAATGGGTTAGATTGAATAAAAAATACCGGAGAGTATTCAAAAAGTATTTAATTTTTCATTTATTAAACAAGGAGATTAATTTCTCCTTAAAGTTTCGTCGAAATGTTATTTGAATTCGATCAAAGTTATTAATAATAATTTTATGACAATTCTTTAAATTGATATCGTATCAGTAATATCACCGAAACAAATAGGTGGAAAATAAATTACTCAATGTTATACGTACTGTATGTAGATTTGTACTTGTGTGTGTCCACCGCCACCTCGGCCACGACAAGGTCTGGATAACTCGGAACAAGACAGGATACAAAGAAGAAGCTTGGCAAACATTAATGACAGTGCGTTTTTGGAACGGATTTGGTTTTCGTTCATTTGTATAGTATTCTTGGGATGTACATATAATTATACTATATATATAAACGAGTATATAGTCAACAAAGAACAATAAGTAATATTTCAAAAAGACAATACAATAAAATGTCATCATTATTTTTGAAACACTAAAATATATTTAAATTTTAAAATTACATCAAACAAATTTGACTAAGTGGTAAAAATGGTAAAATATTTTAGGTAGGTACTAAGTACAACGACACTCGTTCGTATACGATTACATTTTTTTTTTCTCAATAACACAAAATTAACGGCGCTCGGATCGCTCAAGTTTACTTTAAACGCGACAGATCGTTCGCGAACGCGAGTTTAAGGCGTATAATTTCGGCGTGTGAATTATTTAAATCGCGCTATTACTACGTAACGGGACGGCCTAGTATCGTCGTGGTGTTTAATTTATTACAAAATTCGTCGATGAAACAAAAAAAAGACAGAAGAAGAGAAAAACGTACCGTTTCGGTGTTTTTCTTTCCCCCCGCATTAATTGGGCCTCGGCATCAATGAAACGGGAATAATTTTTTTCCGCGTCGTTTGTTCTGAAGAAAATTCATCACACGTTGGGCATAACGAAATCCGGTCTCGGGACCGAAACTGCAATAAATCTGGTTTAGAAACCGGAAATCCTTTGAAAACTCGGCCCGGTTTTTGAAGTAGAGTTTTTTTCTCGATTTTTTCACGGTTTTTTCGTTGAAATTTTTGAACGAAACGTATTTTCGACCGCGCGATCCGAACCGTCGATTATTGCTTTGTTATTTTTACCCGTCGAACGAAACGAAAATATGTCGCGCTCAACGACCGACGGTCGATGGTGGTTATTGTTTTCTCGACCGTCGCCGCGATTTCGGCCGATCGATAGCGGAGAAACGTATATCGTGCGAAACTGAACGCGCAATTATTTCGACGCTGTCGGACGTTACTCGTACGCGGATTGTATTTTATTTGACTTTCCACTCGCCACAATGGTATCGAAACGACGGTGGTTATAGCGTACGCACTATAGTAAAACAAATAATTGTATTTTGGACGACGATATAAAAACGTTACGATACAACGAGAGTGCGCCTCCTATTCTACGCTAAGGAAGTTACGTAAAGTAGTAGTACGAATTCGCTAAAATTAAGTAAATAGTTTCTAAAATAAATAAAAAATAAAAAGGAAAAAAACGACGCAAAGAAAATCTCAATAATTGTTTCCGATAGTATTAATTTATATAAACAGTTTTTTTTTTTTTTTTATCATATATATATAATTTATAAATATTTTTTAAACTTTTTCGTATTTTTTGAAAACAAAAAGTATAGTCTTACCGTTATATCGAACTATGCGATTAGTTAAAATATATATTATAAACACGTTATAACTAAATAACTGTTGTCGTTAACAGTACAAATGGGGGATAAAAAATACGTCCCGAAGTAAAATCCACTCCGAGCAATAACGAGAAATATTGTTAAAATATAGTCTAAGTATACAATAATCATATTATAATAATAGAGTTGTTATTCTTACGCGCTAATACTTATACGTTTATAATATAATATGTATAATAACCTATTTACGAGATGATTAGACTTAATAATATAATATATAATCAACGAAATAAACGTTATGTACACGTATTAAAAACATAACAATAATAAATTACGTCTAATATAATTATAATATAGTATTGTTCATATATAAATATATTTTATCCGTTTGATCGTAACGGTTTTTTACGTACATTATTCGTATAATATTGACGTGCTTTTCGAGTAACTAGTGCAGTGCGCGCGACGAATTATTTGGTGCATATCGATTTGATTAATATATATTTTATTGTCGAGATAGTTTATTTATTTTGGTTTTTTCATTTCACGTATTTTATGGTGCGACAACATCGAAATGTATTTATAATAACGAGTGCTTATTAAATTCGTCCGTATCGATTCGCGTTAGACGCGTATCGTTTGAGTCGACTTTTTTTTTATTGTCACAGTTATAAGGCGTAAGAATAAATGTTTTTGTTTTTTTTTTTTGTGCGGAAAATGTAATCGAACACTGTTTGAACCGAAAAGCGTAACGAAACCGTACAATGTTACGATAACAACAAATATTATTAACGAATATTAATGGTACACAAAATCAACAAATTTATAAAACCTAATCTATAAAAATAAAAAAAAACATAAATAAATTAAAATAAAATAATCCACGTCCTTAAACACTAACTTAATCCAAATTTATTGTCGTGTCAGCCTTGAGATACCTATCGGAATAGATATCTCACGTCTTAATCGTATAATATTATTAAAATTATTATTAAGTATTACATTAAGTCTTAACCGTAATTAAAATTACACACATGGTTTACATTATTATTATATTAATTATGATAATATTATTAACAAATTACACGTAACCTTACGATTATTTAAATAAAATAATAATAATAATAATATCGATTAACCTAGTACGCTAATACAGAACCCTAAAGTAAGCGGGGCGGGGGAGGGGGTCCGTTTATATTTTTATGAGACACGTTTCCCGTGAAATCGATGAAAAACGACGGAGAGAAACGAAACTCGAGAACGAAATCGTCTTCGAATTTACAGGAGCGGCTGCGGACACGGGCGTGCGCACGATTTTTTCGTGCAGGGTGTGCAGAACAGGTTCATCGGTAGGAGCAGTGGTTAAAGTGGAGGTGGTGGTTGGGGGCGCAGGGGGACACTAGTCTCCCGACTCGCCCGTGTTCAAAAATTAAATGTGCCACACTTGACTTTTTTCCTGCAATAGGACGCGAGGACGATCAAAAGTCAACATAAATTATACGTAGTATCCCTTTAGTGGTCTATTTTCGATTCCAATGATTTTTTTGGTAACTGATAAATGTGTCGTTATAGATACGTACGGCCTGATTATAATTGAAGAGTTGTCGGTTAGAAATATAGGTTAAAAAATGTATATTGTATAATATGTGTCGTGCACTATATATGACTTGCAATAATATTTTAACGAAAACAAAAATTGAGAGTAGGCGGAATTTTTCGCAAGATGCGGTGCAGCTACACACCCTGCACGCCCCGTGCGCACGCTTATGACTGCGGACGAAACCTAGGCTTATACAGGTTAAGAGGTTCCTATCAAGGTTTATACATTTTTTCAGGAATTGTAAACGATTTGTAAACGACTGAAAGTACGAGTAATACATTTGGGCGATTGTTTCGGTATATAATTTGTGAATATATTAAAATCTTTGACGATAGTTGAATAATTAATCGAGTTTCTAATTTTTTGGTTTTTTTTTTCGTACGTTTTAACTATAATTACTTTAAATTATTGTTATTATTTTTAAAGGATATTGTGAACGAGAGGATTGAAAAATTCAGGGACGCCATTCGGGGGTGGAAGTGTGCGTACTTGCATAGCTTTGATATTTTTATATTTTTTAACTTTGCTTGATTTTAAAACTTAATTTATGGAATTTTGAAACATTTTTTTGAACATTAAGTTTGACGTTGAAAAATTATCGTTATTATTATTGTATCGCGTTTTAGTTTACTGTTAATAAATATGGTTACTTTTGTAGTTGTTTAAGTCAATCAGTTTATCTTAAAATATAAATAGTCTTTAAAAACACCGTTTATAATATTATTGCACACATTATAATAAGACAATCGTTCTCGACAGTTTTCAGACCTTCACAAAATCATAGTACCTATTATAGTAACTTCACGATTATTGATTTGAGAAACGGTTTTCATTACATATGATTAGTATATTTTAACGGGTATATCATAAAATCATCACGCCTAAACGGTACGACGAACCGAGTTAGATATTGGAATTTTAATTTTTAGTTTAAAATGTTAAGACAAAACAAACGCAGCAGCGCGGGGTTATAGCGACATAACAACGACGAGAAAACTTTAAAATATCGAAAAGCCGTCATCACATTTACCAGGACTCGGTATAATTTATATTATATTCCTACGGTAATAATAATTATACAACGAAATCGTTTAAATTATAGTAACATAATAATACGTACTGACGTAAATATGTACACACTTCCACGTACGAGTCTCTAAGCTAAGTTTAATCATAAGCAGACGATTTAAATTTTATAGTAATATTAATAATAATTTCAAATACAACTTAGTAATTAAATCACAACTTTAATAGATACACATTTTTTTTTTTTCATAAATATAATGTGCGCATTATATACTCGACATTTTTTCCCCACGCGTATGGCGGCGAAAACGTCTTTATTATTGGGGAGTGAAGTTATTAATCGAAAAATAAAACGGTTAAGTTTAAGTAGTTTAAGACACTACGGATGTCTAATGAAATCGAGATTACGATTCGTTAAAACGACGAAAAAAAAAAAAAACGCCCGTTATATTTATTTTGTTTAAACTAAAAAAAAAACGTGAGATACTAGCCTCGGATAGAAAAAACAGACGACGGGTAATTGATATTTATGAATTATTGTTATATTATTGAAACCAACATACCGTCGTTTTGGAAAATTCGTTGCGAGTGAACAAGGATGGCCGTTATATTTTCGAATCGTTTAAATCGAAATTTTCGTCTTCGGTAAAATTTCATTTTTCAATGTTTTTTTAAAAAATGTTTGCGACTTTCTGGTAAATTCTTTGTAATCCACTATGAAGAGCGACTCGTGACTACGACTATGAAATTTTGATATTTTTCTACACAAATAAGGGACCCTCCCCTCCACAAAATACCACGAAATTTGCTACAGGAGGCCGGTAATTAATGATAAGATCAAGAGTCTTCTAGTCGAAAAAACGTGATGACGAGAAAAAAAAAATGCTCACATCATAGTAAAATCGATATGTTCTACGCTTCGATCGGAATCTAAAAAATGTGTCGAAAAACTGATATCATTAGATTTATTGCGACGGGTTGATTAATATTCGAAGGACGGCGTAGTAATATAACATTTCAAACCGAAACATAATAATTATAAATTTTTTTTTTTAGGGATTAACAAAAATCTAGGTCACCCGGCTCCCCGGTGGTGCCGTGGGGCTCGTGAGTATCATCGTATCACAGCAGGACGAATTTTGAAAAGGCTTTCGTTACGCGGAGGCAACGAACGTAAAACAATGACTAATTATTTAAAAACGCCGATCGTCTAACTAAAATTCGTATCTAAATCACTAACAAGTCGTCGTCGATAGTCTAAAATGTCGCACGAACCCTATATTATTATATACGCTTGTATGTTTATCGTCACGACCGATCACACGAGATAATATTCAACTCGTATAATAAATAAACGATATTACGACGTGTTGGACGTCGGCGCGGACCGTCATCACGCGATTTAATATAATATATTATATTATAATTACGAGAAAAATCGTAAAACTTAATATTACCGTTATGCGCATATACGTATAATAATGTCAATAATGAAATATTTTCTGTCGTCGTCAAACGATCGGCAGAAGAAGGATCTCCGCAATAAGAATGGACGACACTACTGCGTTAAAGTCACAGGACAGCACGCAGAGGTGAAAAACGACGAAGGAATAATTAAAATATCGTCTCACGAGACAATTAACACGACTTGTAACGCCGATAAACGAACGGGGTGTATACCGTGTCACGCGAACACGATATCATCACGAATACCTAGTACCTACCTAAACGCGGCGGTCCCCCCATGAGCGTGCGGGCCGACGAAGCTTATCGAGACGAGAGCGCGGAGGACGTATCGTCGGACACGACCGCGGTTATTATACGTAATATTATGTATAGAGAAGATTGATTAGCCTACGTATATAATATATTATAATATCGAAAGAAATTGACGGAAATGTAATGTATAATAATTATTATTAATAATAATCGATAATAGTAGGTAGAGAAACGTCGATGAAAACGAAAAAAACACATGCGAGACGCGCGCGGTGAACGTCGAAAATTCGTACTCTAGGTCCTAGACGCGAGTCGGTGGTGCCGTCGACGACGGGACAAATTAATAATAATAACAATACCTATCCGTCGCGCGTCGCCGCGACAGCACGTTAACACTATTTTTAATTTTTTAATTACCAATGAAAAAGTCACTATTGCTAAGTAATATTATGTAATATCATACGTTAAGTGTATATCGTAATAATTGAGACAAAAACCGAGATATATCGTTACGATACACGCTACTAGAAAAAAAAAATGAAAAAAAATATCGAAACTACGCGATTATTGCTCGTCCGTTATCATGAAAGTATTTTTTTTTTTTATCTGTGATAATACAATAATAATAATAATAATATGCGCCGTGTTGTATTATATTTATAATAATATATATATTGCCGTGTTTACTCCTCTCCTCTACGCTTTCGAGCGTTATCACTCGGAAGACGCGAACGGATTTGTCGGTTTGGCCAGGAACGGGTTGGTCGGGTTGTCCGTCGGCGGCGCGGGCTCGTTGCCTCCTCCGGTCGTCTTCAGCGCCGCGTTCACGAACCCCTTGTCCGACTGTTCGACCGAGCCGTACGACGAGAGCCTCTTCTTCTCGGCGCTCACCTGAAACCGAGCCCGATTGAAATCGCTATTCGGCGGCGGATTCGCGCGTTCCGTCGCTTGGTCGCGGTGACGATATAACATATTATTATACGCGACGAATAGATCGTCGTCGTCGCGGATAATATTATAATTTATAAACTGTCGAGAGTGAAAATTGTTTCGCGGAAAACTAGCCTCCCCCGAACCCGAGGGTCGACTGTTTTTCTCGGTTTTTGCACTTTCGCATAGCATCCGAGTCGAGACGCGAATAATAACAGGGGCGATTTTTTTGTATTTTATCACCCACGATGTATATTATTTCTATTACTCCGGCAGAAATATATTTCCATGCCTATACCCGAAGTCGAAAATTTGTTACACTTACAACAGTCCTAAATCTGCCAAAAATGGGAAGGACAATGTTAGTGTAGCGTATGAAAAATATTTGGAACTCGACTAGAGCAATATTCAAAATAACCCCGGGCCCTACTAGTATAGAAATTTCAACTAGGATGTAGCCTTAATTCCCTACCCCCCCCCCCCGTGAAATTTACTGTTATTCCTAACAACCTCGATGTATTCGACTGTCGAATAGGTACCGACCTCGTCCATTTGTTGGTCTTCTTCGATTTTGGGCTCCGCCCACGGTTGTAGTTCTCCCGAAGCAAATATGCCGTAGAACACCACTCCTATGTAATGAATGACGGCCGCCAATATGAACACCTCGCTCCAACTCTGTCTCGTCTGCGGTATAAAAATAATTTCAAAATTGTACAACAGATCGGATTATACGAGCAAAATTCGAGTCGATTTTAACTTTTAAACGCACTCGTTTAAAAGTCCTTTTTATCGACTAAATTTGAACTCCGTTTATTTGTCCCTTATTCGAAAGTATCGTAACATTTTTTCAACAATGCCGATTATTTAATTTCTATAAGGCTATCGAAGTAGAATTTTCATTTATTACACTCTACTAAGTATACTATTTTGTTGTTTCGAGATTAAAAAAATTCAATCCGGGCAGGTCCAAAAAGTGCAATCGATTTAATGTGTAACAATTATTGTAAACTTTATTTGCAATTATAATCAACGCGTAGAAAGTATATCTATTGCTGTACAAGTTTTTACTGTCGATTGAAAAAACAAACATAAACACGACTAAAAATATATCGTTGACTCGACCGGTCTTGTCGTTAAGGTACTAACCTTGTGCTCGATGATGAGGTTTATCGCGACCGGACATAAAAGACCCGCTATCGTTCCTATCCCGTTGGATATGCCCATTAGTATGCTGGCGTATCTCGGTGCGATGTCCAAATGGTTTACGTTGAACCCTGGACGGGATTTTAATTAATGCAAATCGATTAGTTCTCGCGAATGCGTGCGGTATATTTATAATGTGTATATTTTTAGCGACGTGATTATTGTACGACAATTGCTTACCGGAAATAGCGAATCCACTGAACGCCACGCCGCAGGTCAGCGCTATCGTGGCCGTGAGGGGCGTTCGAGCGTTAGCCAAGACGAGGAAGAACGTGGCTTCCATGCCGAAACCGCCGCAGTTGAAAATCTTCCGGACGCTGGTCGTGGAGAGGATGCCGTTTTTTCGTATGTGATCGGCCAGCAGGCCTCCCAGGGGCACCACTATGGTCATCAACAGATGAGGCAGAGCGCCGATATAACCGGTCTAGTAGTGAAGGGCGAAAGAAAAGAAACAATCGTCAGTGCACAAAACGCTAATGGACTAAAATTAAATTGATAAGTATAATATAATATAATTCGTTTGTTTTTCGAGTTCACTCGCAGGTTACGTACGTCGTCGCGCTGGCATTTCCGCTAAGTTTGATTTTAGTGCTCAGACGCAGTAGGAAAACACACGAGTTTCAGTAGATTTTTCCTAGTCGAAAAATCGTTTTTATTTCTAACGTCACGCGCCAAATGTATAGAAAATAGAAGTTCACTACGGACTTTAGTTTGACCAAACTCTGGTGGTTTTTTTTTCTGAAGGGCGAGGGCAGTATTTTTTTCAACGCAACTTTTTACGAGTAATATCACGGTAACGTTTAATTTCTGTTGGTTTCGTTATGAGTTTGTGTTTGAACTTTGTCTGAGAAAATCAAACAGCCTATTTATACCGAACTCGTTCACTAGATCAAATACGACGAGCTACACCGCGATAATATACAATACTAACCGCGGACACTTCGAAGTTGAACGAATGCAAGTACGAGGCCTGAAACAGCACGAGCAGGTAAAAGTTCCACGACCGGCAGAAGTTGGCGACTATGATCGCGTACACGGGCATCGAGGTGAAGAACGCTTTCCAGGGCGTGTTGAGGATCGTCGGCGCCGCCGCCTGTTTCGCGGCCCCCAGCGACGTTTCTATGTAGTTCAGCTCTCTGGCCGATATGGTAGGATGGACGCTCGGCTTTTCGAAGCACAGCCACAGCCAGAACACGTACCATATCAGCCCCATCACCCCTGCAAAAGTCGTTCGGACGGACGTTCAGTTCGACGGACGCGCAAAGCAGACCCGTACGGGAAGCGCGCATAATAATAATGTCACACGTCATCGTTGTGCGCGAGGTTTTTTTATATTTACTATTGTTGACTGCGAAGCGAAATCGTTTCGAAAAACCACGTGTTTCCGAGGACTATCGTTTTGTAATAATTTCCAACTGTTTCGGACGAAATATCGAATTAATCTACTGTTATTATATATATTAAAATGTATTATAATATGAATCTCTTGTTTTGACGATCTGATAAATCTTCGCGACTTCGGTTTGTCAAAACGAATACGATCGTGTAGATAATAGATAGTTAACAAAAAAACAGTTCACTCTGGCAGAGTACACTTATAAAATGATAATAAAACAATAGTTTTAGGTAATCCTGCAGCTATATTCCGAATATTTACCGCACGATTTACTGAACTCTGAAGAGTCCAGGTCGACAAGACAACAGAAGAAAATATTGATGATTCGATCGTCAAAATCGTCGGAGGAAAATTTAACAATCGCAAAATCTAACAAAAAACGACCCCATCCCCATTTTGTCACATTTTATCGTTTCGTAATCGATAAAAAACAATCATCTCGCGTACAACGACACGTTGAGATACGCCGACGGTTTTCGTGACTTACCGTACACGTAGAACGGCGCCTCCCAGCTGAACCAGTCGATTAGCGTGCCGGACAGCGGCATGCCCACCACCACACCCGCGTACGAGCCGCACAGAGCTATGGTGGCCAGTCTCGATCTTTCCAGCGGCGGGGCCCAGTGTCTCCAGATACCGTGACAAGCCGGATACGTGACGCCCTGTAACGATAGTAATAAATAATAAATTACGAAATCATACGAACACTAGGGATGCCCGCAGACTTTGGTCGGAGCGAAAAAAAAAACCGTCGGTATAAACATTTGAAAATATATATAATTGATAAATAGACAAATAGAATACCTATATATATATACTAGCTGACCCGGCAAACGTTGTTTTGCTATATATTTCCAGTGAATTTTGCAGTATAAAAAATAACCGACTTATTGTAAGTGCGTGGCGACGACGGCGTCTACGATTGAAAGAGGAATGGTGCGCGCACGCACGCAATTTCGGTAAAAGTTATGTAATAATATATGACGTTGCGAAATCCATACCTTTTGCGTAAACGTCGTCGGGTTTTCGCTTTAAAATTGTATACGCCTATCGAGCCTATCGACCAATGACTATAGATTTGCCTGCGATCGTAATCGACCGCCCAATGAAAAAAGTTCTATTGTTCATCGCACGCACGCAATTTCGATAAAAGTTATGTAATAATATGATATTGTAAAATCAATTCGTTTTTGTTAAACATCGTCGGGTTTTTTGATGACATAATAATCTATACATATAAAATTCAAATTACTCGCTGATCGTTGCATCTCAAAATCTAGACCGTGAAAAGTTTACCCCTTCTTTTAAGGGTTGAATTTTGAAAAATAAGTTTGTAGATTTATTTATATACATCCCCCTACGGGAGGTGCTCAAACGGGGATTTTGTATTATGAAAAATTACTAACCTATTGTAAGTATGTACGTATACGTATATGTGAAAAGTATATTAATATATTATATTATATTTTAATTGAAAATGATTCGCAAAAAAATGTATAAACAATGATAATGGTCACTATGGTTACAGTATACGTACATATGTATAAATGGGCTGACTTTTTCCTATAACCGATAGCAACCATTTAAAATTTCAAAAGCACATCACAAAATTCCCGTTTCAGCACCTCCCCTAATTGGGTTTTTTAAATTTTTTTTTTTCGTAAAAACCTTCTCCTGGCAATTACGAACAATTCAAAAAAAAATTTGAGCCAAATCGGCCCAGCCATTCTCAATTGATGAATTGTTTTACATTTTTGGCTCCATTTATATATATATATATATAACCGTTCCAGAATATTCTCGGCGCTCGCCACATATACGTAAATATTGAAAAAAAAACTATTCTATCTTTTAAGTTGGACCATATTACAAATGGTTACCAAATTTTATCAATATCCGTTCAGTAGTTTCGGAGTTTATCGCGAACATACATCGTGACACGAAATTTTTATATATATAGATATAATTACCTCGACCAGTCCTTGACTCATCCGGATGATTATGACGTACAGCGACTTCTCGATCTCCGTTGCCGACGGCACTAGTAAATTGAGAAACGACGACATGGCAATGGCAATTCCGAACACTCTGAAAATCGACGTAAGTTATTATTATAATGTTGTCGACGTCATCGTCGTATAAAACGGCACGTTTCGGCGCGCAATATTTCAACGTCACGTCCGCAACGAACGAGTGGCGCCGAATCCAGCCAGGGGTGGCTTTGGGGTGAGTACTCGGGCGAGCAACACGAACACAGCGCAATATTATAGTGTAATGTACGACCATACTAATACAATAAGACACATATATATTATATTATTGAAGTGTGTATAATAATACGGCAAACTGTGGTCCGAGGGCTCCGCGGAAACGACGTAGTTTTTATTTTTGGACTTAAAATTTATTTCGCAATCCGTCGCATCGGTATTACGGGACAGCGAGTGAACGGTCCGGAATATATAATATAAACACACACACGGTAGAACGAACGAGAATCCTTTGAGTGGAGAAAAAAAGACTACAATCGATCTAAAACACGCACCATTCCACACGTTACCATAATTAAAAATATCGACAAAAGAAAATACTGAATGAGTTAAAGGGAGACCAATGAAATTCTGAAAAACGCGTTGTTCAACACTTTATACGATCTGAAAGAAGTATGAGCTCGATGAAGAAAAGAAAAACAGTGGCTCACGACTGTATGTCGGTAATTAGCGACAACGCCAGTTGATTTTTAGTGTATAAAATTTATTGCGTTTTTTCACTGAGGTTCGGAAACACAGAGACGTTCCGCGGGTTGCCCGGGGCTCCGCACATTTTCCACGGCCATTCGAGGGCGAACGATTTATTTTCTACCGTGTGACGCGACGCGAATAAACGATACTCCGAGACTCGGCGCCGCCGTCGATCGACGTCCGTAGACGATTTACCTGTTGGCCGGATACATGGACGCCAGGAAACCGCCGGGCACCTGGGTGATCAGGTATCCGCAGAAGAACGACATCTCGATGGCGACGAACGACCCCAGAGACCAGTTGATCTGTCGGTACGAACGGGATCGTTTAAATTATTATATTAACCGACGGCAAACAAATCGCATAAAACAACAGTGCTCGCGGGCGGGCTCGTCCGTTGGCATATGTACACGACATACCGGAGTATATAGAGAATACGTGTGTGTAACGTACGCAAGGACACGCCCGAAAGCACGTGCAGCTCATTATCATCATCACTTACCGGTCGTTCGTGAATCGGCGTGTTGGCCACCGGTAACCCCGGGTGCGCCGTGCTTGTGGCGGTCCCGTTCGTCAAGGTCGTGTTAACGACGACATCGTCCTAATAAACACAATACAAATTCAACGTCATTATCATACGTATCGTGCGAATCTAAGACTAAAACCGACACCGTATTGTATTCTCGTCGGAACCAAGATTTTTTTCCTAAGGGTGTGTTAAAGACCTTGTCGTCTAAAGACGACCGTGAAACGGCCGGCGTTTTCGCGACGAACGATGACACGCGTTTTATACCACGCGGACACGCATAATATACATAAACGCGAAACGAAAAAAAAAAATTATAAAAAACATCGACGCGTTTTGCCGTCGAGGTGTTGTTTTGTAGTACACGACTGGCGGGGTTTAGAGGAACTCCGACCGGACTCACGGTACATTAAGCCTCGGGGCCGCGACCGTGAACCCCCCCCCCCTCGAAAAAAGCTTTGACGACGCATTGTCCGCGAGTCGGGCGGCGCCGGCGATAATCGACCGAAAACTCGACGCGGCATAAATCGTAATGCGCAAGGGCGCCCCCCGAAAGGGTTTCGAAATATCCGTTTTGGCCGCGTCCGTTTTATGCCCGTCGCGTAATGTCGTCGCGCGAGTTTTAATCGAAAATGCGATATTGCCAACGTCGCCCTCTCGCGGGAGTTTTCGATTTTACTAGAGGGACGTTTCGATGGAGAAAGAGCGGCCATTCTGACGTCACTGTTACATTTTTAACGGGCTGTTCGCGACGAAGTATAGACGATGGCTGCGATGACGATCTCAAATACCGAATTTAATGTACACAATCGTATTTATACGTATGCTATTAGCTGAATACGCCAGAGCGAACGTTTTTTTTTTTTTCATTAGAAAAACAATCTTTAGAATATTAAGTATAGGTAAATGTTGTCACATGTACTCACGTCGGATCCAATGTGAAATTTCAGTTTTGCCATGGACATGTTGCACCGCATTCCAAACGAAATCATGAAACCTAAACACACACACACACAGATTTTAGGATTTTCACGCCGACGGTTTCGCCGGGAGACTGACGCTCATATTACCGACGCATGTTAGTATGGCTATGGTGTATCGCTTGCTCAGGTTCGGTATTTCCGGTTTGATGTACTTGTCGATATGTCTGAGTGGCGGTCGAACGGGTGACGCCAACGATTCGGCCGGACTTTGCAGACCGAACTCGCCACCGCCCGAACAATCCTCAGTGTATCTGTACGAAAATCACACGTGTTTATACATTTTCGCGCGCGGCGTCGTGGCGTGACGGTAACGATACTCACGGAATGGAAGACTTTTCTAAATGTGATTTGTTTGAGAATTCGAACTCGTCGTATTGCTGTTGATTCGGCCTGAAAACAACAGAAAAATAAGTTTTGAAATTCCGCGCGTGTTTATCGTCATAATAGTAAAACTGTACGGCCTGTTTCGCTCACTCTCTTTTTTTTCAGATGAAATTTACACGACCGGAATATAGAAAAAAAAAATCACGAACATATAGTTATTCTCGACGCTCTCTCCTATACGCGTGTTTCGCGTTATCGAATTAAATTATTCGCCGAGTTTGTGGTTAGATAAATTTTAATAATAATCGTTAAAAAAACTCTCATATTTTCAATTCCAAACAAATGTATCGTCTGTGTCTAATCGTTTTTCAACTGTTCAAAAACATTACAGTTTTTATCGTTTAGACGCCAACCGCGTCTGTGTCGTGTATTTTCCATTATGAAATGGTCGTCCGGAGCGCGCTATCGTCGCTTCTAGAACAGCAAAAAAACAAGGCAGAGGACAAAAATACGTTTGAACGATTTCGAAAACGGGTATTAGGATGTATTCACGCTGCAAAGATGTGATAAGAACGTTTGGGCAGCGCCGATAAAAATGATGAAAAAAACAAAAAGCCGAACGATAAATGTATGTTTACGTAACGAATCGTTCGAAGAAAATCACGATGACACTGTCAGCCGGACATTTTCTAATCAATAATACACATCGTGCAAACGGAATTGATTTAGACCTAGACTCGACGGCGAACGGCCTCGAATTCTAAATGGCGCCGTGCACGAATCGGTAAGCCACGCGCGTGCTTTCATACGACAGACTGAAAAACGCAGAGACTATATTATTATTATTATTATTTGTACATTATTATTGCGAAAGACGTATAGTGTGACGTCGACCTTTCGTCACTGCTTCGCGCGAAACGTATACAACGGATAGGCCTACGAGCCCGGGGTCTGATATTTTTTATATTACGACGACATCGTGTTGTTGTGTATATAGGTGAGCGTCACACAAGACTTTTTCCGGAAAGCGAAGCAAAGGATGAGAGGGACGGAGTACAATAGCGCAGAGAGACTAAACAGTATAGTCATCGGTAGACGGGCAGGTGTAGGCGGCACATATTATTATGATGTGTACACACACACACACACACACACTTCCGACGAGCCCACTCGACGTCGCGGCCAGACAAAGTTGTGACGTATACCACACCGAGTGATTAAAAACCGAAATGGGGGTGTCGACGGCACAATGGTAGCAATTCAATTAATTTCTGCAAACGCCGCCGCCGAGGAGTCGGCGGCGGCGGCGGCGGCGATCCTCCTGCCTCTCTGATGTATAGACGCGCGCGTGCATTCTTCAGATACGGGGAAACTTTTAGTTCGTATTTTTCCCCGTCTCCTCTTTCTACGTCGAAAACAACGGACGAGGATCTGACGAGGATCCCAATAACCTTGGTATATTAAACTTTGCGGACGACACGACGAGAACGGACAGTGCTTTGTCGCCGTCATACCCATATGCGTGTATGTGTGGTTATCGTGACCGTTTTTTTTTATGAAATCAGTATATATTATTATAGGACATGGTTGAAATGAAATTCAGAAACACAACGTCTATGACGTTGAAATTCTATGGCTAGTCAAAACGAATAGATTAAAAATTAAAATCAAACGCGCGACTAACTACAATGAATCTGCCGGTGAAATGTCAGCCCACTATCATCGTATCAATAAACGATAAACGTAGAACTCTGCAGATAGAGGTCAAACGATGTTTTTTCGCCACATTACGTCGCGGTGTTTTCGTCGTCATCATATCAACGCGTACGGAGAAGGTTAGAATAACTTATTGTTATTTTTAACGATGACGCAAAGTTTAAAGCAGTATAGTTCGGAGAGAAGGAGAAAAGAGAAAACGATGACTTTTAATATCGCAAACGTTAAAATATATACGTGGAAGAGAGTAAAGGTAAACCGCCATGATATAATACACATATATATATATAAGCGTATACGCGATATAATCGAAATTCAATCCGGTCGCTGGAATAGGGATTCTGCGGCTGGAACCCGAGAAAGCCAACACTCGGGCCCGAGTCAATAACGACAGTTTGATTGATGACGCGAAACGCGCGCGGCGTCGTGGCGGGCTTTGGATTTATATGTGGTATATACGCTCGTCTTTGCCGGAACAAAAATCGTCAACTTTTATATATATATACGCGTGTGTGTGTGTGTGTATAAAATACGTTACGCTCGGCGACTGACCGCCGGGTGGAAAAGAAAAGAGTGAGAGGGAGCTGCGAGTAGGCGACAACGACGACGTCTGTCACGTCCTAATCTGAACTTGTGTGACCGCCGTCGATTTCTCTTTATTATCCTCCTCTCCGGCTTCACCTCGTCGCTTATACGCGGTAGACGCGTGTGCTTTTGGGGTCCGAGAAAATAGAACCCCCGGCGGCCCATTCTTCAACTCCGAGCGCCCCGGCAATGTTTATTACGGCGAATACGTCACCGACGTAAATGGCTTTTATAAACAAACCCCGTCGTCGTACGTGTGCGCGCCGCCGCGCCGCGGCGACAGTTCTTCGTCGGCGGGCCCGCGATAAGTACCTATATACTCAGCCGCCCTCTCGTCGCGCGATAATATAACGAGGTGTTTGAGCACGTAACCTGCGCAGTATATTCGACCAAGACGGCCGGACGAGAGCAGGCTCGCAGCGAGGATTTGATATTTCACGGAGGGTTTCGAAACAAAATCAGAACCTTTAAGAAACCATATTTTCCGCACGATTTTTGTAATTTCAACGCGTGGAAAAACGTTTACATTTCTCAGTGAACGCGACTATTTTGAAAAATATATTATTAAATAATATTCTTCAATCGGTTTCCATTATACGAGTATGTAAATACACGTTTCGTAATATTTTTCTCTCGATTTATTCGTATTTCTTATGAATTATTACAATGCGTCGAGTATTTAAAAAATATTAAAGAGTATTTATTCAACATCAGTTGTGTTACTATCCATCGGGTTCTGTCCTATGCGGGAGGTACGGAAAAATTTTGAAGGGTGTTCTCCTAGACACAGGCTTGGCCAAAAGGTTAACAAAACGATAACCGTTGGAGTTTAAACCCGACGTGAATAAAGATATCACTTATGTCGACACCTATGACGTTCGAGTTACTTGTTTTTTTCTTTTTTTTACTTCCTAAGTGTAGCCGTGACTTGGCCGTGTTCGTAAACTGTCTAAACATAATTTATTACGTCGTCGAGCGTTCGACGAGACGCGCACGCACGCCGCCATTCTAATCCGAACTAAACGAGCGAGTAGACATATTAATTTCAGCCGATTGTTTTTCGAATTAAACGTCAAGTCTTACACAAATGCCGTTCGCGTAGTAAGCCGCGGTCCGTCACGAGGACATGTTATCGCGTGACATTATTCGACGTGCGCGCGTTCGTCGTCGTCGTATTGAAACGTTTGAAACCGTTCCGTAACACAATGCGCATAACGTAATAATTGGACGTCCGAAATGTCCGCGACGACCTCGTAAATAACTTGGCGGGCGCGATCGGGTGATTGTTATAGGTGTTGCTCGTCGTATCGCGTGTTGAGTATATAATATATATGACTGTAGTCGTGTTATCGAGAACAGAATAACGACGCGGACGGCATAAAATCTGCGGACATGAAAAATTCATTGTCGCCTCTCACCGCGTTTCGCGGGAGAAGAGGAGAGAAAAAAAAATAACAGTAATAACCGCTAACAATCTGCGCGACGGCGGCCGACGAAATCTCCCTCGAGAGTTTCCACGAGAGGGTATTATTTCCTTCGCGCACACGTTCGCGATCTCGTACCGACGCGGACGATCGAGGTTTGAAAAAACACACGGCCGTGTTTTATAGATATTATCAGCGAAATAAAATTATTTTGTTTTTATTCTCATTTCACCGCGTAATTCATACTTCGTCGTTTTCGAATTTTTTTGATTTCACCGAGGCTTTTCGATTTATCATACTTTCGTTGTTTTGTTTTTCTCTCTAATAAAATGTCTACGACTTTATCTATCGTATTTCCCAATATATATACTAAAACATCGACCGATTACCATGAACAGCGAGTAATCTATCACATAATAGAAATATAACGCCCGTAATAAACCAATGTTCAGGATAATGTCCATTGCCAACGAGTACTATTCCTCCTCTTTTTGAACATTATGTATCTGTTATATTTGTTAATATTATGTCTATTATATCTGTTAATATTATGTATACTGTACACGAACCATTTTGATACAAATTAAAATAAAAATTAAATTAACAACGAATACGTTATTGTTTATTGTTTAATTGTTATAAGCCGTATCGGCGGCAGCTCCGCGATCACTGCGGATAACTAATCAATACGACCGGGCGGCAATAATCACTCCCCGTCGAAGTCCACGCAGACCGCGCATGAGCGATGAAATTGTACGTCGACGGGGGCCAGATTGTTGTATAGCGATGGTACGGGGCCAAATCGTCCGTATAAGGAATACGGCGGCGAGTAGATCCGTGCAGAAAAACGACTTAGTCGTAGAAAGAAGATTTCGTCCTGTATATTATTATTATATTGAGACCGAGGGTCGGGCGGAATAATGGTGTGCTGGCGAACGGCGGTTTTGTTTGTCGGCCGCAAATATATCCGTCTGCCGCGCATCGTCGAATCGCTTTTGTGCTCCGAGTAGATTATTGCCAATATTCCTCCATCGATCATACAATAATACACACCTATATATATATGTGTGTGTGTGTGCACGCTTGCCGTTTCGTTCGGCAACGATATGAAATAAAATATTTTGTTTTCATACGACGCGTGAGTATAGACATGTCTATTACTACCGTCGACAGACAAAGTTCGAGAGAGAGGAAAACGACGAGACGTAAAAAAATTGATTTTTAAATATTTTACGTTAAATAACATACGACTACTATATTATTTTTCATCGTATCATTTTGAAGGAGCGGTTTCTAGCGTCGATCATTTTCAACGTTCATTTGATACGATTTTTACGTCGTCGAGAACGCACTTGATCGCTTTTCTACGTTTTCGTGTTTATTTCTACCAAACAATGATTGCGTAACTCGACAATAACTACGTTCAATTATCAAATATAAATAGATAACCGTCGAGTGCAATCGTATCGACAACGCGCGAGCGAATGACGAATCGTCGATTTACAGCCCATATTTTTGAAACGTCTATTTTCGAGTGATAATAATCTACAGTATACACATCAACGATAGTTGCGCGCGTTTCTGGACCAATGCTGTTTTATAAGTATGACCGATAAAAACGGTACGTCAGATACGCGGCGCCAGCGTCGCAATAAACGATTTCTATAGCGCGCACGAGAATAATAATTTGTAATATCGCGCGTGCGCTCGCGTTTATTCCCCTCGCAAATTAAAAAAGCAACATGAAAAAAAAAGAGAGAGACTCTCGCCACATCTATGTACAATATATACGCGTCGGACGGGGGGCAAACTCGCGCACTTCAAACGATATCAATTTTACTCGGTAATTCGCGAAAGGCAAATATACACACGAAACGACGAGAACGACCGCGAGTATAATAATATACAGGACCGAAGGACGACGGCGGGCCGGGGGTACTGTATAGTATACATAAAGCTATAGTAGTAGCGGCGGCGGCGACTGCTGCGTGTCCCTTTGCCGTGTGCGGCGCGCGGCGAAGTTTATTAAATCTTTGCCCGCGAGTTCATATTATATATTGACTGAGCAGCGAGCGAACCGCTCGGTTGTTGCCGAATATTAAAACGGCACAAAAGGAAGCCGCGTAATACACTCGACGGCGGTTTATATTGGTTTCGGGTCCCTCTGAATATATATATATATATATATAACATTCGGGAATAGTAGCAGGACGAGAGAAAGAACGAAAAAACAAAGCCTTTCTCTGGCGAAACGAAAGGCCCACACGCAATCGAAAATATAACGACGAATTTTAAATATGAAAAACGGGGTCCACGTGTTTTGTAGACAACGCCGGGCGGTCGGCCTTTACCGGTGCGTGACGTGGAATGAACGGTAATTTTTGTTTTGAATTTTTAGAGAGTGCGACTCGATGAGAGAATATTACGTTTCCCGTTTTCCTTACGCGATTGCTAGTGAGTTTTTGTGAAAATACAATTATTATTTTATTTTATTTCCATTAATTTATAAATCGTATCCTCCGTTTCTCCGCAATGTACGATAATAATTACAATATATATATCCACACTGATTAGGATTGCATTCTTTCGTCGCGCCGTCATCGCCATTATAATATTACAAAATATAAATATATAAAATAATAACAATTAACGAGCGTCTCTCGAGTATAATACGATACGCGGCGTTGTACGTGACGCGACGCGCGTATATTATGTTATTATCTGCTGTGGCGGCGGAAGAGCTAATCGAATAATGGAAAAAACGACCGGAACTCTCGCGGTGGCGAGACGGGATGGATGTCTTTGCGCGGACCCGAGATTTCGGAAGAAAGCCCCGTCACAATAGGAGCGCGCGCACGCGGTCCTTAGTCGATTGGAGAGGAAAAAAGAAACCGCGCAAAGCCTCCATGGGAACCGGCCACTGCAGTGTATAGACTTCATAAAAGGATTTTCCCGCTGCCACCACCGCCTCCCATCCTATCCTGCCCCGTCCGCACGTGAGCACACACACACACGATCAAGTGACGTACGCGCTTTTGTGTTTGCAATCCCTGCGCGCGCGCCGTCGGCCACGATAAAATCTTCGACGAGATTATTGTCATATAATCTTTCGAATTCGGACACGCGGCAGAAATCTATCGTGACAATAATAATAATAATAATTAGGGCTATTTCTCTTGAAAATCTATAAATATAATATGTGTGTGCGACGTGCGTATAAGGACTCGAAAAGATAAACTATATTAAATTTTTTTAATGAATATCGACGAATAAAAACAAGAACTAATTAAATGCCGTCGTCATATTTTTAAAATCCGTTTCGATTTCTGAAAGATGATTTTTCACACGAATCAATAGTATGGATATTATCTATTGTTTATTGGACGCCCGTAACCGTCGATACCAATTAAATTTAAGTTTTATTTCATAAATCACCCGATATTTAACATAAATTTAATAAAAAAAACTTAACGAATGTCGTTACGAGCAGATAAAAATAATTGAAAACGCGTAATAATCGTCCTACGACAATTTTCTAACTCGCTCATCAAATCCATACACAACGATTTATCGTTGCAAAATCGACGAGCCCAAATAATAATATTCGTGTTAAATTCGACCGTTATTAAATTTGTAATTAAAAAGCCGCCGAACGAATGGAGCGCGCGGTTCCGAAAACGACGAAACGTTTGTAATGAAATACGACCTACGCGCGACTAGAGAGCTTATAATATAAGAGACGATAACGTTTAATCCGAGTACATATACACCGCCTATCCGGATTTAGGCTCGTCGGGCGTGCCAAATGCGATTTCGAACTCGATTGATTTCTCTTTTTCTTTTTTCGCCGTCCACAATATACACATACGACGCGGAACGTCCAATTTGCGTTTTATGCGCGATATACGCATAACACGCTGACCGCGATACGCCAACGACCGCCGTTCAAAAGGGACGTAAAGGCGTGCGCAATACGCCGTGCGAACGGAGTACCTTTAGTCCTGTAAATCGAAACGGTTTAATACAATTGTTTTACCGCGTTTGTTCGACGGGAAACTATATCGTCGGCGCGCGAGATGTGCCGGTCGAATGAGTCCGAGGAGATTACATTATCGTTTGTAAACGATCCCCTTTCGACGACCGCGTTGTCTGTACGTCGGCGCTAATCTCGAAATTTTCAAAGCATTATCAAAAACTCGCAGCGCAGCTTAAAATGCGTAACGCGGATTTTTTCCTCCCCCCGCCGCGCCGCCGCTGGCGAGGGAGACTTCGATAAAAACCGCCGGAGACGAATTACCGACGCGAGCACACACGTCGCGAAAGGTATACTACCTACGTACGTATATAATAAATTTCAAAGAGATTTGTCTTTGAACATGTTTGATAAAGAGAAAAATGAACGTATATTATATGATGAAGGAGGAGATTGTGAGAGTTTACCGCAAAATCCTATTTGTTGTGCCGATGCGCTGACAAGATGCTCAATCCTCGGTCTTTTCAATGTTTGGGGATTACAAGCCTCGGGTAATACCCTTCTTCTTCGTTCTTTTTCTTTTTTTTCGTCACCGAAAGATTATATGTATGTCAATGATTTCCCTCGGGAGCGAAGCGTATGATAATTGATTTCGCATTTCAGCTCATTTATCTGTGAAAACTTTCTTCTTTCCACTCCACCCCCGTTCCTTTTTATAGGCCTCCCCGATTCCGCCGACGTTATTTACCAAGAGATAAAAGTCATTATCCGTTCTTTTCTTATTTCCATTCTTAAATCCGTTTGATATATATATATCGCGCGACGGTTAATTATTTCCGGAGACGTTTTGTCTCACAAATGGATTTTAATTAACATAGATCGGCGGCAGTGACGATCCCGAATACGGGTTTTTTTTAGCGATGTAGGCGGGTTTCAAAATCGTATCGTAAAATGCGTTTTAGTTTTCTCTCGCGATGACGTTGGCCGGCAAACAACAGAATCTGAGAACGGCAAACAATTGTAATTAAATCCAAACGGAAATTTTTTCCCAACAAAATAAAAAACTATATTACCAACCCCTAATATTATCTACTGTCTATTGCCTACCGCACGCAAGTAATATATATTTATTTGTCGATTATTAATAAGATTAAAAATCCGCGACATCCGATGTTACGTTTGAAAAATATTAAAACTTGTTTGATTCGCTATTATATCGTATAAAAATAATACTTGGTTTTGAAAATATCCGATCGCCGTATATTATAATAACCTGTCTGAGCGTATGAATACACGTCGTAATAATAACGCGCGGTGCGCCGCCGTCGTCCTGGCCGCGTCGGAGTCCTGACTTCGCGGACCACCATTGTCGGCGACCCCGCCGCGGTCCTCTCGGCGGCAAACAACCCTTCTGCCGTTTTATTGTCACCGGCACGAGGAATTGTTTTCCGACTCATCGGCTGCGAGGGTCGTACGTGTGTAATAATGACGTCGGACCCATTAGCGTGATTAATTCCGGTTGTTCCTTACGCGAACTACACCGCGATCGCGCAGGGTAAGGACCGGCGCGCTCGGTCGGTTCTAGACGACATTATTATATTATTATACGGTGTGTCGCAAAAGTCCCGCGTCCTTGTCCCGTGTCCGCGGCCACAACTTATTATTATCAGCCTACGCGCGAGTGTGCGGGGACCGTCGTCACGATCGCGTATTTTTTATTACCACTATCGATCCGTTTTATTACAATTCTTTATAATATTATAATGTCATACGCGACGGTGCAGGCGATACGAATGCGTCGCGAGAGAAAAATATATTTATACATAACAATATCGACGGTTCTCGTCTGCGCATATATATATATATATACGTTTGTGTGAGGAGTGTGTAAATAATGCGTCCGAACGGAGGACGACAAGAATATATTTACTGCAAGACTGGTTTCATTCGATTGTTTATCAAACGATTTTGTTTTTATTTGTTTAAAGTGGCGGCGGCGGAGAAAAAGAAAATATTGAATTAGACCGGCGAGTACGGCGAAGGGGAAAAAAAGCGGCGCGTTCGTATCCCCGCCGAAGCGTCGCGATCACGTTTCTCTCCCGAAAATAAGCCACTTAAGCTACTACAGACGGAAAAAATATAAACTTTCTTTCTCTTTTCGAATCGCCGCGGCGTTTTGTCGAAATCGGTTTTTTTTTATTCTTTTCTTTTACACACACATACACACAAAAACATAATTATGACGAAGAATGCGCGACCGAGTCGTCGACTTTAAACGCGTATAGATTAAATAGGAACGCGTCGGTCGAACGCAATACGTTTTCCGCGCGCTCGTTAACGCCAGCAATTATACACGCTGCACAGGTACGATTGTCAGACCCGACAATTATTATTACTATCGATAACAATTATTATCATAATCCGACGCTCGCCGTCTACCGAGTGCGCCGCGTAGATAAGATTAATACGTTACGGCACGGAGCCTATTCCGCCGCAGTCACGTTCGCGTGCCGGATAAGCCGCGGTCTGCGAGTCGACGTTGTGCGCGCGTTTCCCGTCCGAAATAATGCCACGCTCGCAGCACGTCGTTTTCGACTACTACAGGTTGCCGGGGCCGTGGTACGACGTCAAGTACGCCGTTTACTATTGGTTTTTCACCGTCGTCAAGGTACGATCGGATTCGGCGCGGTTTTCGCGGCCAGAGTAATCGGATTTTCGTTTGTTTTCCTTCGCAGAAAATATTGTGCCTTCTCGGCGTCCACTCGAAACACGGCAAGCCGGAAGACAATGACGGGCCGCACGGACTGAACGACGTCATCGTGAGTATACGAGTTTCGATTACGAGTGTAAAGTCGTCGAAAAAAAAAACGCTAAATAACGCGGCAATGTTTTCCCATAGGGATACGACGCCACCTGGATAGGCGGCGTGACGTCCGACGGTAAATGGATCGTGTTGGCGCTCGACAGACGCAAGGACAGCGGCATGTCAATAGGTTACGTCTATTTACGAGTACGTACTTAAAACGGACGACTTTCGCCGTCATAGTCGTAATACGAATAATAAGAAAAGTTATGTAAAAACGTCTTAGTAAAAAATGCAAGACTCGTATAACATATATATATATATATATATATATATAACTTACAAAGAGTGACCTTTGAGAAACATTTTTTATTTTGTTTTACTTTTTTAGAAAACGACATATTTTTTATAAATACGTTAATTTTAGAAAATTTAAATTTCTACAACTTTTGTTACCTCGGCTTTCAATACGAATTATAATGATTTTATAGCGAGTTTACGGAAACTCTGTGAAACGTTCTGAATGGCTCGAATATTTATATACAAACTAACGTTCGCCCGCGGCCGTTCTCGAAACTCGATATGAACAGCAAAAGAGTATTGATTGGGAATTATTGGGGAAAAGTCTCGCCGATAATCTGGATATCGTTCGATCTAATGAAAAAGTCATGAAATCGAGATTCTACCGCCAAGAGTGTACGCGCAGGCACTGTGCAAACGAACGGTTACACGTCGTTATATTGACGTTTCGTTTCGTCGCAGTCGGCGTTCCGTAAAAAAAAATCACTACCCAGAAGAGCAAAGCGCGTTTGATTTAGAACTTAAAACCTCTCTGCCGAACAATTTCAATTTAGAAACCCGTACGGAGTAGTATAAATGATAATCGTACGCGCGCGGCTGCAGAGTTCAAACGCGCCGAGAATAGTTTGGGCGGCACGCTTATTATTGTTATACGACGACGCGCGTTCGACGACCCGTCTGCCGCGCGGCGTTTCGTCGCGTTAATTAAATTGTAGAGTAGGAACAATGGCTTGCCGGAGACGCGCGGTTCTCGGGGGGCACGCGAAAACGAGTGTACGGCGTTTAATTATCACGGCGACGGGCTCTTCGTTTGTAGCGTACGATTTTAGATTCCAGGAGTCGGCCAATTAGCTACCCCGACGTACCCGGGCTCGATGGCAAACGCTCTGGGAAACAGCGCGAACGGTTTCGCTTTGGACGATTACGATTTGACGGCGAGCGAACCTCTCCGACGGTGGTGCGTTCGTTTCGACGGCAAGATGAAGTGAGTATGCCCAACAACGATACTTATTAATTATTTAGAACGCTCGCGACGATCGGGTGGATTCGTTTTAACGCGCGCGGATTGCGGATAACTGAATAGCGGATAAAAGAGCTGTGAAACATATCGTATTTGACGGCAAAAAGTTCGAATTAAGTGCCCACGAATTTCGATACTGTCGTTTTCCTTTTATTTATTTTTAGAAAAATACGATGGTTATTCACGTTTCAGAATTTGTCTTTATTACAGTCGTGACTAGATTTTAATTGAATTCGAGCTTTTTACCGAGCATTTCATTCCCCTTTTCCTTTTAAGCGAGCGTATTTCGAAAATCTCATTCCTAATAGATACTACGCGCCAACATCACTGCAAACGGATCTACTATTATGCTTCAAGGAGTCACGCGCGCATTTAAAAAAAAAAACACCAAATAAAAAGCTACTCGCTCTATAGCGCTAAATCACGCTTTTCGTCCTGCAGATTCGTGGGCGATCCGAAGAGTTCCGTCCACGTGAAGATAACGGCCCAGTGGACGAGCAGCTGCGACGTGTGGTTACTCAACCGAGACTTGAGCAGCGAATCGTTCGCCAGCTCGTTTGCTCTGGAGAACTGGAGAAAGTTTGCCCGGCCTCTGCTGGACCGGTACGATATGACATGTGTCGCGGTCGCGCGCAGTACATCGTACTGTGCGAAACAAATTACACGCGTCGACGTCATCAATGCAGATGCGTGATCAATTCGAGTCGAAATATTTGCGGGGCGTTGCAAAACGATACTTTCGCGACACCTCGAAAATATTTTCGACAAAGCTTCGATCGCGCCACACGACATAATACGATTTTCCGTCACAGTTCCAGAGACGACGTGGTACACTGGGAGCAATTCGGCCGACTGAACGCAAACGTCGAGATCGGCGGAAACAACACGATCGGAATTCGCGACGCCATGACCCTCAGAGACAGGAGCTTTGGTAAAAAAAAAAAAAAAAAACACGAAAACGCCCGATCGTTATTGTACGTTGTGTTCGAACGCCAATCGATGGATTTTTTTTCCGCAGGCAAGGTCAGGGATTTCGCCTCGATGCACAGATATTACTACATGACCGTGTTCCTGGAAGACGGCCGTTCGCTGGTCATCACCGTCGTTTGCCATAAAATAACGTTTTCGCGGTGAGTACACCTCCCCCGACATGAGGAATAAAATAATTTTAACAAAATTCGAAAGTCGCCACGAAACGACGGTGTTGTCGTTCTTACTGCGTTTAAACGATTACGAGTCACCGGAGTTACGTAATTTAATTACATAATTAAAGTGGTGACGCGTAGAGAAAAACAATTGAACTAATAATAATCATTATTTCCGGACCGTTGTGCGCGCGATCGAAATTTATATAATAACACCGTGTACGTGTATACGCGCCATGCCACTCCAAATTATTCATAGATTATTTTTATCATTAGTTTAGTTGATTTCTGTTATCGGGATGTTGAAATTGTATTTCGAGTGACCTACCGCAGCGTTCAAATAATTACTAACAACAAGTAACATTCATATTAAATATGAATTAAAAATAAAATATACAATAACAATGAGTATTCGCTACAATCACGACGTACGAGTATACTCGTAGTATACCGCCGCCTAGTCGCCTGGAAAAAATTTATTTTTAAATGCGAGTTACAGAACGTAACGTAACCGCGTGACGGCGTAACGGTTTCTACCCAGACCCGAGTACACCTATAAACTAACCCGTCCCAATAGCTAATCGTACCGCGTTTAGATTGTTTTTCGGGTTCGTCGGCAACCGCGACGGCACCAACTCCAACATAGACTGGTGCGACCTGAACATACATCAATTCGGCGAGAACGGCAGAGTCGCCGAGGAACTGTGTTTTTTAATCAGGATCGGTACGTAACATTCATAGCGCGCATATCAATCGAGACGCGCGATCGGATTGAATCTGATTGCTCAATTTTTTTTGATTTTTTTTTTTTCCCCAGACAAAGCCGTGCACACGGTGCAAGTAGTGTGCGACAGTCAACACTGGTATCGATTGGAAAAGGACGTGGTGCGATGCGAACAGATCGGCAAGTGTTTGCTCGACGACCGACCCGGCAAGTGTATGGTTCAATCGCTGTACAGCGAGACGTCGTTGAGAGCAAAAGCGTTTTGTAGACCGTTAGAGGAGTTATTAGACGACTGTTAAAAGCCTTTTTAGAAATAATATAATATTTAAAACACGTTTTTTCCACGGTGTGCCTATAAATACATATTACAATGACGTCGTCAGATCATTTGGCGGTCCGTCGCGTACGAGAGCGCGGTGTTTATTCCCTCGGGTATTATAAAACGCGTCGGCGCGTAAATCGTCACACGTTTGTAAACTCGATTGATTTTCAAAAGCCGCGAAAAGGGGCGTAATATACACGCGGTAATTGTAATGTATGACACGAACAAACAAACACTCGGTAGGTGATGGATATCGGCGAATCGGTCGTCTTTTAAACGATTATTATCACGAGTCGACATTTCTTTAGAAAAAAACGATTCCGAGTGGATGGAGTGACGCGAGAATTAGGTTTTTTTCGGAAAGAAACCGCAGAGAGCCGAGTTTTGAAATAATCGCGATTGAAATCGATCGTAATAATAATACTCGCAGCGCGTTGTGAATAATACTGAACAACGTCAGAGAGTCGCCCGTGCGAGTTTGTCTGTGATGAGTGTGAAAAATTCGTTCACTGGCGCGTTTTCCTCATAGTTTTCGGCGGTGGGATGGGCGATTAAAACCTTGAGACTCGGTCGGCCGACGTATTCCCGATGATCCGGGCGCTGTATTTACATGACCGACGACGTGGACACGCGTCCGACGACGACGACGAGACGTGTAACGACTGTTTCCTTTGTGACGTGTAATAATTATGATGAGAGAGAGTGGCGGGGGTAAAATTTGACGACGTCATCGACACGGCGTGTCCTTCCTGCGCCTCTCCGGGCCGGGCGAACGCGTCGGCGTACAGCTGCTGCAGCCGCGGCGCACAAAATATCGTATGACACGAAGGAGGACGGCCGACAAAAGCTCGGTAATCATGATATTAATAACGGCGATAATAATACTACGGAGGCGCGATCACACGACATCGTTCTTCATTACGCGACGAGCGACGCCGCGTAATAAACACGACCGATTTCCATCAGGCTAATTGCGTCGCCGAGGCCCCCCCCCCTCTGGTCTTTCGCGTTCCCGTCGCCGTCGACGCCGCCGCCGCTACTGCATGGCGCCGGCGGTGATTAATGCGTTTAATATTCATAAAAATCGGTCGTGAAAAAGTCGCCGCGTATCAATCATTGTCCGCGCTGGTAATTCGATTATGATATGATAATGCGAGATTCTTGTGCGCGCGAGAAAAAAAAATGTCTAATATATTGCGATTTCCGAGCGAAGACGAAAGACGAGGACGGCTAAGGTATTATTGACAGTTGACTCGCCGACTTGTATGACTTTATAAACTATATTTTGAAATCGTTATTTTCTTAGACGGTTAAAAAAAAATTATAAACTTGCGTTTAGAGCGGTAAGAACGTTAGAATTTTTTTTTAAGAAATGTTAGCGAAACAAGTCAAATTGTGTATACACGTCCGTCGTCGGCTAAAACCACCGTCATTGTGTCGCGATGAGAATTGAAATTAAAATGTTTACCTCAACACAAAAATCTACACGTAAAAATGTCGCAAATATCTAAAGCGTGTGTGTTGTAAGAAATAATATAACGAGGTGAGCCGAGTGGTTGACATTTGTGTCTGTCACATACGTGTCTGAAAGTTATGTTTTAATAACGTATTACAAAACGTGATTTTTTTTTCTTCCCAAAAAGGACCTAAGTAATTTTCATTCGAAACATAATAGAGCCTTGGTATGATATTACGTCCAGAGAACAAATTGGTAAAACTTCATCGTTCCTTACCACCGGCCGAGAGGCGATTCGATATCGTTATGCGGCGCGGGGGACATATCAGCTGGCGGTGCGGTTTAATTACGGTCGGAGACGCGTGCCGGCGGAAAACGATGGGCGGTCGCGTAGTATTTAGCAAAAGTATCAAAGGAACAAAGCTCGGACGAAAACTCGGCGGCGGTCCGCTTTGACCGGAGCTCCGAGCGGCTACGGCGCGATGATTAAAGTCAAAAGTCTACAACGCGGCGGCGTGTACAGTCCGATTATAGAAATAGTATAGTATCCTTTTCAACGTCAAAACGCGTGTCGTCAACGCGCGTGTGTGTGTGTTGAATATTATACAGATATTTATATTGTGTGTGTGTGTGTGTGCTAAGAACTACTGTCTGTATTTACGTGAACAGAGAGACCGCAATAAAGCGAATACCCCTCGCCCGCTCCGATCGTCAGCACACGCGCGTCCGAAACGACATGTTATCGCTGACGACTTTGGCGCGCGTGTTTTGGAAAGCGCAGAATTTTAGAAATATGTAAGCTAGAAATAGTATGTTTTCGCAGGATAAAACTTTTTTTGGAAAAGCTACCAATACGTATTGTGGGGTGGACACAGAATTGAAATGATAACGATTAGGTCAAGTTTAGGTTAGGTTCTATAGACAGGAGCCATATGAATAAATTTAATTTATTATCAATTATTGTTATCGCACAATTCGAAAACGGCTGTCTTTAAAAATAATACACACCTTATCTTAAAAAACTAATTTGATACGATGCGATAATCGCAGTACGGCGCGATTAATGCGATAAAAATAAATATAAACATAAAGATATCGAAGAATTTTAAAGACAACGATCTATCGAAAAAAAACGTATGAAATCGCACGACGGACCGACGAAAAACAAACTATTTTGTTTTTCAAACCGTGTGTTCAATCGTATACGAAAAATCGGACGCATCGGCCGTATTCATCGTGTAACGTAGGACATTTCCGTTGGTTTTCGTTATCTTGTTTTTTTAAGAATTGCATTCGTCGCGCCGCGCCGTACTGCGTTCGCCGGATTCACGTTGGACACGCATATATAGGACGCGTTGGTTATAAAATCGCAGGATAACCCTGTGTCCTACGTGAATCCGGCGAACGCAGTACGGCGCGACGAATGCAATTCTTAAAAAAACAAGATAACGAAATATCCTACGTTACACGATGAATACGGCCGATGCGTCCGATTTTTCGTATGCGATTGAACGCACGGTTTGAAAAACAAAATAGTTTGTTTTCCGTCGGTTATAAAATCGCAATACTGACGTTTAATAATATTCGTTTATCTTTCCTTTTTTTTTTCAAATCGTAGGTTTACTCGTTTAATTGTATTCGTAGGTGTTACGAAAATGGCGCAAGATGTGTGTTGAAAATAATTTGACGTTTGAAACGAGAATTTTCAAAAAACAAAAACCATTACTACTACTTTACGACGCGACATTTGTAAAACTCGAATTTTCAAAAAGAAAAAAAAACTAACCGATCCCTCTCACTTATCTAAACCGTGCGCGTAACAGTTTTTCAGAGCACTCTCTCATTTCTATTCAGACTATCTACGAATTTTTCGACTAGGCGAAAGTAATTTTATTCTATCGAGGTTTAACGTTTCGGGGCGTCGCGCGTCGTCGTAGATATATAAATCGTTTTGGTCGCACAGCAAAAAAAGTATAAACGTTTTCCGGTTTTTTCAACGGAAATGAATAATAATCAAAAAAAATCGCCCATCCGAGAACGGTTGGCGGTGCGAAAAGCAGCCGCGTCATCGTAGTCGTGATTTACCGCTGCGCGAAATAAGTCGTCCGTGTTTTATGTGTGTTTAACCCCTTTGGCGGATCGGTCGAGACGATTTACAGTGGGGTTCTATTGCCGAACGGTTTCGGCAATTATTGTCTTCGAGAAATCCTCCGTACGAATAAAAAAGCGTTTCGCGCCGAACGTAATGTTTTCATCGAAAATAAATTTTTAAAACGCCGTCTACGTCGCGAGACTTTTATTAATTATTCCTGTCGATACGATTTCAACTACTCTATGTTTGCCGAGAAGATATAAAATTAAAACACGCTGCGACGCGATCGTCGAAAATCAAATCACTCGTCATGCAAATCCTATAACGTTCAAATTACGGCGGCGTACTCTTATTTCTCAACGTGTTGTCTTGTATTTTTACACGAGTGTTATATTATACCTCGAGTCACACGCTCGCTTTTTTTAATTTCGACGGTATTTGAATGCGACGAATTCTGCGAGAACTGAACGCCGATCGTTTGGAAATGCAAACTTTAGCGTTATCGCACAACAATCGTTTACACGCGTTCGCGTCGCGGTTCGATTACGACGCACTTTAATCTCTCGAGTGAACGAAAACGAATAAGCAAACTATAATATTATAAAATAGCGTTCGACGACAACGTTGTTATGCTAACGCGCGGTTTTATCTCGTTCGGTTTCAGACATAATATTTTATCAAACTATTATCGAATTCGATATTTCTCGCGAAAATAAAAAATATATACTTTGTACGATTTACGCGCGCGAGCTTTTCGAGTGCTGAAAAACGGGCAGACTCTACAAACTGCCCACCGGCGCGGCGGCGTGACCGCTCTCGTTTTACCATTCCAACGAGACCGTTTTTAGTTCAAAATTACATAATAATAAAACGTGTTAGGATCGTTCTCGCGTACGTGTTCGCGTCGGCACGACCGTTATATAATATAGTGTACGATATATATATTCTTTTCGGTCTTTTTAACGTCGTTTCGAACGCGATTTACCGTTCGAAAAGTTCAATGGATTTTGATTTGCTCGCGCGAGCCTCGTAAACATCGTTCGAATCGAACAAATATTCGCGTCCTGATCGTCGCTCGAGCACCGTCGACGCGGGCATATACACGACATTCGTATACACGAGGATACAGAAATATACAATATTATCCCTTTTTTTATTTTTCCCCCGCGTACAAGAGGGGACGCGAGCGCAATAAAGGCTATTAATTTCGAACCCCCTTATTTTTGATACCGGAACCGCCGCGAGTTTTTTTTCCTTCTAGAGATTTTTTTCTCCTCCGTCTCTCTCTCTCTCCTCACTCTCTCTCTCGGGCTCGTACGGACGAAATATCGATATTCGCCGAACCGTTAAAACCGAACGACGGCGCGCCGCGCGTTTCGAAAGCCGCGCACTGTGACGATCGATCGGGAAAACGGACAGCGCGGTTGCTGCAGCATACGGACGAAATAATCACACGTTTGGTCGTCGCGATCACGATCTTAATTATTGTCATACGAATATATTGTTACACGCGAATAAAAAACAAAAACAATAGTATCCGAAAAAAAGTATTTCAAGTTTATACGCGTGAAAATCGAAATGGGTGGAAAATAAGTATTATAACGTCTTTAATTTCGATATTCTTCGTTTTACCAATAAAATGATTACAATAGACTTTTTAGAATAGAAAATAAGCGCCCTATGCACGTATAATATTGTTATTTACTCTGTTGCGATGGACGAGATAATTTGAAAAAAAACCGAGCGCCCATCATAATTTCTTCGTCAAAAAGACAAAACATTATCTCAATACTTTACAATAGTTTATGAAATAATTATACTTTATCGTCTCGTTTTCTCAATACCTACCAGCCTAATATGGTAGATTTTTGTGACTTACAGTCCAATGACAAAACGTTAATTTTATACTTTTTTTTACGATAACTAATATAATTTATATCCATTTCATTGTTGACGACCTCTTACCAAAGAAAAACGTATACGCTTTCGCGTATTGAAATACTATATTTTTATCTTTATATAAAATACCCATGGTAAAAAAAAAGACTGCAACAAACATTCGAGTTCGACATAAGCCTGTTATGGGAACATTTAAGATTTCAAACATTACATTGCCTCGTACAATAGACCTCATCAAATACAATAAAGCGTCTTTTATACGAGAAACTCCGTAAAAGTATTGAAATTTAAAAAGGTTAAGAATAATATGTAACAAGAAGCGCACGAAAAACGTAGTCGCATATCCACGGTCGTATAATATATTGTATTATACGGTGGCGAGGGCGTAGTTACTCCTCAAAGGGAGTGTCAAATCGTCATCGTGTCAGCTCCTACGACAGCGTTTTCATAACGAGAGATTCGGCAGACGAAATTATCGCGTAAGCAAACCTACGACGTATACAAAAAACTATAATCGGAAATTAGTTTCGGACGAAAAATAAAAATCATCAACGACGACGATATTAATTTCAAGTATTTACGGTCTCCGTATTGCTGAAAACGAACTAAAACTATTCGCTCGGATACGATAAATCGTTATTATTCAATATTATAGTTATACAGTAGTGAAAAAACGAAGCTAATTGTATTGAGAATTTTCGGTGCATATCTACTAAATGCATAACACAATAAGCTGCACATATTTGTACCAAATTCTAATCGTTCAAATGCCTATTCCGGAAATATTCTATGTACATAACAAAAACCGTCTCCTGATGCGATTAGTTTTTATAAAGATCGAAGATAAATATTTTGTTTCGAATAAAAATTAATTTATAGTTAAACGCATTGTTATGATTACCAATGAATACCTTCCCCACGATTTAAATTTAAATACAAATTATTTTTAAAAAAAAATCCTCAAAGATCCCGAGTACATTACGCCTATAGGTGCCCTATTTCGTTAAAAGGCTATGCGTGGTGGCTGCGGCCATCGTCGTGCCGAGACTTTAATCGAACGCGATCAGGGGGGAAAGGACGTCGCGTTTTCGGAATATCAGTGACCGTGACACTTTCGGCGTATATATAAAAGCTGTAGAGCATATACCTTCGTGAACGACGTATAGTAGCGCTACCCGGGTAAATCGTCGCAGTAATCCGCTCGTTTTATAATCGCGTTATTGTTAAGTCGATTTTACCATTATCTCTTGCAGTCGGCGCGCGCGTCTGTTCGATCGACGAACCGGATATCTCGAAAGTTTCCCCGTCACCTCCGTATAATATTATACTCTTCACCCCCGCCGCGCGCATCATTATTATTATTGCATTATTCGCATAAATACGACTAAAGAGATTTTAGTTTTTACCGCGCGCGCGCGCACGGCCGGCGGTCTCACTGCGTTCGATTTCATTAGAAGTTTTCTCGACGTACATTACGTTATTATATTGTACACCAAGTTATAATATATATATACATACATAGTGTATATATATATATCGCCGCCCATCACTGCTCAGACCCCGCCATCGCGCCTAACCGTAAATGTTTCATAACCTCATTTGCATTCGGGTCCGCCGCCCACTGTTTAACCGCCTTTCAGACAAAGCGATATTTTTAACTCGATTTGCATCAAACCGCGCGCACTGTTTTCCGCTTACGTCTACGGTTTTCGCTCGGTCGCCGAGGGTGGAGCAAACCGAACGCGATTTATATACATCGACGATATTTTGTTCAATATATACGTATATATGTGTGTGTGTATCTATACTTGTGTCGAGAGAAGCAAACTACATTATATACATATCGTTACGTACCGAGTGAAACGCCGAGTCGATCGATGCGAGTACTGTAGAGTAGCGTTATGTCATCGAGTGCTCCGATTTAATAGTATATTGTCTATCATCAATGGGAAAACGCTTAGAGACTCGCGGGGAATCGCGCGAAATCAGCGAATGACCGTCAATGTTTTTCTCTATCGCGGATCGCCGCAATTTTCAGGACCCCCCTTCGATCTTTGCCTATTGTTTTCATCTAAGTGTGTACAGTGACGTGTATAGCAATATACGTCCTATATTAATTATTATTTTATTAAATTGACCGTTTTAAATTTTTAATATTTTATTTAAAAACCATGTAGTAAAGTTATTTTATCAAATCGATTGCTCTAATAAATCACGCGTACCCTTCAGAATATAGGTATATATATATAATATTTTAACAAAATTCGTCCAAGTTTTTTCTCAATAATCGCGCGCGTTTCCCTCAATAATAATTCAAAAACTAACCTGCAAGTATACGCGCGTCGCATGCCGTTAATAATAATAATAATAATATATCATATTATAACTTTTGGTGTATATACGTATATTTAACATTACATAGCTGCGAACCGACGTCGCCGTCATCGCAGCCGCGCGGAACGAGTTCCATTACAATACGAACGCTGCGACGGTGATAAAGAGGGGTGGTCGGTAGAAATCGTCGTCATGATCCACTTCACACCCCTGTTAACCGATTTGCAAGATTAAATGGATACGGGGACTCCGGGCCCGTCCGCTCTCCTTTATAGGCCCCAGCGCCGCCACCCGCCGCTGGTTTTAAAATCGCTCACCGTAAAACCCGGTATATAATATTATATATATACAACGCACGATTATATCGTGTATTATGACGTTATTATTATTGCGTGTTTGTCACGAGGTTTATGACGCGAACGATTCGCGCGCTGCCGACGTCCGTATAGTAGTAGTATTATTTCGAGTCAAACGTTTTTTATCACTACGACGAGAGGAAATTTAACTTCTTAATAAAAAAAAAACTGGAAAAAGTTAATATACGTAATTTGACGTGCGCGCGATCCCTGTGCTTTTGTCGAAACGCGTAGTTTTAAAATATATATACCCGTCTTATAATATTGTGTATATAATGTATATGCGGAAATACGAAAGCAATTATGTTTGGAAATTCGATCTATGCACCGACGACGACGCGAAAGCAGACGATATACACACGTGGCAATACGACTACGTGTATTTACAGTTCAGTGTACGTATACATATATAGGCGGTGAGCGAGTGCACTGAATACACACGCGCGTGCAATATCTGCGAATCGGTTCGTCGGAAAGCCGGGCGCGGCGCGGCGCAACAAACGGTGTGTAAACACGATTTTCCTACCCTAATCTACCCCTTTTTCGGGCAAACACGGCCTCTCCGATCTTTAATATCGGACTACTTAGGACGTCGTCGGTGCGCCGCTGCCCTGCCGCCACTTCTGCCGGCGGCGATGTAATTGTCCTGTCGATCAACACAGAACCCATCATAAACCGACCGACTGTAAAGAGATATCGCCTCCCTCCCCTACCTCGAAAGCAATAGTATACACTATAATAATACAGTATATCGTATTCTCTATAATATACGTATGTGATATAAACTTATAATATACTCTCTCTCTTTATCCCGTCTTGTTCACTAATTTACATACCGATGACGTGTATATTATGTGTGTGGGGGTGGGGGGACAACGTATATAATATAGTTGGCAAACGAACGGATTTCATATTATTCTCCACGCCATTACTACAATTGTCAATGAATACGATACCGTGTATAAATCAGTATAAATTTGACAACGTATTTTCTAAGACTATAACGCCGATCCATGTACGGCTGCCACGCACTATCGCAACGATGAATGACCGTCGTAAATTCATCGTCAAGTTTATCCACACTAATATTGATCACGTCAGTTTATCACCACGGCCGATACGACTATCGGCGGTCACGCGCATATATCCTTTCCTATAAACTCGCATAAATTATAACTCTGAGACCCGCGATAATTATCGATTTTCAATCGCGATAAAATGTTCGTATGAAACTTGTATCGAAAAATCAACCGTTTCACGATATTTGATAAAAACGAAAAACGTATTTTTTTCGGCCGGTTATAACGAGAGAGATGGAAAATACAAGTCTAAACCATACTATTGAACCGTATTGAAACAAACGAAAAATCAATATCAACGGAAACATTTCCGTCGGCAGGTACACTAAATCGCGGGTACGTCTGTCATACGTCATATTCGCAGTCGTATAATGACGGAGGGTATATGGAAAAAAAACTAGAAAACAAGGGATAAAACGGTTTGTCGCGGGCGAGTGCAGCGGCGCAAAACAAAAAAAATAGGGTAACTCTTTTTATAACGCGCGCGCGTTGGCTTTTCCTTCGGCCCGCACGGTCGATCATCACGCCTTCCGACGGCCGCCGTCGCACTGCACACCGTCATATATTATAATACCGTACTATTGTATTTGTACGCGTATACCACCGGCGTATGTGCGGAGATGCTGCGGGGCCTGACCATTAGCGATGCACGCGTAATCCCATTCATCCCGTCGGATTATATCTAATTCCGGTTTAATTCGATTCGACGGCGGCGGCGACGGCGAGGCGCCTATTATGCTCGACGTCCGGAAAAGCAGCAGAGACTCGTATTATTATATACATATGTATATACGCGCGCGCCCGAAGGTTCTTTTGAAAACAACGAAAAAAAGGAATATTATTTTTGTTTTTTTTCAAGTCGATCGTAATGGCGCATACGTATTTCGGGACCAAACCGAACAATAACAATTATATTACAACTCGTGTAGTCGCGACGAGTACGACGGCGGAATAAGAAAAATTATTACCTTGACTCGCGTATTTATCGCGCGTGTTATTTTAAAACACCATAACACGATTTTTATTCCGAAGCATAAATTTCGATTCCATTATCAATTAGACATTTTCACTTATTACCTATTGCTTTTGATGTTCAATTTTTATGGTGACAAGCCATTTATTGATGAAATTATAATAATTTTTATTATGATTATAATATAATATTATTTTAATGTAAGTAATATTTTTAATAATCTTTTTAAATGTGTTATTGCGTTCATGTTTTTGGTAACTTAGTAAAAAAAATGTCATCACGCCATAGGTAATTCGACCAACAGTAACAGTTGTGAAGTTTTAATTATACTCATTGCTATACTATTTCATCAATTAAAACACTTTATATACTTTTATTTGTTAATAATTATTATTTTATTAATTTGTCGATATATCTTTATGTTATACAATACCCCCCCCCCGCCCTACGCTCGAGATTATTTAAAAAACGTGATCAATTACATAATATATATAAAACAATAAAATACTATAAATTGTTTGCCAGTAAACGTAAGAACGATATGGTTATTTTAATCGATAAAGTTTTGATAACTCCGGTCGAATCGGCTGTCGATCATTTGGGGAACTAGACTAAAAAGGTATACGCGCCGGAGCGAGAATTACTCACGAGTCGTGTGCGTACGTTTCGTATATGCTTTTAGAGCCACCCCAACAAATTGAATTCGAGAGATGAAACAATAACAATATATCGTCAAAGTGGCGAACACCGTATACGTAAATAAACGATTTAGCACCCGCGTTTGAACCGAATGATTTCATTAAATACGAATTTATAATATTCACGTCGGTCGGCCGGCGGAAACAAAACGTGACGTAAACAAATCTGCAGATCCGAAAGAAATCGATAAAAAAAAAAAGAGTTACTTCTTATAGTCGTATGGACATACTAATGGTAAAATTCAATCCTTGACGAATTATGCTTTTGAATATTATTACTAAATTATTAAAAATGTAATTAAAATTACTCGTTACGTATAATATAACTGCATTAAATCGCCTTTTAAATAAGTAATAACATAGGTGACTATGTTTATTCGTTACTAAATTGTAACGAAAATATATTATACTTTCGCCGTTCAAAGTGCGTCGACAAAAAAATTACAGTAATTCGACTACATTGAATTAATAAATATTTAAGGAATGGGATTTATACTGCATGTATATATCAAAAATTTAAAACTGTCAGAGTATAAGCAAGTTATTACATTAACATTAACGATCCTTTTTGTTATTTTAATAAAACGATAATAGTCAACGTCGCATAAAATACACTGCACTATACTCGTAAAATATTTGTTCGTAAAAATTACAAATTTACAACGCGTCCGTTTTAAAATGATCCTTTCAAAAAATATAATGAAAATCAGATACTTTCTCGCGCTCTAGATCAAACCGATGGGAAATCGCGCGACAGAATATTATTAGTAACGTCGTTTCTCGTTACGTTCGTCACCTACCGAAACCTTATAAAATAATAACTAGCGCAGTGATAACGGGCGCGAAAGTGAAAAAAAAAATAACCGTAGCAACCGCCACGCGGGACGGAAGCGTCTTTCCGGTTTCGGAAAATTTACCAATTAAAATGAGATTTCCGAAACGAAATCGATGAAAAAAAAAACTTTAGCTAAGAAATCGACGAGAAAATAAAAAAAACGAGAGCGGGCAAAACCCTAGATATACAATATCATATATAAAAATTATAAACGCTGTTCGGCTGCAGTGACGGGTCGAATTACGCGTCACGCCGAGAAGAGAGGAACGTTATTATTACGCTGATTCACCGCGTCTCGGGAGGGGTCGAGCCGCAAGGAATCCAAACGACACGCGCGGCGATGACGTCGCGACAATCCGGGCCGCGCGACAAGTCGGCTCTCCCGCCGCCGGCTCTAATGAGCGGCCTTTGCAGGGCTCTTCCGTCGTTATCATTACACAACGTCCGAATATACGGTCGCGAGAAATCATATACTACGCGCGATCACGTAATATCATCGTTTATGCCGGCGTGACCGAAATGTTATAAGAATACATAAGGTCAGCATTTATACGCATTAACACGAGTTGACAAAAGTAGTTTAAATCGCGTTTACTTTAACTTTTCGACTCGACGCACTAATTTTAGTTTTTCTATTGATTAAATATAAATTGATAAAAGTACCTTTTTTAGTCTAACCTAGCCCGGCGTGACATTTTTCGAGTTTTTGCTATGCCATAAAAATATTATTTATTTATTCGCTAATCGTGAGTGTAGTTATTCAATTACTATTCATAAAACAACTGTATTTTCCAAATCGGAGACTGAGAAAAAAGCTCTAGCAAACAAAACGATAATAGACTGTAATAATTACATATTCATAATAATTCCTTTTTGTGATGAGACATTATTATTTATTTATTATTATATTTATTTACGGAAAACTCCATTTACAACAATACATATATAAATATTGTTACATATACTATATATATTCAATATTCATATGTAATATTATACAGTATAATATATTGTAAATGGACCGAATGGTGTAGACTGTAAAGGTTGAAATTAAAATATCAAATCGCAGCTCGAAACACTATTTTCGTTAAAAGAACGTAATAAAAATATGATTATTAGGTATTATTAAGTTTTATTAATATTATCTTTAATTAAATTTAGTTTCGATAGTGAATAAAAGGAAACGTTACTAAACAAATGTGTGTGCATTGATTTTAAAGGATGGACATAATTGAACAGTAATAGATATTGCGAAAACAACGGTTTAAAACTTTCGATCGATAGTGAATAATTTAAGGGAAATAAACCCACGTTCGACAAATTTTTCATTTCAACTAATTTCCATAATTAAATAAAAACGATTAAAATAGAGTACCGTGACACATACTTTTATAAACATAATTACGAAATGTAATAATTAAGACTACAAAAACATTATGAGATAGCCTGCTATTGATACCAGTCATTGATCATAAATTCATAATAAAAACAAAAAATCCTCTCTTTTTTTAAAAGTCAATTGCGTTATTGTTTCAAAAAGTTTGTTTTAAGTTTTAACAGTTGATAACTTTTTTTATGACAATATTATTTAATACATTTATACCTGCCGAATAGTTAATCTAGTCTGATGAAAAAAAAAAATCCAAAAGTCGCATTTGGTATAACTTTACTACTACAGAACTCCTAAAACCAAACGAAAATATGTAAAATCCGGTGCGGATCGCCAGAATACCTAATATGTTTATAGTTCTAGATTTATCATTTTTGCGAAAGTCAAAACTACCGTGATAAATGTTACTAAAACCACGTCCCTACTTTGATACGCGTGTTTGAATATTATATACAAATCTAGTTAAATTGTCAATATTTTTAAGTTGTTTTCGACAAAATGCCGTTTCGAATTATTATTATATTATCGAATCATTAGTATACCTACACGAGACGAACTCGTGTAATCGAACTAAGACGCGAAAATCCCAAAACGAATTTACAATAAAAAAAAAAAATTAATATTAAATTCGGATTCAAATCAAATAGATTAATGATGTTATTTGCACACCCGCCGGAAAAGGATACGTGAACAATAAAGAAAGTGCAGACGTGCGTTATTGACTAGATGATCGCGTGCGAATTTATCAAATATTTATTGTGTTGAACGTAAATCATATTTTTCGATAACAATAATACGTCGTGTTTATTATCGCGCCGAGAAATCGTGTCACCGCCGCCGTGACGGTATTTTTCTTTCAGACATTCCTGCGTGCGCGTGTGCGGGACGACGCTTCCCTTTAGCGAACGAAACGGCGGTGAAGTTTTTTAGAGACTTTTTTTTTAGAGACGACTGCGGCGGCTGGTATACGACCTAATAGTATCCGCCTTTATCGTGTTACCAGTATAAACAGACAAATTATTTCGATCTCGCGGGGGCAGTATTTATGTTAATTTCGCCGAAAACTCGCGTCGCCGTGTCGAGACGCGCGCGCGCATAAATCACTACGTCGAAAAGGGTATAGGTAGTAAAAGTTTCGAAACATACTCGCGCGCGTTTCCCACCCAGAAATAAACGAAGAAATCGAATGAAATCAAACACGAGATTTTTTTTTTTCCTTCTCCTCTTCATCGGCTTTTCTCCATTTCCTGTCTAATACAATGCGTTGCAATCAAGTGCCGCGGCCGATCAATATATATATATATATATATATGTGTGTACAACATTATGTACGTATATATTTATATATATATAGATTGACGGGGTAGGAGGAGGGAGAGTAAAACGGTTTAGGGCTTTATATATAATATATTATACAATGAACGGCAGTACAGTTCGAACGGCGCGCGGTTCCCGTCGGTCATTAAATTTTCTCCTCTACCACGACCGAACAAACGGAGACAATAGGACTAAAAGCTCTTTTTCGAGAGAGTGGGTGTGCGCGAATGAGAGCGAAACACGGACACGCAGAGAGAGAGAGAGAGAGAGAGCGCGCGGGCGCAAAAGAGCTGACTTAAAACAATTACAAAGAGATTTGCCGGCGTATTAGCGCGACGACTGCTGCGTCGTGTGCGTACGTATACGCGAGTCTATGCTAATAACCCTTTTGTACGCCTTCCCCTCGCGCCTTTGCCGAGTCCTTATCAGGTGCACGCGCAAAACTCGATCCGATCAGTTTTCCCATTTCACGCTCAACAGATTATGTACGTATGATGTGCGCGCGTATCTGCGATAGATTGAACGGCAGCGCCGACGACGACGATTATACATATACGCACGCGGGCAGCGGCAACGTAACGATGTAAAATATACATGTATATTAAAACGTGTGTATGTGTGTGTGTCGGGAATTACAAACGGAGTAGGGGAGTGAAAAATTCCGAAACCCTTCAAAAGGATCCGATCGGATTTTCGTTCGAATGACCGTATATAATGCATCAAATATTAATACGCTCCGGTCGGTATATAATATATAGGTAAACGAAATAGGTAACTCGTGCTAATCATTATTTGCATACTATTCGATAAAATATAAGTCGGCTGAAAACACGCTCTCGAAAACGTTATAAATTCGATACCCTTCGCTACCCCCTCTATCGGCGCCCATGGCCCACTATACTACCTATCTATAGACTGTAAATAAATATAATCGGTCTACTTACGGCCTCTCGGCGGATTGCTGTTGAGATTCGGTGTTCGTATTTGGCTTGTATTGAGTAGTAACGGGTACAAAAGTCGCGATTTAAAGTTCGATTAGTCGTCGCGACGAGATAAATAATCACAATTGACAACATTATCGACTATTACGAAGAAAAATAAAAACTTTTAATTAAAATTTACTTATTAAGATAATTTAAAACCGAGAAGAGCTTTCTGAACCGCTGTCGACACTAGACTGATCGTCTGCTGCACACTCGGGCGTCACTCGATCGGTATCGGTTGGATTGCGTACGCAGCTCAGCTGTCATTGGTCGGGTGGCGCGCGCATAATAACCTTTATTGGCCGTGTCACGCAAGCAGTATTGCACTGTCGTGAACTTTATCGTATTGTTATTATTTATATTATTACTTAATGTTATTACTATTACTATTGTTACATAATTACGTATTCATAACGAGCTATCTTATATCATTATAATTACTAATTAGATACCTCGCCTCCACCCCACTCATTTCGATTTTTCAACTTTTTCCGATGCCGATATTTAGGGCTCAATTACTGCTACCATCCCCGAAAGTTCTGCTCAACCCCCACCCCAAAAAAATTAAAAAACTACATTTCCACCCCCCTCCCCCGCCTTTTCGATTTTTCATTTTTTTTCCAACGCCAATATTTAGTGCTCAATTCCTGCCATCACTTCCGGAATTCCTACTCAACCCTCAACCCCGACGCATAGCGGTATTGACGAGCATAACTTTTACGGCTTTCGTTTGACGTAATTACCGTGTAATCGTAAAGTTTGCCGCGTGGTATCCAAAAAAGTCACGGAAAACGTTATACCGCCCACCAACAAAATCCCACCTGTAATATGTATCGCGATCGATTGCCACATCGGCGCATTTGTCGGTTTCGGTCCGCGGTCAGAAATGAAAAACAAAACGTGTTTTCCGATATCGTAGTGTATTTGCGAAACCGATAATAAAAAATACTAATTTAAATAAATGTTTTCGATCGTTGTGTATAAATCCTCGAACGCGCGGCGGGTTCATTTGCTTGTGCAAACACATCAAAGCTCAATATAGCGCCGGAATACTGATTCGGGATTTCGCCCGTTTAAAGGGAACGCGAGATGCAAATGATGTACCGGAGGTGAATATCCCGTGAAACAATCGCGAGATGTATAAAACGCGCTCGCCGTGTGTATAAATTTTGTTGTGTGTTTTGTTATAACGTTACAATGGCGGCGGCGACGACGACGAGGACGGCACATCGGCGGGTATCAAATATATTATATATATATATAAATATACACAGTATAATAATATAGCTGCTGGTCGCGGGACGAGGATTTGCATGAACAAACACCGCCGCGGGCGTTGTACTCTATTTTATATACTCATCGATATGTACTATATATATATATCGGGCCCGCGGCCATCAACTTGTTGATTAAACATCGGCCAATGGCGTACACACGCACACCCATCTACATAAATATAAATATATATATATATAGTATATACATACAGAAATAGAGTGTGAGAGTAACAGTGTGTATATATAGCGGCAGTAAATATCATCAGCAGAGCTTAAGTACTCGAGTGCCGATTGAAATCGCTATTCTGTATATACACCTATATATTGTATTATATACGGTCCCTAAAGACTCGGTTGTACGGTTGGCGCGTCGTGTGTTCTCGTATATACATATGTATATTTTCGCTCGCGCGCGAGATCTCACCCCTTGTTTTATCGTACGTAATAATAATAATATGCTAAGCGTTTATAGCCGCCGCGGCGGCAGCAGGTCGCGCCGGCGGGTGTTTTTTTTTTTTCGCGTCTTTTATTTATACATCGCCGCGGAAAGAGATTCCTCGCAGACCGCGTGCGCCGCCGGGAGAACGAAGAAAAAAGTAATCGGGCGTATTGCCGCGCGCGTTTGTTTTCCCTCCTCTCTTTCGGTTTCACAGCGATCGAACTCTTACGACGAACGCCGCCACCGCGGTCAGAGCACTATACGTATATATAAAACACCCATCCGTGTTCAGAACGCGTGTAAATAAACCGACGTGGTTTCGTTCGTCGTGTACGCAGCACACATACGATAAACGCCGTTTTTTTATACCAAAAAGCGTTAACGTGACACGGTATTGCGGCGGCGTTACTTCGCACGCCGCGGGCGGAGAGTCGGTCAATTTTTTTGTGGCGGCCAAGTTTTCGACTCACGTTCACGAGCGCGCATGCAAACACAAATTCGCATCGACCACTAACGACTCCGGAAATAGCAAAGTAAAATGAGTGTTGATGATTTTAAATATCGCGAGTTTACATTGATTATAAACACATGACATTCGTCCTATTCGTGTGATAATAGCACGCGTCGTCGTACCTGTTGTGCGTCCCAACGTTGTACTACACTTCGGTAAATTCGCGGAGTCGAATTATATGTTAAACGACCGACTGTAACAACCGTTTCAGTGTGTCTTGTACGACAACATTCGAAATGTATATTTCGGTAGCCGTATATGTATATAATATGTACTTTATTATCACAACAATAAAAGTTAATTGAATTTCATCCAATCGATACTGTTATTTCCGCGGCGCACACGCACTTATATATATTTGATTGCATAACAAGCGTTTATTTTGACTCGAGTAAAGCTACAAAATTGAGTTGTTGTTGTTGTTATTATTATCGTATTTATTTTACACTGTTACGGTTCAAACGATCTCGGCGGACTATTAAAATAGTGATATTCTCGATACACGCGATTTTTTTCGAATCGGAAATATATTTACGGGGAAGGGAAGAGGGCGATCGAATTTCGTAATTTCTTATAAACCATAAAGGGTTTAGGACGCATAGTCGTATAAAAAAAATATATATATAATTAGTAATCTTGATACAATCTTTAGTTTTCATTTATCAATTTTCGTTAACAGTGACGAATAATATGTGATTATTTTTCTACGACCTCCACGTTTGATTGTACGAGAATGGTACGGCGTTATATGAGACGAGGAAAAATAAAATCGCATCGGGACGCGGAAATGCTGAAGAAAATACGATTAGGCCGAAAAAGTTGACTCGATCGCTGCGTTTATATACAGGTACACGCGCGGCTCGTGTGAAGTCGACGAACGTCTAATAAACAACACGCCTGTCCGTCCTCTCGACACCCTCGTCCATTCGCTAGACGGACGAATATTCGCATCGATCCTACACACGCGTACAGATTATTATTGTACACTATATACTTATATATTATGTTACTCTGGAGCCGAAGTGTCACGCGCGCTAACGAGAGCGTCATTTATATATCTGACGGCGTAACAACGCCAACGACAGTATACGAGTGACCACGAACTAGTATTTTTTACCGTTGAAAACTATTACGAATCTCCCCGGGATATGATGACACGAATCTATCGGTTCTGACGGGAGGTGGATCTGAAATAACGTCGTGCACGCGATAAAACAAAACGAGAATATTCAGACGACGGGGAGAAACGTAATAAAATAATAATCAATAGAAATCGCGGAAAAATATGCCTGGCTGATACTCGACGAAAGTTGATAGTGGTTCGTAAAAAACGTAATGTTTTTTCAGACGGAAAAACACACGTTATTTTCGATGCGGAGCACCAGCGTACTCTATGGTAATTTATAACAATGTAAATAGAGCTTAGCGTTATTAATTATTTAAATTATCTTAAAAACTACACAATATAATAATGATAAACTGCAGAGTACGTTTAATGATAAAATCTCGAAATTAATTCGTCTCTTCTCTAAAAACTTTAAGCCCTGATTAATCCTTTGTACGTCGCTCTTGTTGAATTGTTTTCTTACCGTGAACGTAAGACAGAGATTAAATTGAAAAAAAAACTGCTAACGAGTTGATAAAAATAACCATCCAAGGGGAGAGACGCGGAAACGACAAAGAAAGTATCAGAAATGAAAAACTACCACGTTTGCGCCGTGTCGAAAAATAATACTTATATAATAATATACGTACATAAATAGTATTTGCAATATACGCGCAGTATTTGATTGTCAATTATTTAAAAATAAGTTCATAACATGTTTGAAGCCCTTTGAAATAAAACGATGTATATATATATATACGTACTTTTTATATACAGCGATCGAAAAAAAAATCGAATAGACTGTACGACGTTTATTTATATGTTTTATTTTTTTTTTGAAGAAACGTCGAGAATATTTTATTTTAACGAACGACGCAAAAAAAGCTTACTGCGCGCTCTGCGACACAAACTGTCACGAAATCGTCATTTGTCGAGAAGTCGCGGACACCGAGGACGTTAATGAAGACGATCGCCGTGGATTATTGTGTCATCGTCGTTAGCAACCGGAATGGTGTAGAAATAATCTGATAATTACACTTTATATCGCAACGATCGCTTGAAAATGAAAATAAACGAAATTGAACGTTCTTTTCGTTTATTAAACGCGCGCGCATAACATAGTTATTTTTATTAAATTATTATTATTTATATATATTATTACACAATTTTTTACGTAGAAAAGTCTATAAGAATTTTTACCCAAACGCGAAAAAAAAGGCCGTTTTGAATAATAATAAATTTGAATAATTGAAAAAAAAAATTGATCCGTACCGAATTTGTTGTCTCTCGAAATGTATTTCACCACCTTATTAATAGTTTAACGACCCCACGTCAGAATAAATCTCACGCGTCAAATTCGTCGTCTGCGTAAGACTTATAGCTGCGACGCGATATTTGAATCGCAACAAAATTAGGTTTTATAAAAGTAAATTATACATGAATTATGCATTTTGTTTTTTCAAAAGTCACGCGAATCCATGGATATTTCACACGTTGTTATTTACACTGCGTGTTATAAACTAACCATGAGTGAAGGTTTAAACAAATTTCAAAAACAAAATTCGATTTCTCAAATCAAAGTATACATTTAAAAAACAAAAAGAGTATACGATATACGTCGTATAGATTAAACGTTTTTGACAGGGCGTAAGTAATTGATTTATTGTGAGTTGGAGGTTACTGAAATATTTGTCACCCCTTTAGAAAGCCCCGAGTTCGTAACGACGATGAATATTTCGTCCGTCATTCCGCATAATTCGCGATCGCCGTCGACGTGAATACACGTGTTTAGCAGGTCCGCCTCGGCTCGCGTTTACCATTAACAGAGATCGGCCGTGTAATCCGAAACCATACAATAGACTCGTCGGGTTTTCGCGTTGATAAAAAGTAAAAAAATTTCCAAAAAAACTTTGCGCCGCCATCGAGTATATAGATACGTACAAGCGCCGCCGTACATATATTATTATCGATTTCGGTATTACGGGCGGCAGACGATATTTCTTGCGCGCGGGGCATAATGTTGTTCGTTTCGCTCGCGCGTGTATGTGTGTGTTTTTTTCCGTATTTAGCCGAACGCGCGCGCGGGGGCGGCCAGAGGAGAAGCCGAGAGATCGCGGGACGGACGGAGGAGAGTAGGTCGCTCGCTCGCTTTTATGTGGACCTTTTTCTTGGCGCCCGGTCCGAATGTCTGTCTGGCGCCAAACCCCCGTCCCTCTCCCTTCCGATCGACCCCTTCGCAGTCTGTAATATTTTCGCAGCGCGTCTTTATCGCGAACGCGTTTCCATAAAATATATATATATATATGTATGTATACGCCGCGCGCCCAAACGATTTATATTTCGTACACTGCGAATATACACGAGACCTCGCTCGGGGTCGTTGTTTTATACACGCGTTGTTTCCACCCCCCGCGTTCATACGGAAATCAACCCCCTCCCATCCCCGCGGATGAGATCTAGGTTTGGCCGCTCCATGACGTTAATCGTTCGAGTCGTGTAATGATTTAGCGAGATTCGAAAAAACAAAAAATATTCGATTTTATTCGTACAATTTTCGATCAGCTTTTCCATTCTATCGTTGATATTGTATAATATTGCCATGTGGCTACGAATAGTTTCCGTTAGACATAACATTTATCGCTATATTATACATTTTTAAAAAGAAAAATTTTAAATGAAACTTCTATTTTTCTGTTTTTTTTTTTTTTACTGTTCGATTTCAAAGTTTTCATTCGATCAAAGTTTTAACTTGCCTGAAATTCTAGACGTCTCGTGAACTCTGTACTTTTAGTATAGGAGATCAATTTTTTTACGAGGCAGTAAGAGGAATAAGATAAATTGAATGATTTTGTTCTTACAACCACTGCGAACGACGAGCAACTAAACAATAAACGGAATTCGCTGCTAGTATACGAACGAGCAAATAATAAATATTTCGAGAGATATATATTATTTTACAGATTATAATGTGTTTTTATGAATAAATCAAGTGTCAAAACGTGTACATTTTTCGCCCTACTTTTTTTTTCTATAAAATGCCCATAAAAAATCGTATCGATATGAAAAAAGTTCTTAACGCCGTTTGAAAAAATACATAAACGGGAAAAAATCGAATCTATTATTCGATGTTTCATTGAAAAAAAAATAGATAAATTTATATTCGTCACCGTTAAATACTATTAAAATAAAAACACGCGGTTACTATAGTGAAAATAATATCGTACGTTTGGAGATGATAAACAACATTTAATTACTTGGTTGTCAAAGTAACACATTTTTAATAAATTTCCGATTCCGAAATAACACAAAACCAATAACCTAATTCAAACAAAAGTAAATAATTATCATGCGTGTTGAGTGCCACGATAGAAAATATTACTTTAAAGCTATATATGATTTAAACGGGTATTAATCCTTTGGTATTATAAATTATTTTTTAAAGAAAATTAATAAATTCAAAGAATTTTAATTCGTCAACTATGTATTAATATATCCCGGAAGTAATTTATAATAACTTGATTTTATAAACTGTAGAGTTCGCTATATCTATAAATATAATGCTCTCGAAATGGTAAAAACAAAAAAAAGACATTTTAACACGTTCACGGCCACGTGTCAAGTATAGTTGACATGGGGTCCATTGATTTGTATACGGATTTATTTGACCCGGGTATTTTTAACAGACTTTCCAAATTATGCCGTGACCGTGAACGTGTTAAAACCTATAGAAAAAGTTGGTATAGAACTATAGAAGTCATGGAGAAAATCATGTATAATGGTTTTCAACACAACTTTCACCTAAACGACAAAAACCTGCGCGCTAGACGATTTTAGTCGACTAATGCAAAATAAAATACCAACAACAATAAAACGTATACCGGCTTTGGGAAAACAGCAAAACGGATTACCACAAGAAACAACGAGCGTTTTGTTCACATGCCATAATGATAATATTCGTTTCGACGACGGAGGATTAAAGCGCCGCCGAGATCGGTCGATTCGGATGTAATACGCGTGCTGCAACACATAATAATATAATACATTATCAAGTGATTTCCTCATTTATACGGCCTATATACAATTTATATACATACGCTGCGTTTAAGATATATATATGACATCAGAGAGGGGTCCGCCGATGTTATATTGTCGTCATCAGTGGATGTATTTTTTTTACTTATTTTCTTTTTTAGGGTGGCGTTCCGGTGGAGCGACGTCATCGGTGGCGGCAGTCCATTAAACGCCTGTATCTCTTAATCAAAACTCCTCCTCCGGTGACAATGAGTTATAGCCCCGGTCGCAGTGTGACGACTTGAATATTAAACGAAACCGGAGAGTATTTGCGGATAACGATGGGCAGAAAAAAATAATAATAATGTTTAAAATGATACACCCTGCGACGACGTCGTGTCCTTTCGCGAGTATTATTATTTAACACGTTTGGTATGATGTCATCCGTGTTTTTCTTTCTCTCTTACTACGACGACGACGGTACAACGATATTGTATAATTTGTTACACCGATATTTAGAATGGGAAAAAAATTCCAAATCTGTGAGAATATTTATACAATTTTAAAAGTACTTTGTACTTTTAAAATGTTTTAAAGTTGAAAGTTTATCTTGTTAATGATATTTTTGTAAGTTTATAAAGTATTTTTTCTAGCATCGAGTCCTGGCTCTAAATATACATATATATATATATATAATTTTAAAAATGTTTTTATCTATTTAGATTATAAAAAAGGACATTTTTCATTTGAGTTTTTATGTCATCGGTGTATTTCTCAGAAGATTTTTGTAGGTTTTCTAAGACATTTGAGTCCGAGTCAAATCGATATGTTTATATTTATATATATAATACGGTTTGCGAACGATAATCCGACCGCGTATTGTTTAAGTTTGATATACTCGTAATATCATATTATTTTCATATTATTCGACAAATAAAAATAATAATAGTTTACACGCATAATATTATCCTACTCCCGGTTTGTATTGGTTTTTCTAAACGTACGTCAGAATTCAAATCAAATAATATAACGAGAGAGTATCAAAGTTATACTACCTACAAAGTATATAAATATGTAAGAGATTATTCCTGGGCATAAAAAAATAATACGATCTTATAGTACATAGTCGAGTGTATAATATTGTTGTTTTATTTGCGATCTTTATTTTTCTGTTTCACTGCGACGTTCAATTCGTGTGTATTTAAAATATTTACTCGATCCGTTCAAGTGCGCCGAGCCAGAATTAAAAAACAAATCGGTTATTTTATATACAGTACGGGAAAATCAATAACCTCTATCGGTATACTCGAATTTCGTTGTTTTTTTTCATCGGATGTCGAATTTCAAGTTTTTAGTCGTTTTATAATATTTTTAGTGAAACGAATTTGGCGAAACTCGTGCCGCCCGAGTACGCCGCGTTTAAACTTTCGCGGCGGGCAAACGCGTATTTACATATTGCGTTTTGATATTAAACTTTGGCCGTTTCTCTCGAACGCGATTTTGTTCGCGCGCCGTACGATATGCGATAATAATAACGCGCGTTCCATTCGGTCCAGGACTGAAACGTGAGGAATATTCACCGCGGAAAACGAAATAAACTAGTTGGCAGAACGAGCGACCATAATGTTATAAGCTTTAATATTATATTTCACATTAACGCTCACAGTAGAACCGTACCGCGTATATTTATCGCGACAGTTTATGCGAATTTATCAAAACCCTCGCCGTGTTCGTACCATAGTTTATAATACGTGTGCGCGAATTTACTCCGACTCCCTACGTCATTACAAGTTATAGCATCGAAAAATAATAGCGATGATTGTTTACTACGATCAACAATACGATAATATACTACGCGAGTTTTTAATACGACTGTGATTTCATTAACGCGTTGAGTTCTTCAACATTACTTTGAAAGTAAAACATGTTCGGAAATTGAAACATCACGTACGATACACGTCGATGTGATGCGCGATCATTACACTCGTATCGAACTTCGGACGACGTTTTCGCCGTATCGTAATGATTGTTATTTGACAACGTCGTCTGATACAATCGATTAGACTAGCGACCGTATACCTAGATGTACGTTATATGATTGTGGAAGTTTATACGATTTTGCTTTTGTTGGCTTTTAGTCCAGCGGCGGCGACGGCGTCGGCACGCGGACAAAAGTCGCGTATACTATACTAAAAGGGTTCCTTTTCCGCGTCCTTTGCTTTCTTTTTTCCCCTCGTTTTTTTTTCTCCTTTCTTTTTATCTCCTCTGTACAGAAATCTATTTCCAAGATTGTACCGATAAGTGAATATAGTGCGTATAGCGCGAAAAAGGGCTCGGGAAACGACGGCGTTGATAAACAAACGACGCGCGACGGCGACGGTCCTCGAGAAACGTTTAATTACTATCCGCGGAGCAACAGGGAAAATAAATGACAATAAATGTGATCGAATCCCCGCGAGAATTGTCCGCCGTGACGACGACGACGACGACGGGTCCTAATGCCGGGGATTTGCGTGCAACGGCGATTTATATATTGTTTTTACTTTCGGCGCACACTTCGTATACACACTTATCGAGATTAACCTCGACGAGAGGTGTAAAACGCACATATATATATGTATAGGGCACGTCTATAATAATAATGCGAAACAGAGACGTCGTCCGCCGTTTCGTTTGTTTTTCGCGATTTCTTTCTTTTTTTTTCACCCCCTTTTTCTCCGGATGTTTTAATCTCGAAACGTCGTCGTGTTTTCGACGACGGTTGTTCGGCAAATTCGAAACGATTTCATTATGCAGATTTGCAGGATTTAAAACGCCTACGTCGACTGCTCGGCGGGTCATATACATATTATATAGGTGCGACAGTGAAAAGGCCGGTGTCTCGTCGTGCTTTTCTCCGCCCCGTCTTCCCGTCGTATCAAATAGGGCAACCACTCGTTTATTCATTAGGTTATCGGTTGAATTTTTCCGTACGACCGTCGTATAGTGCGCGATTTTTCTTTTTTTCACGAAAATTTAACGGCGCACACGTTCGATTACAGTATCGTTTATATTAATAAACAAACGGTTTGTATTCGAAATGAACGCGAGCAGAGAGAGTGGTTTTCAATCGCATTTCATATTACGTGTCCACATAGATTTATGTCGTGAAACATCATATACGTACGTAAATATGTCTCTCCCGTTTATTATATCAATACGAGTATAGGTTCAGTTTTCGGGGTTCGCAAAATGCCATGATTCCGTGTTCTACAAGAATATTTTTTGGTTTTTTTTTTGGAAATCCATTAAAACACTATGCGTTAATGCATTTTATATCACTCGAACGGAGCAACGCTCAGCACAATAGCATTATATATCGCGTGATATGAGCGTACACATGATATAAGCGCGTGTATAATAAAATTATAATATACCTATATAACGCGATAAAACATGCGTCGGTTAAACAGCGTAAAGCGTCTGAAAATAATAACGATGGGCGTCGTGCCGTTATTAAACTTCGAGTATTATTATCATTATCAAATACTGCGGAACGCGCGGGAGTATTGCGAGCGTTCGACACGTGCACAAATCCAAAAAATCACTATACCATCGCTGTATATTATATACCTACTACCTTTCTAGAATGTATAACATATATATATATATATATATATTATGTGTGTGTGTGTGTGTTTATATACTCTACGCACACCGATATATACACCTTTTGTGCGGACGTTATCTCGAATTTCTAGATGAGTTAACACCCTATTTTCACGGACCAATATTAAAAGTCTCCGCCGCCACCGTCACTCTCCGGTACACTTATTTTTTGTACTGATTCATTCTTTTCTCCCTCTCCGCCCCAAACCGTGATATAAATTAAATGAAGTTTGCCGCACGACTGCAAAAGCGAGTTGAATTTTATTATTATTATTATTACTTTTTTCTTTTTTCTTTTTTTTTTTTTCATTACGCGCGCGTTTCACGTGATACGTCCGTTACAATACATTTTATTGTGCAGGTGTACGGATGTATACCTATATTGAATGTGTATTATAAACGCACCACAAGAAAAGAAGACCGTCAAATGTTTGAATGAAACTTTTTCCCGGACCGTTATTGTAATGTTACAGAGTGTGTCGAAAAGCATCGCTCGATTTCTGCGTGTCGGTGAATCCCGAAACGATCATTTGGACAGAACGCGGTTTTAAAACTATCGCACGGACATGGACTGTTGAAAAACAATCACTGTTCTTACGATACGTTCGATCTAACTGATCACTTTTGACACGGGGGGGCGAGATTGTTCGAGGACCTTGTATCTCTTGTCGTACGCCACATTTTAATTACATACTTAGTTTTAAATCTTTTTATTTATATTTAACGTACTGAAAATGAAAAGTCTTCCATAAGTAGTCGAATAATAATATTCAAAGAATTTTGAGTTAGATTCATACGTTCGTTCACGTTATTGGTCGAGTGAAAATATTATTATGCTATCGAAATGGGGTGTTTTTTTTTTGTCGTAATGCGAATATCTATATCAGATAAAAGGAAATCAGAACGTTTCTTAGTGACACGAACGAAAGAAATATTGTTTTTTCAGATTTGTCACCGAATGTCTAGATTTTTGAAATTTTTGCCGATGTTTTTTTCTCAATTTTGTCGGCCCAGTTCATCTGTCGACGAAATAGGTAAAACCCTAAAACTCCAATGAATATTATTTATACCGAAATTGTTAATTTACAAAGTGTATTACGCGTCGACGATACACATTAATCGTCTGGTTGACTCGTTTTCTCTATCTAAACACAATTAAATATTGAGGAACACGGACGAACACAAAGGATACCGTAATAAAACATAAAATTATTATTTATATACTATGTATTAACAATATCGTGTATTATTATTTACGGCACATTGATTATTTCGATTGTTACGTTTTACACACGAAAATAGCACGTTTTAAGCTGCGTGCGCGGTACTCAACGCGACAATGTTCTGAAAACGATTTTCACGTGTAAACATAAAATATGTGTGGTACACGCATTATTTTGTACGAGCAAAAAAGTAAACGCGGAGGCAAACGATTGAGATTTTCAGTCTACCTATTGAATATTATAACACAATGCAGTGACGCAGTAGTGACGGATGAGCGTTTCCCTTAGTGGTGGTTCAAGATGTATTTTTTGAATGAAGCGACTGACTATAAAAAAATTACTCGTCAAATAAAAGTTTTAAAAAAAAAGTATGCAATTAGTATTTATTTTTATTTTTTTTTTTACATCTCTTTAATACTTTATTTCATTTATGGCAGAAAATTTACTAAAATTTCGATATTTTTTTCATAAAATTGTATTCGTTACTTTATTAATTTCCGATTATTCCACTACTACTTGATAACGTTGAAATATCATCAATAGCTGTAGGTTGAATTTGTTAATAACAAACATGGCGCGTCTACGAAAAAAAATAAAAATAAATCACTCACAGCAGCGACGAAAAACTTTTGCCAAACATACAACGAATACCGTTTGATCGCTCGTGACGTAGTCTATGAGCTAAAGAGGTTTGCAAACCTCACACCGCAGTCGCCGTTGTCTGTGTGCGGCTGAAATAACGGCAGCGCTTTTTCTATCGTCATCGTGCGCGGTCGTCTGTTGTTATTGTTATTATTATTATTATTATTACGATTATTATTATATACTATTCTCTTTTTGTCGACGTCAAATGGCATAAAAGTTATACGCGAATGACACTAATGGCGCGGATATGAAAAGTTTGTCGGAACACTAATGGACGTCAGCTAAAAGCATCCACGGAAAAGCAATAAACGTAATTGACGATTGTAAAGGGGTTTTTTTTTTTTTTTTGTCATATATTAATAATGATTACGCGACGGCGATGAAGGATATCGTCACCACGAGTGTGTGTCGCGGCGGTTAAATCGTGCGTGTTGTCACGCAAACGTACAATATAAGTCTAGTCGCTTGTAGTCGTTTTGTTTTTTTCGTTTCATTTTTACTAAAAACGTGTCGATTTAATAAAAATAAAAGAATACGAAATTAAAAAAAAAAAAAGTGAAAACCCCGACGACGGATTCGTCCGTTACATAATTTAACCGATCGACCGATGACGATCCGGTTTTACGGTAGGTATGATTTTTATAAACAACAAACGGCTTTCCTCGAAACGAATTATTACTATTCAATTTAAAATGACATGTATAAATTCTTTTACGATTTCAATCAATTATTTTTCTTATATGATGTTTTTTAAAGATACAAGTGTCTAAACTAAAAAATTAAAGAGACGTTAAAGTGCATTGAATTTCTATTCTATGAACCAGCACTATTTTCTTGACTATCAAAACAGCCGCTGTGCAAATGATAAGCTCGTGAAGATTATTACACTACAAAGTTTGATTTTTTCCTGTACGTTTTTTTAATTATTTCAAAATAACCTTCCGATATTTTACCGATTTAGTTGTACACACAGAATTAAAATATTTCAAAAATACGAAAGTTTAAAAAAGTACAGATGAAATAAACCGTTATTGTCAATCGAATACAGAAATATGTATTTGTATTACCTGGCCATAGCGTTGGGTTAAATACCTATACATACAAGTACCAATATTTTACGCTATAATACGGATGCGATATGTTTTCCCGCTTAACAAAGAGTTTCTTATTTAATTAAATTAGGATTTGGTCCGGTGACAATATAAACGCGACGAAAGCAAAACCGATTAAAGTTAATGTGTTTAAACAAACGTCGTTGTCGCAGCAGAGTCGTCTTCGTTGTCTAAGAACAAGTGATACCGTCTCGAAAATAAAAGGGACCCGGACTTGGCTCGGATTACAAAGATAAAAATAAAAGCTTTTTTCCAATGTGTATATTATATGCGCGACCGAGCCCTTTTCCTCCGTCGCCGCAATATAAACGGTCGCTGAGGGAGACGTCGCTTTGACAATTTTATACGCAATAAATATGAGTTTTCAGAGGACATAATAGTGTACGTCTTATTGACACGTTCATTAATGTTACGAAATAAAAACCACGGTGACGTAATAATATCGTAATAAAGTTTTCTTGTAACAATAGGTCACGGAGACCGATGGAGTTCGGTAAATATTACTAAAATCAGGCTGTGAAATGTTTTAACTATAAAATACGCTTTAATATGCAAACAGAAATGCACTTAAAATAAGTCATAAAAAAATGAAAACAAAGAATACTTAAGAAAGCACAATTTAGGAGTATTTAATAAATTGTATTATTAATAAATATTTTATGATTAAATATATTACGTGATTAATAATTACTAAAATGATCGCATTATTATAGTAATACGATGTAAGAATTTTTTATGTTCTCAAATGTCATAATGATGTTTTACTGAAATTGTTTTTGTCAACAACAACCAAAATAATGTTGATATATAAAATATAAAAATAAGTAAAAATTATCAATGAAGGAATTTATTGTTAAAACGAATTTGATTTGTTTGTCTTGATTTATAATCAGCAAATTAAAATATTATAATTTATTGAATATAGGTAAGGTAAAACCAACATATACTAATATAGAAACTACTAAAGAAACTTTAAAATGTTACACCTAAAATTTGTAAATAATTTTTATAAAACCAGTACACTACATTTAGAGCTAGCAAAAATATATAAAAACTACAAATTCACAGTTCTGATTATTAGTAATTGTAATATGATTTTTAACACTGCCATAGCCGCCGGATATTCGCGGCACTCGTGACTCACCGAATAAAAAAGTAAATGGGTATCGCCGTCACCGACTAAAAACGCCGGCCGAAAAGCCCGGATTGATTTGGTCGATTTTTTTCAATTTAATTCGTTCGCGTTATTGACTTTTGAGCTTTATGTGTATATATATATATAACCCAAGCCGTTTATAAAACAAATTCGCAAAACGAACGACGAGAGGGTGGCCGAATCAAAAGAGACCCGATATTTTAAAACGTGGAACAATATTTATGGTCATTTTTATAAAAACATAATAATAATAATTCCTCGACACTCAAAACGAAATGGATTTGTATTTGTGTGCGTGCGCCCACTGCACAGCTTACGTACAACTATACGCCGCGCGGGGATTGTATTAAATGGGGTGAAAGAGTGTGCTGCGCCGCGGTTCGTGATGTACGAGACGAGGCGACGTTATATTTTATAAATTCATTTCGTTTTTATACAGTTAGCCGTTTAATTGTATTTTCGTCGAGATAATAGCAGTTGAGTTGTATACGCGGTCATAATGGAAAACTTTATTATTTCGCGGGAATATATAATAATTTATAGTATATTGTTTGTGCTCTAGAGTCTAGACATGCGAATATGAATTATAATAACACTACTATATCTACTGCAGCTACTATACATCTGTACACTATTATCGTATATGACATTAAATGTATGTATAGAGGTACTTATTTCAAAACGAATTCGAAAACTTAACTTGTTAAAAAAGTTCTGAATTATCGTCGAAATTCATACAAGTATTTTGTAATAACAATATTATTACGGTAATGTTTAGTGAATAGGTTTTTAAAATCAAAATAATATCATCAAATTTGTAGCCTTGAATACATTTTATCGCAATTTCAATAATAAGTATAGAAATCACCAAAGGTGGTTAGGATTTTATTGTTTTAAATCAATTTCTTTTGCTATTTTGCTACTGCCGTTGAAAAAAAAATGAACGTTATATCCCTATTGACTGTTTTTTTCTAATAATCAAGTTTAATTTAATTTTCAACCGTTATAGAAAAATTAGCATTTGATCTATTAAATATAAATGTTTTTGCAATAATCATACACTCGTATCATTTACCAATAACCAAAGCTTAGTCAATATAGCTGTACCTATACGAAAATCATTTAACCAAACCAACAAAAATACGCGAAAAATATAAAAACATTTAATGCATTGCTTAAATTGAGTTATAACGACGTCCTCGTATACTTTCCGTCCTATAACATCACTGTCTGAGAGTATTTAATATTTAAATAATAATTTAATTATAAATACAAGAAAATTGACTTAGTGCTTAGACTAAGTGCTACTCTTTCAAAAAAGTCGATCATGTCACATAACTAGTACTATTATATTATAATTATTATAATTTTGGAATTGGTTATAAAAAACGAGATTAAACGATGCGAACTTTTTGCATAAAGTTTAAATGTTCAAATTACATAACATTGGGGGAAAGTTATCTTTTTTTATGACGGTAAATAAACTTAGTCGAAAATTATTTTGATTTTAGTATCATTATTTTAGTAATAAATGTAATGTTATAATTTTAAACTAATACTACAATTTTGTAACGTATTAATATCTCTTTTTCTTCGTTATTAAGCGTCTGACGTCAATTATCATTGTGATTTGGACTCTACCAAATATTAAATATACTAATTTTAAATCCCTACTAGCCTTTAAAATATAATCATAAGCATTGAACATATACGAAACATTAAATCAGACAGAAATAATCGAGTTTATGTGATTTTATCGACCATCTCAATTCATATATATTATGGGTAATATGCTAGTTATGGTCTACACTTCTTGTTAAAAGTTCTGGTCGATACACGCTTAAAATATTGTCAGCCAACGGGTAGTGTTATTAGGAAAACTACTGTAAAATCAATTACACGACCGGCACCCCCCGCGTGCGCGCAAGTGTTGATAACATGACCACTTGACTTTTGGGTGCAGGACAATCGTATATATGAAATCCTCGTTTTATTGCAATAAGCCTCTCTATGTAGGGGAGAGAGCTCGGCTGCATTCCGCTGATAATGCAATTTTCTTTAGTACACTGTGCCGTCGGATTAAAATGGGAATAAAATATTACTCTTACAACACACCACTGATAAGCGCGTTGACTTTTACGGTTAAAATAATTTTTTTACAAATATACTATTGGACTAGACACATAGGTGTATAACAGTTATATAAAACTTGAAAGAATTTAAGCAAAACACAAGATATATTTTAGCTTAGATTGATGTGTTTTACATGAAAAAATACAAGAGAAATAATTTAAAAAAATAAATAAATCATTGTTTTTGCAACAACATTTTGTAGAAGTCTTAAAAAGTCTCATAATGTATTAAATTTTCCGTAGTCAATAAAAATATGGTCTCTCAAAATGATGAAATATAATATTGCAATAAAAGTTGTCTCAAAAACTAATACTTTTTGAGAACGAGCTAAAGCGACGGCCTTCAAATTTTTAAAGTTTGTTTAAATTAGTTTTTATTAGTACCTATTGGTCTAAAATGATTTTTCATAATAAAAAAAAAATTGTTAATATACGCTGAATAAAAACAATTTAACAGAGGGTTTCAACTTTATACGCTAATATTTATCACTCAAAAAAAAGTTTACTGTACTCTATCATAATGATGTGGAAAGTTTTCCTACACGTGACGTTCATTAAATTAGATTTATCTATGCGCTGTATTCTTATTTACATAATACATCCGTGCAATTTATCGTTAAAACTAATTTTTTTTTACAAATAAATTGTTTAAATAAACTTACTTCTGGAATAATCGCATAACTGTGTTCTTCACAATGCTAGCCCACTCTGGCAGTGTTGGTGCCATGGCGATGTTTTCCGGGCTGTTCTGTTATCCGTACTGTAACAAATAACAATTAAATAATCAAAAACAATGTTAAGCTACTAATTCAAAACATTAAGTGATAGCTAAAGTATTGAAACATATAACAACGTCCAATATGATTTTGAAACATTATCATTAAACAAAATAATAGAAGCAAATAGCAATATTTAATATGTTTTATTCGTTCTCGGAATTTAAAAGGAAAATATCAGACTAGATTATAGAAAATAAGTAAGTAGGTGTTATTTGATCTTTCATAAATAATATAAATTTACTTTGACTTTGAATTTACTTAGAGAAAAGTTGATATACATTTATATATGCGTTTGAACAAAAATAAATAAATATTATTAATAAACAAATCGCACAGCGTAGATAATCTAGGTTATACAATTTAGTGAATACTTATAATGTCTTTTTGTATTATGTAAACGAAAATTCTTACAAATAAATTCTTTCTTTTTATTCTTAAAATATTACAATCAAAAGCTTTAGTACACATTTCAAATATTTCAATGAGTATAATCCGTTTTAAATTAATCATCATTTTTTAATAATATAAAAATAAATTAATATTTGTAATTTAAACATATATATATATATGTTTACAAATAAATACATTCAATGAATTTATTTATATAAAAACGAAAATGTTAATACCCTCTACTCATTAAAAAGAAAAAGTCTTTGACAGAGTTGTTTTTTATAATGTTTATTATAGTATGTATCAATAATGGTACATCTGAAAGGTACCAATAAGAAAAACAATCAATAAACAAATTTAAAAATGCTTACAACAAATAATAATGATAATAATAGTCTTTTAAATATATTTCTAAAAGTTCATAACTATACCTCGTCGTGCTTTATGACCAAATATAAAGTTGTATATATAATATATATATATATAGCTGACCCGGCAAACGTTGTTTCGCCATATATTTCCAGTGAATTTTGCAGTATAAAAAATAACCGACTTATTGTAAGTGCGTGGCGACGACGGCGTCTACGATTGAAAGAGGAATGGTGCGCGCATGCACGCAATTTCGGTAAAAGTTATGTAATAATATATGACGTTGCGAAATCCATACCTTTTGCGTAAACGTCGTCGGGTTTTCGCTTTAAAATTGTATACGCCTATCGAGCCTATCGACCAATGACTATAGATTTGCCTGCGATCGTAATCGACCGCCCAATGAAAAAAGTTCTATTGTTCATCGCACGCACGCAATTTCGATAAAAGTTATGTAATAATATGATATTGCAAAATCAATTCGTTTTTGGTAAAGATCTTCGGGTTTTTTGATGACATAATAATCCATGAAAAAAGTTCTATTGTTCATCGCACGCACGCAATTTCGATAAAAGTTATGTAATAATATGATATTGTAAAATCAATTCGTTTTTGTTAAAGATCGTCGGGTTTTTTGATGACATAATAATCCATACATATAAAATTCAAATTACTCGCTGATCGTTGCATCTCAAAATCTAGACCGTGAAAAGTTTACCCCTTCTTTTAAGGATTGAATTTTGGAAAATAAGTTTGTAGATTTATTTATATACATCCCCTAGGGGAGGTGCTCAAACGGGGATTTTGTATTATAAAAAATTACTAACCTATTGTAAGTATGTACGTATAAGTGAAAAGTATATTAATATATTATATTATATTTTAATTGAAAATGATTCGCAAAAAAATGTATAAACAATGATAATGGTCACTATGGTTACGGTATACGTACATATGTATAAATGGGTTATATGATATAAATGGACTGACTTTTTCCTATAACCAATAGCAACCATTTAAAATTTCAAAAGTACATCACAAAATTCCCGTTTCAGCACCTCCCCTAATTGGGTTTTTTCAATTTTTTTTTTCGTAAAAACCTTCTCCTGGCAATTACGAACAATTCAAAAAAAAAATTTGAGCCAAATCGGCCCAGCCGTTTTCAATTGATGAATTGTTTTACATTTTTGGCTCCATTTTTATATATATATATAACCGTTCCAGAATATTCTCGGCGCTCGCCACATATACGTAAATATTGAAAAAAAAACTATTCTATCTTTTAAGTTGGACCATATTATAAATGGTTACCAAATTTTATCAAAATCCGTTCAGTAGTATCGGAGTTTATCGCGAACATACATCGTGACACGAAATTTTTATATATATAGATATACGTATAAACACAAAATGTATGAACCCAAAACAAGAAAGATAACCTCGTCCATTAAGATATTAGCTACACTTGGCATAGATTCAACACGAACTGATATCACTGGTGAACAAGCTAGTCCCGAAAATAAATAAATCATTTTGAAATGAAACTTTTTTTTTATACGGAATTACTTTTTCAATTTTAAAAACCGGACAAGTGTATTTTCATGTTTAAATCGTATAATAATAATAAATGTGCCTCAACAACAAGTTTTATATTTAAAAACGTAAATTTTTTATTTTCACATTTTATATTAATTAAATTCATACATATGTATAATATTATACACTTAAATAATAATCGTTGTATAAATTCCAGTGTAGGTACTAATTACTAATAGTTAATTTATTCTTACTGAGTAAAACCTAACTTAAAAAATGAGAAACATTTATGTTTAAGAATATTATTTTGATATTCTTAAAAATTATTTTGAAAATGTAGTTTTAATACATTTTTAATATTTTACTTTATTTTATATCAAATAATCAATATATGCGTCGAACTAAATGATAGATATTGATACCAAATGAATAATGTATGGCAAATAATAATGTAAGATTTGGAAACAAATAAATTGTTTTCCTTCTGAAAATTATAAGGAAACCGATGATTTTAAATGACGGCAATATTCAATACAGTAACGTCAGTAACATTATTATTAACGTTTAACAATTCTATATTTAAATACTAATACTATAGGACGTATTATGAACGAATCTTAAAATCTCAAACTAAAATTTGTTTAGTAATACATTATTTATTTAGTTATACATTATTATGCTTAATTTTAATATAAGAATGTTGTATGTAGAAACTAATAATAATATATTTTATAATGGAAAAAAAACTATAACTAACGAACAACAGATATATTTTTTTAATTGATAAATCTAAAATTGTTATTTGAAATCTGATAAGTACTGTGCACGATTTATATCGTTCTCGTTAAATTAACACCAATTCGATTTATTTTATTTTTGCATATTTAATAAATATTTAAAAACTGTTATTGCGTAATATCGTGATTTTGTTTGTAGCTTATATTGTTACTTTAATAACTGGAAATCACGTTTATTGGAGTAAAAACTATTCTAAACTGGTGAATAACAATTTCTCAGAGCATGATAAATCCGACTTTGATGATCCAAAATAAATACCGATAAAATTAGGAATACCTAAATTCGATAAATCGTTATTATCCAACGAGAATATTCTCTGAGGCGAAGAAGCGAAGTAATATTATAATACAAAGTTATATTAGATTTACGGCAAATATTAATTGTACAACAACTTTTCAATAATATTATTTGCCTGTTTAACGCGCACATTTACAAATACTCAATAATTTGCACGGCATTCTTTAAAAAAATATTATTTTAAAGTAACAGCATTTAATTCAAGAAATAATCTTCCCTTTCTAGTTCATCATTGCTCTAGCAACTAAATTTTCAATAGTCCGGAGTATCGATATTTAAGACATTGTAATAATATGAAAAATACTGATTTTTGTTTCGAATCACTCGCCAGAAAAAAATTGTAATGAACATTGGTTATTATAACTAGGCATAATGGGAATTTTCTCTCTCTCTCTTTTATATAATAATAATTTTAAGTTTATGTTTTACCTGTAATAATCTGGACTCCATTGGGGTGTAAAATTTAAATAAATAAATAAAAATGCATAATGCATACTACAAAAACGCATTGATTCGAATAAATAAAATAAAAAAACACAATACTCTGATATTTCCAATCGCGCTCGTTTTGCACGTCTTTTGTGCGTGACATAGATAAATCCATTACCAACGATAACGACTTGCAAAAACAATAATAAAATTATAATACGTACCATGTCGGCCCGGCAGCGGCTGCGGCGGCGGCGGCGGCGGCGGCGGCTACGGCAGCGGCAGCGACGACGACGACGACGACGACGACGACGGCGAAAGAGCGCGCGTATATTATGTCCGTTCGATTGGTGAAACGGCGGCCGAGCGGCGGACGACCGGGCGGACGCGGAAAATCCCCGGGAAAGCCGAAGCGCCGGGTCGGGCGGGCAGTCTCGGGCAGGGCGCCGGCGTGCCCGGGATCCCGGAGTGCGGCGGCGCGGTTGGCCGGCGGGGCGGGCGAGCCGCCAATGACGCGCGCCAAAGCTCGCCCACGGCCCCGGGGTCCCCCTGCCGCTCCGGTTACCGCAGCCGCGAGTCGCCCGCCCGCCGCCCACGCCCGGGTCATTGCGCCGATCGCACCTGGCAGGTGCGCCGCGAGAAAATGGCTACACCGCGGCGGGCGGAAAAACGTTCGTGCGGAAAACGGGTCGCGCCCCACCGCCGATACATTTGTTTTATTTTTTTACGTCATCGTTTTTTGTTTCGACCAGAACGGGAGAAAAAAAAAACGATTCCGCTGGAAATATCGTCATCGTCTGTCTGGTATATTATAATATCCGCGCGGCGTCTGAACGGGAATCCAGCGAGATCGCTATTATTGTATAATACCTATATTATTATATTATATCGTCCGACGGCGATCCGAATAAAACCGCGGCCGGTCGATCGCCAACGACGAGCCTCGAAAATCTATTTTCTTCGCACCGATTCTATTCTCGTAGGGTACATCGTTTCTAAACGGTCACTTTGTACGGTTGATTGTTAAAATCTGTACCACGAGATCAATTTGTACGGATAAAATACCGATGTATACACCCGAAGGAGGTCACTCGGTAGAGTTAAAATAATACTGCTGCATAATACAAACCTAATACATACATAATCGATAACATAATACATTCGTAATAACTAATAAGCTATTGTGGTGGAAAATTATAAAGGGAGAATAGCTTCTGATTTTCAGGGTTCGAATAAAGTATCAAACTGAATTAAATGTAAAACTCTGATATGCCTATACTATAATATAAAGGTACATAGGAATAAACTCAGTCCCGCGTCGTTAAGAGACATCTCTAAAAGTTAAGCCTTGGAAAAAACCAAATATGCATGCCGTACTTTTTTTTTAGTTCAAACAAACATGGACCTACACAAATACATTTCTATATGTTCAAAAAAGCTCGATATCGAATAATTGTAAGGCTCTGCGGTATATCCTTTGCAACCCATAAACCTTCGCATTCAGGTACCTATAACAATGGGATATGATCATAAACTATTTTAGAGTATTATAATACTAATGTATTTTCACTATATTATATATGCATGTATATATTATGTTCCCTTGCATATAAATCATTGATAATAATCTTTAAATTTAAATGGAGTTCAAATACACCATTAACTCTCGGGTCGTCGATTTATATTATTATTATTATTATTATTATTATTACTGTGCGATACTGCTGAAGTGATAGGATTTTCGATCGTTTTGTTTTGATGTAGGTACCTACAATCATTAATAAGAATTACGTACACCCGTTTGAAGAGCGTTTCATTAAGTATTCATCAGAAAAATTTGACGTTGCTATTCTTGTTTACTAAAAAAACGTTCGATACAAAACAAATTATTCTAAGATTTTAAATTTTAATTGAAAGAGAAAATAAATATTTGATCTGCGAAAAAGTATTTTCTATACTGGTATTATTGCATAAACAATATTAGTGGAACGGTGGAACTAATGCAAATGTTTTATTAAATTTACTCATTTTAGAAAGATTTACTTATGATTTCAAGTTATATATTTCTAAGTGTAAGGTATATTATTCTAATATAAAATATCATATAAATGTAAGTGCTTCTCGGTATCATAAAATATTATATAATACAGCAAATGTCATAATAAAATATATATTTTCCGAGAAAACGAGATAGTTTTTATTATTATAAAAAAAAGATAAGTTACAATACTTGGATGAAATACATAATAGAACAAATGATTGATATTGATGAATTATTCTTATAAATCTGTAATCAATGCACCATTGCATTTGAAAAGTAATTCTAAATGAAGAGAGGTAGGTGTATATTAACCTCTATTTCTAAAAATAATTTATAATATTATTAGTCATTTTTTGATTCAGAACATTGAAGAAACTTTTAACAAAAAATTAACTAAAATTTTGTAGAATACAAAATCATTATTTTTTGTTCAAATCATCATCATTCAAATCATCTCGTCAAGATTTATACTTAGCTTATAACATAAATTATGATTATGAATTTTTGATAAGTTATTAATTTATTATACAACTAGAACAATATGTGTATTGTGTAAGTTAAACTTTGCATTCAATTTCCAAGCATTTTTATAGAAAAAAAAATTATTTTATCAATGTTTTACGAATAAAAACTAATAATTTCGAAAATTTATGGCACCATCCGTTTCTATCTCAATTATTCGTTTAGTCATAACATGTTAAAATTATTTAACGTTATTCGACACACCGTTATCGTTGTAGACATTTACCTAACCTAACCTATACGTCAGAATTTTCGCCAAAACGTTTTCACGGTATAAATCACGACCAGCTTCTGTTTCCGACACGATGTCGGTGTACGTATTATTATTATAACTATTATTATTATTACCATTATTATTATTGCCTATTCGTCGCCGTCGTCGTCGTCGCCATGGAAAACTCATCGATCCGCCAAACTCGGCCGGCGCAACGGTGTGTTTTACATGCATCGTACTCATAAAAAACGCATTACACGTGCGTGAAATGTATGTGTATGCGTCATGCGTGTTGCAGACGCTGCAAAATGTATTTGTACCCGAAATATTCTACACACGAGAAATTATTATCGTTTTATTTTTTCTTTTCTGTTGCCTTTGTAAAAGGTACGATGCCTATACGGTTATAATACGGTGAGTGGGGAAACAAAATTATAAGTTTCCAAGGGGGTCAACCGTGGTACGATTTGTGGATTTCTTGATGGGCGAGGGCGAAGCGGGACACTCCTAAACGGCCAGGGTAAAACAAAAAAAAAAAATAAAAGAAGAGAAACTTTATTCGCCATCCTCTACAGAAATCAATACCGAGTAGCTGCGGCATATAACGTAGTTTCTCTTGTGTAGGTATATAATATTATATTATACGATATAGTAGTTCTCCTCGTCCCGGCCAGATTTAACCGAGATGACAGAGAGGGAAATTAGATGAAATCGTTGGTCACATACGAAATTATGACGAACAACGCTGTAGGTACCGATTATATATTTTACTATAATGATTCAAAATGGAATCAATTCGTTTTTATACTTAAATTACAATGTTATCGTATACAGCGCGTGAGAGATAAATCGGACTTTTATGTAGGCGATACGTTTGCGCAAACTCAAGGTTTTATAAAACGTTTTTGTTTTACACGCCCAAACTGATGGTTTTAAAAATCGATTTATATATGTATTATACTTATACGCTGTACAATATGTACAACGATAAAATTGATATAAGCAAACTTCATGGACCGGACACAGTCTATAAAATATTATACAGCTTTTGATGATGCGTCGATTTTCCTTATATGTATATAAGTTATATCTATATGTATATATTTTATATATATATTGCATCCAGATGTATCCGGAGACCCCTTTTCATACTGTTGTATAAAACTATTTATTTATTTTAGTTATATTTGACGGTGAATTGTATTCCTGATAAGAAGTGAAAACGGTAACAATTTTATATCGTTAAAAATAAACGATAAAATCTAAACTTTGAGTAATTAATTCATTTCGTTATAAACAGTTAAAAAAGTTCTTTCAGTCTTTAGTAAGTGGATTGCCGATAAATAGGTTAAAAGTATACTTGACACGCACGAGCATTTTCCTTAAGTGCTGCTCTCGCACATATCTTGTGGCATGTTCAAAGTGTAATAGGATGTAGGTGCTTAATAATATACTATACGTCTATACGTTTAGGTTCGTTGCGTGTGTAGTAACTGAGTTCAATAATTTCATTAGGAAATTTAAAAAAATAGGTTAGGTTATAATTTTTTTTTATCGTAAAATTAAACAAAAGATATTTTCGATATAAAAATTAAGTATATTTACTCGAACTAGGGGAGTTTGGCGGTTAAAAACGAAGCGTTTGCCTAAAGTAAATGTAAGGCGGCGGGCAAGCGGTGTGGGCGACAGGGTCTCATTGTTAACCCTTCTATTGGAATTGATACTGCAGCAGAGTGGTGTCTAATGGCTTTATGGCTCTATTTTATATACATACTATTTGAGATATTATCATTACAAGTATATAATAGTCTGATATACACATGCAAAACTGCAGATAACGGACGATTTTTGTCACACAAAAGAAATATTTCCATCGAAAACCGGTATCGTCTATACAGCATCATATCACAGTGGTAGTGCAGTTATGCTTAGGCGTGTACACGGGGTATGCAGGATAAATATATTTACATACCAAACTAGAAAAGCAATTTTATCTAAAAAGAAGTAATATAATAATATTAACAATTATACCTAATGTGTGTGGTGTTTCTAAAGCAATGGAACGAACTCGAATGGTTTTAAGGACATTTATATTTTGAGAGCACATTTAATCTGCTGCAAGCCCTGCGAAAAAAGTCTACGCATGTGGCATGTCACCTACGCAAATATGTGAACGGAAAAATAAACAATTTACCGCCGCTGTTTACCAGCTACAATGGCGATCTGGACGCCGCCGTACAGCAACCATATCAACGCGCGCGTGTTTATCGCGACCATCATAACAATGAAATAATTATATAATATGTAATATTATTATTGGTAACGTTTATTATAAGACGGTAATTCGTAAATGTATCGAATATATTGAATATATATATAATATATTCATGCCATTCAGTTTTAAATCGTCGATCATTTGATTATCGACCGTTTGATCGTTGATAGCGACGTGTTAACAAAATATAAACAATTTATTATAATATAGGTATATTGTAATAATATTATCGAACACGGCGTTGACCAAGGTGCAGTGTCGCAATCGTATCTCGCGACGATGACCTCAAACTTCGCGTCACCACCACCGCCGCGGTCGATCAACGGCGAGGACCACAAACGAAATATCGGACTGCCGATTTATTTTGGAGACAATTATCAGATCGGAGACGGAGAGTTGGAAAACCGGTACAGATCGGATTTGCAATCGACGGTCGGCGCGGACGAGGGCCACAGCGAGGCTTCGGTGCCGACGGAACAGTGTAGCGAGGGCGACGGAAACTTAACGGAAGATCCTCGTGGACACACGGACCCTCTGGTCAAAGACTCCCGCATAGTGGGCCCCCTGAACATAATGGCGGCCGCGATCCCGGAAAACTATAGGTTCACGGGGGGAGTCATGGTCGCGTGCAACTCGCACGAACAGCTGACGTTAACAGGTACAGACGAAGAATACGGATTCGAATTCGAACACGATGATGATGACTCCGCAGGCTTTGAAATATTCTTCGATTCCTCGGACGAGTACTCTGACGAGTCTACGGACGAGTCACCCGCGGAGCGACATAGGCAACTACAGGACGACGACCGACCGATTAAGAGACGCAATAATTCCGCTGGACTCCTACTGCAACGGGAGCCCAAACGCAATACGAAAAACGCGAATCGCGATGACGGACGCGCAGACAACCGTTACAACAAGTCCACGCCCAAGAAAAAGAAGAAATAATACTTCGTGGATCTCCGTGTAAACAATAATTTACGTACACAATATTATGTTATTTTACGTGGTCGACTGCGATCAATTAAATCTTGGTATAACATTACCTACATTCCTCGGGGCGACACTAAATTTATTACACTGTGTAGAAACGATTTTTTTTTTTATAGATCTCTTAAATAAATTGATTTCAAGTAAGTATTGAGAATCATATTATTATGTGTGTATATATATATACGCGAAACATTGTGTTTTCCTTATAAAAAAATATAGGAATGCTAGTCATGCTAATAACGCTTCGGAAGACCAACAAAAATACGGATGTTTTGTATAAATAGACGCTACAGCTGTAATAATTATATAGCAATTTTATTAACTTACCGGAGATTTCCGCCATTTTTTTTTCACAACTGCGCATCTGCCGTTTTATCTCTGCTGACCATAAACACGTAGACACCAATCGTTCTGAAAATATTTCATCTCCATCCTATCCAACGCATTTTGTTTCACACCTACGGACGAAGCAGAATTGATAAAATCGAAAGCACTAATTCGCACTGGCAAACGACCGAATGGACGGGAAACGTTTCGAAAAACACGACATTACGTAATACGAACACAACGACGCGCGACGCTGACGAAAGACTACCGCAAACGGAAAATATAAGCATTGCAAATGGATTTCAGATGTGACTGTACAGTTAGTACGATGTTTTTTGTGTCTCCTGAAAAATTGTAAATTTGGACGTATCTCGTTATTGCACTGGGGCCTTCAATTTTAACCAGAATTCAAATGTTTCAATATGTTATACTATATATATGGGTATTTTAATTTATAAAGATATCTAACGGCTATCTTATGGATAATATAATTTTTTTATAAATATCTTGAGGTTATCTATTAGGCATGCAAATAATATTTATAAACATATCTTATGATTATCTAGTGGATAACGGAATTTATATTAAATATCCTATAGCTTTTATTAACGAAGATCCAGTAGATATTGTATTTGGATATTCCAAAAAGTATATCTAATGGATATATTTGTGCTGTGTGAGAACCGTGATGGCAGATAAAAAAACACCCACACAATTGTGATAAAATCAATACATTCCTCATTTGATTCAGAATCTTAAAACAAAATAAAAAACCTAAACAAATTTATTTAAAGCGAGAAACAATTGCAGGTCACGTTTGAGCGCTCGCCAAATTATTAGAATATATTGAGTTAAAAAACATCCGATCGATTTATAAACAATTGTGTGACAATTGGTATTTCAGTCGCGCGAACCGTAAATTGTATACCCGTTGTGGTACGTGTATGTATTCATAACGACTTATATGAGACGTGAATGCCTCCGAATGATTGCCACTGTAAAATAATATTCTGTATATGCCTTTTCTGAATTGACAAACACCGTCGATTTGTTCACGTCAAATCGACGATCAATCTACTTATCGTACTAGACGTATAGATTCCAATTTTTTTTTTTAAAGAAGAAAGCAGAATATATAAAATCCCACTCACATTTACCATTGCCATCGCAGACTTGATATTTCTCTAGATTATTTAAATATTTAACATAGTTTTCACAAAATTATTTTAGTTTTTATTAAAAAAGTTTATTGTTTTGAACTTAAAAATTGTCACATACAATTAAACATCTAAATACTTCTCAATTCTTGAAAATCATTCATTTTTTCTATTATCATTTAACACTTTGTATTTATTATTCAACAAAAGAGCAATTTAAGAGGTACTAAGAAGTGTTTATCACTCTCTGTAGTTTTCATATTAACATTCCCAATTTTTTTTTTATTAGGTTTAATTTTTTTTCAACAACAATAGGTACTATGATATCCTTGCGATTGAATTTAAACTTTAACTTTAATTGATCCCTTGCGAAATAACTTTTTTTTGTTTAAGGTATTTGAAAAGTTTAGTGATTTCAAAAAGATATTAGTACCTATTAATAATGTTGAGATAGTGAATTTTCAATATTAAACTAAAGTATATATTAATTCTAAATATGAATTAACTTGATGTATACCTTATCGTCTACCTACTATTGTGGTTTTTTTTTTTGCATATGACTTCATTCAAATTGCATCCCACGTCTCTAAAAAAGTTATAAAGAAAACAAGTAGGTAGTAAATTAAATTGGTGACTATGTTCCAATAGCTGGGATCAATAATAGACAAGCGTAACTATTCATATTGTTTATGTATGAAAATGCAATATCGATCATCATAGCTATAAAAGGTGCGCTGAAAATAATATTATAATGTAAATAATTCCAAATAAATTATGAAAATATGAATGAATCTATTGATAATTGCTTTTACCATTGCCTTATGGTATAGTTACTAGAGCGAGGCAAAGCACAAAGATGCTGTAATTTGTCCGTTTCGTTATTAAGATTTATAAATATGAAAAAAAAAACTTCGCTCAAAGAAAATCAAGAAAAATACTTTTCAAGTGGTTATTTCATATTTCATTATTTACACCAGTAAATAAGTCTGAGTTATAATATTAAAGTTCACTTTAATTATAATTCACTTTTATCATTTTTTTTTATTTAATACTTCAAATTCTGATGAAATTGTAATATTTAAATACAGATATTACCTACAGACTACAACTGACACTTATTAAATATAATTATTTATGAAATATTAATATACAAGTACATTATTATTATATATTTTATCAGTAAAACCTCTCTCTTCCTTTTTTTCCGGTTACAGATTTTTAAACATCTTCTGTCTGAGGGGTGCTATTTTGTCTTACGCCACCAGCCCTGTTTAAGCCATAAGCGTTAATTATATATGTATATACACTATATATAATAACGTCCGCGCAAACTATTTTCACTTATCAAAAAAATAAAAACAAAACCTCTTTCAATTTAAGTATAATAATATTGAACAGTCTTTCAAGTTTCATTTACCGTCTCGGATTCGAGGAATTTAAAACGTTGAATATTAAATTTACTGTACATATTACATAGTATAATAATTTAAACGAGTCACGTCTCGCGTAGCTATATTTATACACCATTACTAATACCCATCGTAAAGTTTTAAATCATATTTTACCTCGGCGCAGGCGATTAAAATTTATAATAACTTTAAATCGAGTCTTGACGGAGTTTCGCGTATAAAAATCTAATACACATTATGTACGTCAAATCAAGTGTAATTCTTCGGGCGATTTACATCATAAATCACAATCATAATATTAATATACACACATTACCTATTTCTATAAACAATACGCGTCCGTCGTTTGCGATGATTTGTTATAAACATCTTTATTAGAGACAATTCAGGACTTCAAATTACGATCACGTTTAACAGCAATAGAGTGTAGTGATTTTTTTTTTTCATCTTTTATTCGAAATTAAAAGGAAATTAGAAAAAATATATATACACGTGACTGGTAATGTAAATTTACACCGAATTTCAAATCACAAATGTTAAATAAAAACTATTGTGTCAATAGTTATCAATATATTATATGTCATATTAATTAGTAGGTAATTTTATCTCTTTTATAGTGTCTCTTTTATGCCCCGCTATATACGCGTCATTGACTTGAGATTTAAATATTTGAACCATAAATATATGGTTCAAATTATTATTATTATTATATTGTAGGCGTTGTGCGCCGCTGATACGCGTCGGTCCGCGAAATGCATCGCTTTGGGTGAGGGTGTAGTTACGTGATAGTATCTATTTTTAAGGCCGTGCCCGAGTTTGGAAAAAAGGATAATAATATTAAACAATAATTGTAAAAAGACCGTTCGGTGGGAACATTTTATACGCTCTTTATACGCATGACGTTTAGATCGCGGCGTAAAATAATGCGTCGTTCGCGTATGCACAGATTAAGTGCTCTCCCGGTCGTTTGCCGCCGAGTCAGCGATATCTGGTCCGTCGGGTGTTGCGCCGCCGCCGCCGTGAAAGGGGTCGGCGCGAAGGAGACTTTATTAAAAAACGCGGTCGCGTGCGCGTGCAGCGTGTGTGCGCGACGGCGCCGAACGTAATAATGTACTACTGCACTCGTGTACAGTGTATTATATTATTATTAAAATGCGCATCCGCCGCCGCGCCCGAAGACAATGGCCGCGGGTAATAATTAAACGGCTTCGTACACGGACCGCAAATCGGGGTGGAAAAAAAAAACCCGTGTACGCCGTAGAAACCTATTGAATTTTCGTCCGTTTCGCCCCGCTCTTTTCGACCGTGACAAAACGTTATAAAGCGGCGGTCACCTACATATTATTATAATATTAAATACGTTACGTGACGCGACGTCATTATTACATTATTGTACACGACGTATTAAAAATTACACGTGTATATTTTAATATATTATATTGTGGCGTATGGATTTAGGTGATTTCGTTGGACATTTGGTCCGGACCGAAAACCCGGCGTTTTGAATCCCGACAATTTGTAATATTTTATCGTATTTAATTCAAATTTAAATATATATATATATAATATATATAATACTTATAGTATCGATAGATTTAATTAAACAATAAGCGTAATACTCGGATATTAGATTAAATAGCTGATATTTACTATTATTAGGTATTTAGTATTTAATTTTCTTATTTCAACTATTCTATTTTAGCATCAATGTGTTGGGATTTAAATTGTAGGGGTTATAAACGAATCCCATGGACATTGCCAAGCCGAAAAGTCAGCGATTTTTTTTTTTTAGAGTTTTTTAACTCAACTAGCGTGTTACTCTTAGAATACTTATTAGAAATATATTATGATAATTCGGTAGGTATGTATTACCTTTTGGTCGATCTGATCTTACGCGTTCCTTTTATTTTTAGTTCCTGAAGAAGACTCGGAGACACAGCAGATGTCCGCAAATAGCCGATCGTCCCATTCTAGTGTTCTGAATTTCTACTGTTTATTTAAAAAATCAAAAAATCATCATATATGTAGGTAGTTGCTGAAAGTCAAAAATTTATACCGAAAATCAACTTACAAATTATTATAGGGTTGTGCTTCATTAATGTAAGTTACAAACGATTCGGTAAAGTACGATTTTTGGGTAAAGTCAGTTTTGACTAAACTCAAAAATCTGATTTTACAATTAGAAAGCAAATCGATGTCTGATAGTGGTGGAATGGTCTGTAAATCGAACATATATAATATTTAGATCAATGATTCGTCCTATATACACACAATCGAGTGTTCGCAAATCGAACCGTCGACGAGAGAGCTCGTTTTTAAGCGCCTCATTAGTGTATATATTTAGTATTATGAGGGTCATTTCGAGGGATGACGTCGGTCGTAAGTACCTGCAGCCCACCGTCAATAGCCCTCAAAACGCTAAACAATAAACGGTACTATCTTTTAAGCTCTCAAATTGCGCGTGTCGAGAACGGTTACCGCTGCAGACTGTACGTTACATCTAATACTGGTAAAATAATAGCAGTTGTCTGCAGGGGTGGGACCTAGGGGGATACTGTAATATTCCCCCGCGTATTTATTTTATTTTGCGTACGGACCTCTTAATCTGGATCAAAACCCTCGTGAATTGAGGACTGTCAAAGATAATTAAATTCAAATTGAATGGTCCTGGTAGATAATTATGTGACGTTTACGGAAACGGAAGCCAACGTTTTGTGATCGACAGTTAATTTTGAAATTTAAGAAGCTTAAAATTGTAGGGGTACAAAAAAATGGACTTCACGCATGCACGTAAAATATCATTGGTTTCACTCAAATGAATAATAGTAAATTGTAATTTAGTTTCCTATTTAATATTATTGACGACCGGTAATGATCAGTATCGTTATTGAACAGAATTAATCGTTATTTAAATACTATATCTGATACTAAATGTGCACGTTAAACATGACATTTCTCATCTGCACATTTATTACATCGATACGACGTCAATGAAATATTAAATTTACAAATTTTTTTCTGAACCTGTTTCGGGACTGTCTTATTTTTAAAGAACTGGCAACTTTCGGGCATGATAAATGTTTGAAAAATGGTTTGTTATTAACAATATTAGAAGCTGACTTATTTCTTTGACAGTATTAATTGATGAGCACTGACAAAATGGAAAAATATTTGTGTTTCAAAATGAATCAATTTCCTACGATTAGTATTTGAGAGAGGTAATAAATAGGGTATTCGCCTCTCTCTTGAGTTTTTTTACACATTTAATATTATTATATAGTATGTATTTAAGTGTATATTGAAATTCCATAAAATAATTTAAAAATTTGACAATTTTGGTTTTTAATAGTCAAAATATTTCTTTGTTGGATATAAATCACATACAAACAGTGAGTTTGCATAACGATTTTCAACTTTAAGGCTTGATTTTACTTTTTTATTTGAAATTCATCAATTGAAAAACATATGAAATAACTATTACAGATGTAAAAAGTAGTTTACCTTAACCTATATTCCAATGTATTTCAATAGATTTCAATACATGATATCACGTATGAAAATTTAATTTCTTCTTATACACTTATGCGTGCTATATTACTTTACTATTTTTAATTGAGCTAAAAAAAATATAGTCAAAATCAAATATGAATTAAGATCGATCAACTGAACTAGTAATGTAATTAAACGCATAGATAAAGTTATTGATGTGTTTGCTACCTAAACCCAGTAGAAATGAAAATGAAATATAGATTTTAGAATTTCGTTAATTATAATAAAAATTATTAAAAATATAATCACCATATATATATGACTAGCTGACCCAGCAAACGTTGTCTTGCCATATATTTCTAGTGAATTTTGTAGTATAAAAATAACTAACTTATTGTAAGTGTGTGGCGTCGGCGTCTATGATTGAAAGAGGAATGAAGCGCACACGCAATTTCGGTAAAAGTTATATAATAATATATGACGTTGCAAAATCCATACCTTTTGGTAAACATCGTTGGGTTTTCACTTTAATTGTATACGCCAAGGCCAATCGGTTGAGCTTATTGACCAATGACAATAGATTTGCCTGCGATTGTATTCCACCGTCCAATGAAAAAAGTTCTATTGTATTCGTTCTTTTGTTCATCGCACGCACGCGATTTCAGTAAAAGTTATGTAATAATATGATATTGCAAAATCAATACCTTTTGGTAAAGATCGTTGGGTTTTTTGATGACATAATAATCTATTCATATAAGATGCAAATTACCATGCATTCGCTGATTGTTGCATCTCAGCCTGTGTAAAGTTTTTCCCGGTATGAGGGAGAAATAACGTTCTTCATTTTCAACCCCTCTAACCCCCTTAAGGGTTGGATTTTGAAAAATAAGTTAATAGATTTTTCATTATTTGATTTACAGAATATGTATGCTAAGTTTTAACACTCTTAGGATTGATTTTCTTAATTTTTTGATCTCTTTCCCAAAAAACAACAGAAAAAGAGTTTATTTTGTATTTAACTTATTATTATACTCGTATAGTATAAACTCAATACGTTATTATAAATAATATTAAGAAAATTGTATACGTATGATTCATACATACACATATAATAGACTAAATGTTACATTTGAATTGTAAATTTTGTCGCCTCAATACACGTACAGTTAAAATTGTCAATATTAATATACACCAAACTCTTTTCAAACAATTAATAAAAAGGAAAATATATTCATAGTTGACAATTTGAAATTATATGCAAAGACCAAGTTTGATGCGTTACTTCCCCTCTATACTAATATGTAACGAGGTTTCTAGACCATTGAATCCACAGCTTCGGTAACATAACAAACAAATTATAAAAGTTACAAACAATAAAATATTTAACATCTGAGTACTATGAAGAAAAAATTTTTCACAATCGTTTGCATGTTTAAAAAACATATTTCAATTCAAAGTACCATATAATATTTATTTTGACCATAATTTACAGTATACAGTTAAGTATTAAGCACAATGGATAATGTCATTGTATTCCACTTCCAAAACTTAAATTTTAAACAATACAAATAAATCATAGTATATAACAACCATACTTATACATATAATATATTGTTGACATGAAATGTATGAGTGTGTGCGAGTGTTAATATATAAATTATGTATAAACATTACAAAAACGCAAAACATCGAAGCATGGCTAAATACTTCGTTAAAAGTAATTTTGTAATTTTTTTTTTTAAGCGTTTAGCCATGCACCATAGTATGGCTGCTACACATCATATTTTGTATATATATTAAATATATATACATCATATTAAGTATTTGAGTAAAAAGTCAATATCGATATCGGAGCTCACATTAGAGGAATGTGACGAGGTATCTATAGGAAAAAGATCGGCATGATTCCCACGATTGGCATATTGCATTGAATGTTACACGTATTTAACAATTTCTTTTGATTTCGAAATAAAACGCACCTACTCTCGAGATACCTACATGACTAGTGTGTAGGCTTGGCTGTCGATAAGAGTTCATACAATTGACCTGCAGCCTTGAGTGACGCTGAGACCAAAGTAGCCTAAGGGAAACAGTATCCATATTTTTCACATAGCAAAGAAACAAACAGAAAGCAAAAACTGTTCTGCCATTTGTGAAATAAACTTTTGGATTGTAAAATAATAATAACATGATCCGTCGGTCGTTATTGTTTTCATGGTGTTTTCCTCTTTATATTAAATACGCGTTAAAACCACTACGGTAACATTGAAAAAGTGGTTGACATTTAATAATTGTTTTTGAATCGCGTGTCCTTCAGTCTTTATGAGAAATCATATGAAATCTTAATCTATTTGACTAGATGTATAAAATTAAAAACGCTCAAACTCTGAGCGTTTTGATTAAGTTACATTACAATATGTGTACAGAACATTCCATATATTATTAGTATATAAAGTATATCAACGCCTCAAATGGCTCTAGGGAATCACTTTTTTTTTTAATTTGGCTACCCGAATGGTTTGGACAATACTCTGAATGAACAATAGAATAATGAACTATTACTAACATAATAATAATAATAATAATAAAAAAAAAAATAATACAATGTTTACTTAATACAAGCCATATGCTATTGTACAACTTAAACAACTACTAGTAATATAGAATACAAAAGAAAGAACAATATTGAATTGATATGTCTACCAGTTAAAAAAATATAATCATTATATAAACTAGACTAGGGGTTCATAAATAAATATAGTCAAAAGTATATCTGAAAAGTAATAAAAATCATTAAAATAACGACATTGTCATACCAGTTTGGTCACCTTTGGCAAATCCGAAGTACGCCATAAAAATTTAAACATCCAAACAGTTAAATCAAATAACATAATACTATCATCACAACGATTTTCAAGATAATAAAAAGTAAAGATCGTTTAAGCAATTGGAAAGGAAACATATGCGGTGTACATGTACGTATATTACATCAGTGATTTACACAATTTTCCCACCCTGTTATGATTTTATTTTACTCTTGAGACAATTTTGCATAAAAAAAAAAAAACTACACTCTCATGTGTTAAACATATACATTTATATAGGTACAAATACAAAATATTGGACTCGTATAACTTCAAATAGAAACTTTAAATAAAAAATACTCTTACGATAATATAAAAAAAAAATTAAGTAAGAAAAACCTTAATGGCGGGGACACATTAATGTATGTATGTACTATGTATGTATTACTACTAGTATGCCTTACTAGAAAAATACGACGGAACGCCTTCTCAACAGTCTTCCACGTCACTAGGAGCATCGAGGGCTGTGTGTAGTGTGACGGCTACACCTCTATTCACGCTAACTGCCGGATAGAAGACACCGTACAGACCGCAGAAAGCCACTGGACCCTGGAAGATAAAAATGTTTATAGCCGTAAGTTTGACATGAGTTTGGAAGCTCGTTAGAAGCAGAATGGCATACCTGTGGTTCGTCATTAACGAAAAAGGACAATTGGTGCTTGTTCAAATCCAAGAGCACACCGATCGTGGAGCCCACCTGAATGCCTCCCTCGCATCGCTGTTCATGACTGCGACAGTGCATAAACCAAGACCTCTGCTTGTCAATATACATGCTCCAGCCAGATTCATCTTTGCCTAAACACATCAAAAATAAATAAATAATTCTTAATAGAAGAGGGGAAAATGTTAAGTCATACAGTGTTCTACTGAAATCTGATAAATATGAAAACTTCCGTTCGGTTATACATTTTACAGCTATGTCTTAATAATTGTTATACTTCAACGCTATAATTAACATTTTTTTATCTTTTTGAGAATTATAAGGAATTTAAAGAATAAAAAATAAAAATTTAAAACAAAAACAACATAACCATACATTTGTATTTATTTATTTGTAAACACAACTTTTTGAAAAATGTTGGTGTATACAACTATTTAGTAATTTTATCTATTTATCTGCTTTAATCTTTCTTTTTATTTTAAATACTTTCCAAAATTGATTAATATTTAGCTAATATTTTTCTGGTAGGTAAATCAATGTTATCAATATAAGTAAGGCTAAAATAATACTAATATTTTTATCTAAAATAAAATCATAAAATTACAATTTTGAAAGAAATAAAATAAAATGTTTAGTTTTAGTTTTAAAAATCGAATAAAATATAACAATTATAGCACAGAAAATTATTACAATTAAAAAAAAAAACTTAAAAATAATAGGATAAAGTTTTCACATTTTTCAGATCTTTGTGGGATGGGTAATTTGTCTCTGTATAACGAGAGTAGTATAAAATAGTACCGAGCATTTCTTCTTTGGACACATCCAGTCTGGCCACGCCGAAACTGGGGTCGGTGTCAGCGTCAAACCGGTCAATCGTGAACTCCCAGTAGTGCACGCCCCTGGAGAACCCGACGCTGCCCAGAGCCACTCGGTGTTCGAAGCCCTCGCACGTTACTGTTAGATTGTCGGGCGTGAAACAAAGTTCGGGCGAACTCAGGCATGGGTCGAATGTGAACCACGCGACTAGAACAGAAAGAGAGACAAAATTGATTTAATTCGTAAATCATAAACATCTATAAATTCAATAATTGATAATACTGATTGTTTTGACAAAGAACGAAACCAAGTGAGCTGTGCGTGTTGAGTAGTGCTCGTCTTGATCGAGGTGTTTTAAGAAACTAATTGAAAAATTGAAACGATTCTCGGTGGAGAACATCCACGGTATAGACTTTTAACGAATTATAACGACAATAATTTAGTTAAGAATTTATGTAAACTATAATATTTATGTATAATTGGCGCGTTGAATTGAAATCATTAAACACCGAACACAATTTACAGTTATGTTTTATTTTTTAAATACACGCTCAAATCTAAACTTAATATTAATGTATAAATATCAACACATTTTTAGTAAACCAAGGTACATTATTGAACTGAAAGTATTGATTACGGAAAATTCATGTTTTTTAAGTATTTAAGCTGCCACCGGAAAAATGTCTGCAAACGCCTCCGTTATACAGAGGCTGGACCGTACTTGGACGACCGAGTAGTGCTCTTAAAATATAAGAACTCGGCAGTTTTTTTTTTTTTATTTGCTTTTCTTAGTCTGTAATGAAAATACCTACTACTAGAAACGCGATTCTTTTCGATCCCGCACTAGCCATTAACCGCACACACTACCACCCACGTGTGCAGTGTACGCACGACACTCGATCGATTGTGTTTACAATACAATAGTTACGTACCTTCGGAAGTTTGCAATCCGATTATTTCGCTGTACTCTCCTTCGCCGGCGCTGTTGAACGCTTTTACGCGGGCGTTGTACGTGCAATTGAAGTGCAAACCGTCAACGGTGCAAATGGTCTCTGTGCCGCAGTACACCTCCTGCATAAACACAAGAGAGAAAAAACGTCATAAATTTAATTCAATCGCGTTCCGAACACCGGGTAGGTGTTTAAACGAATTAATCACTATAATGTGTATGAAATATTAACTAAAAAAAAACAATTGAGAGAGAATACAAAATGTACGTCCTGGAAATGCTTTATAAAACCCGAATAATTCGTGTTCCGACATATTTTTAAAATTATGCCACGTCTATAAAGTACTAAAACAATCGTTGAAAATTCCAATGCTTCGGGGGATATATAGAAAGTTAATAAAATGCAAAAAGTTTTCCTCTCGAACCCGGTACACTCCCGCCGGCGCGTAGTTCCCGATAAGGCGGAAGAGTTTTAACTACTGAACGTTTTCAAAAAATACCATCTGTGCCAAATTTCCAATCTGTATAAAAGTAACATACAAAACTTTCGAAGCTCTCTTACTCTCAGAGCGGTTTAATAAAATACGAAAACCACGCGCGAATTGATTAAATAAAAAAAAATTTAATTTCATAAACTAGTAACTAATTTGTTACTTTATAACTAATAGCTGTTTATAACTAATAACCAATTCGACTAATTTAGAAACTAAAAGTTAAACGTTCGTTTGGGTTACTTTGAATTTCTAATAAGTTGTGAAAATAAATTAGATGCTTAAGTATGCTTAGTAATTGTTGTGGCAAGAAGGAATTATTACACTATTAGTGTGAGTCACAAAGAATTAAAGCAACATTACCTATCGTAAATAACTCAAAAAATATAATGCATTCTTACTGAATGTAACTTACTTTGGTTTCTTTCGAAACCAAAGGTCAGATTCAAAAATATTAAAAATAAACATACTCGTTAACCTTCACGATATTTTTTTAAATTTAAAGAAAAAACTATCAACATGCATTATTATTGGATACTACATATCAATAAAATATAATACAAAGTTATAACTACTATAATCGTATAATTCGATATTCACACTGAAGTTTTGATTAAGTTAACAGAAATAAATGGTTAAGATTTTACAAAATTCTTAGTGTACCCTACAATAGCATAGCTCGAAACATATGCTTTCCTCACGGCGACACGTTTTGGTTTGAGAATTATTTTTATATAGAAAAAAGTCCTGGTGATTTATAAAAACATAAAACATTTTACTGCGGCCATTAATAACAGCGGACGTGCTACAAAACTACAAAATATGCCAAATATCCGTTTATAAATAACTATACATAGAAGTCCTTTTTAAATTCAAGAATTCGTTCCCCCAAACTTGTAATAAATCAATAGTCAATTAACTCGTATAATCAAAAATTCGAGTTATTTTACGCTCTCTTTAATGAAATATATTGGCTTCGGCGTTAAGGGACAGTTGATTTTGAATTCTACACCGCGAGACCCGTTTTCGTTTGTCGATTCAAATCGATATCATTTATAAATGCAGAAAGTCGTACGAACGAGAAAAACACGTAATACTATTATAATCAATTATTTTACCATTAGTTAAAAATTCCACCCAATTATGATATTTTAAATGTAGTCAGTGTCTTTGTACGTAATAGTCGTATTCTGTTTAAAATATGAATCGTTGCGAAGTCGAGACTTCCACATGGACATAAAATTAAAAATAATGACTCTCGACAAACTCGTTTTACATACGTTATATCGGAATGATTCATTCGTTATGACTGCGTATTTTTATAGACATTTAAAATCGATTTATAGTTCAATAAAACGTAATTTAGCGAGAATATAGTTTCGTCACGAGCCATTCATTACACATCAATATGGAAAAAAATATATTATATTGTAAATAATTTTTTATTCCGTATTCTTAATGACATAATGTTAATATTACACATCTAACGGGTCATAAAAATGAAATAATAGATAGTTGGTCTGCCAGTCACGTCGATTTTATGTACATAGAGTGGAATGTTTTTTTTTTTTGTAACATCATATACTTGGTGATTTTACAAACATAAAAAAACATTATTTTGTTTTCAACGCGTTATACTCGTATACTACCAATACGCTAAATCATTATTATATTTTTTTTTCCCCCAGTAGAATTTTTAAAGCCGAATTCGAGGTATATAAAATTTTATTAATATCAAAAATCGCAAGTACATAATATAATTAATAAATCACAAAGTGTTATTTGTTTTGTAATTTAAAATCCGTCGGCAATACCTATTTTTCTTATTACTTTTAAGTTAAAAAAAAAACGTTACTCTCAAATATTTCAATATCCTAAATTATTCGACCTACAGCCAAGATGAAACACGGAAACTGAATATATATATATACGTATATATATATATATATATATAGTCTTTTCTCGCTACCGAAAACTTCTATTGAACACAGCTCGTAAACCGCTTTGTGCGTCGTATGCTATTATTTTCAAATGGTAATTTATCATTTGAAAAAAAATCCCAAATTTGCATACTAAAAATATTATTTCTATGTATACGAAGTGACAAAAGAAAATAACTTAGTTTTTTTTTTTTTTTTTGTTTTGTTTCCCGCAAAACGCATTCTGTGTATATGACGTGGAGTTTTAATAATCTCGTCGGACAAGGGGACAATATCATATTAATCTTCGCTGGCAACCGTATAGCGACCAACTCTATAAGGAATTAATTGTCTGATTTATAAATAGAATGTATTATTATAATATTGTGCGCGCGAAAAATCGATTCGCCGAGAGGACACCAACCCTGAAATCTCCGCCGTTCCCGTCGTCCAACTCCAACACGTAACCTTCGACGTACGAAGAAGCCGGCGGTTGCCACGCGATCGTAACACTATTGTTTTCTGCACTGCACTCCTCGGTGATGATCAGCGCAGCGCTCGGAGCTAGAAAAAATTAATAAATGAAAACACATTAGACGCGCGTGTAATGGAAACGGCCGGAACACACAACACACAAGCGTAGAAAAACTATACGGTTTTGTGTACGTATAACAACAAACGTTACGGAAATATTATTTTCGCATGCATTTCTTCGTTATATGAAAGTAGAAAAATAAAATAAAATAAACCAATTTCATTAAAATCCGTAACGCGGCACAAAACTCTCGATATAATATATTAAAAATATATTTATACACTATGTACCTGTAGCTTTCATGTCTTCTCTGTTTCCGATTGCTTTTATAAGATTAGTGTGAGCAGCAGAAAAATAAATAAATAATTTTATTTTTAGTAGCGCTTTGTTATAAAAAGTGTGTAGCAGTGTAAAACATACGTCGTGTTATTTCAATATTATACACTTGACGTACAGTACATGTTGTTAGATTAACCAATTACCCGTATAATACTCCGACCATATTTACTCTCACACACACACACACACACACACACACACACACACATACATGTATATAGGTAGCGGTTATCGTATGCATATATATTTATAATTTTATATTATATAAAACGTACTTTTCATTTGAATAAAGTTCATGTGCTCGATTGCTTTCAGCACAATATTATCGTCCAGGGTCAAATCCAGCTGGTGATACGATCGAGGAGACGGCAACACGTCTTTGTGCCAGGTCATGTCCGTATTCGAAACTCTGGCTATCAACATGGACCCGACCTAAATCGAGAGGTGAGGGAACAGGAAAAAAAACCATTATAAATTAACTACGATACGTGTAGTGTAATATTATGATATTATGCATACACGCATACGGGTTATCGGAATACGACCGGCACTCGTGCACAGCGTATCAGGTATACCGATCGGTGTGTGTTAAGTACGCAAACTACCCCTATAATACGTATACCCCGTATACTCTTACTTGTAAAAACGAGACGGGATCGTTTTCCTTGAGCGCTTCGATGCAGAACTGCAACAGGGACGTGGTCTTCTGCAATTTGCACGTGCAGCTCGTCACGTGCTCCTTCAGCGACCGCTGTTTGGTCTCCTTGTCCTGGCGCACCGCGTCGATCAGCCACTGTCTCCGTCTCTCTATGGACCGAATCAACGCATCGCACCTGGCATCCACTTGTCTTTCCAGTTCTTCGCACTCGCCCTGTACGGAAAACCAGCCAACGATAAAACAATAATAGTAATGATAACAATAATCGGCCAAACGTTCGTTCCGTCCCGATTCGTCGCGCGTCGCCGGCGTTCACGGTATACAAAAATAATATTAGTCCGTATCAGACTCTTTCGACAAATCGGACGATTCCGCAGAACCCCCCCCCCCCATGTATAATTAAAAGGATTCGTTCGTGCTTTGTATGTTCGCAATAAAATACGAATGCGTGTATACTGTATACTCATCGCGTGACGGCTTTTCTATAGTTACGACGATAACGACGTATTTATATTGGATTATTATGTAAGTTAAAATTTGCTTTTTTTTTTTTTATCCCGCGCATAATTGAATTCATAAAATAACACTAGTTCTGTTTACAACAATTTTACACTGGTGTTTATTCGGTCGATTTGATCGAACGAACTATAAGTAAAAGTTATATCAATTTAATATGTGACTTATAACGGGCGAATCGACAATTATAGGGAGATAATAATAATTTATACAATCGACGACGAGCGTAATTATTATTATTTAATCAGGCGAAATATTTTTGTTTAATAATCTCATCAAAACGCGTTTCAAACACGACCGGAGAAAAATTTAACTCGTCCAACGAAACCTCGGTGTTATATTATGAAATTCGCTTAATCTGAAATATTGGTCACAATCAAATCACGGTGTTAAAATTCAAGTAAATAAAAAATATATCGATTATCAAATATTCAAATAAACACTTTATGTCGTATCTAATAGTAATAATAGTGAATATGCCGATTTTAATTATAATATAGACTCACGTTAAGTTTCTCAGACATTTGTTTGAGCCTCTGAATGAACTCTGTTGTCGTGCGAGCTTTTTCCGATAACTGTTGGAGGTTTTGCGACAGCTCCGTCTGAAACACAATAAGAACAAAAATAAATTAAATTACTGTTTGGAACAAATCGATTTCACACGCGACAGTACTATATAAGTCTTACGAACACAATGATAACACGCGCTCGTCGCCCGCGCGCATTGTGTGATTTACATACGTAAACCCGAGCATCCATTAAACCTTTGTTTTCGTTAAACTATGTACAACTCCACCAGAGCATACTGTCAATGCACGCCCAGATAAAGTCTATTACACATACTCTGACGTCCCTGCGGACGAGACCCCACATAGAGCGATTGTGACCGCTCTTTTGACCGACCCCTCGGGGGCATTCGGCCACTTACTCCGGAAGTTTGATAGGTACGTCTCGTTCGGAATAACATAATTATTATTCTCTGAAGCATATTGCTTATTATAGACGGGTGCTGTCCTACCCCGGACTAGCTGCTGCTTACGAATATCAAATAATAACCAGGTAGTTACTGATCGGACCCCGACGCGCACCTAAATACAGGTGTTGGGTAGTAGAGAGGTCTAATGTAATTTAGTTCACAATTTTCTATAATAATTTAGTTTAACGTCGAGTATGCATACAAAACACCGTACGCTGCAATACAGTGACCACTCAACATAATTATATTTTCCGTAAAAAGGTAGTCAGTCCATTAAAAAAAAAAATATCGATTTTTTAACGCGTTGTGAGAGTTCTTGGCTGTAGTAGCGTGGTGTTATAACACTATTAGTACATTTACGCGCAAAAAAAAAAAAAAACAATCGTAAATTTAACTTTAATCGTGCGAACGAATGACGTTTCTCCTGCGTGTGTATGTGTGTAAAATCTCAACTGATGGGCCGCCTCCCGATTCCATTATATTACAAAATAAAAAGCGAATTCTAACTTTTTGACTGCCTACAGAGTAGTCGAACTGACACGTGACGACTTGATTGAAACACATGCGTGTCGTCACATACGTTTCACGCGGACACCGATGATTTATTGTTTTTTATAGCGCATACGAAACGTACAACACATGCCGTACGTAATAAAACCTATGGGGAAAAAACACAACAACAGTGACGATTTATGACCATATACTAAACGTAATAAAATTCTATATAATTATTTGCCAACGTAAAAAATATGTTTTAAGCCTCACAGCACAATACGTATACGTAATCGAACACAAGACGACGACGGCGCGTTGTCGAGAGAGCATGAAAATATTTTTGCACTCGATAAAGACGACGGGGATAAAAAAAAGGAGAAAAATAGGAACGCAAACGCCGCGCAGTATACGTATATGTATAGTAGAGGTTGCGGAAATTCGTGTATATATTTACAATCAGTACTGCTACAACAGCAGGTACTATATGTATACACACACGTGTTTGCGTTTTATGCGCAATTTCAAGCAAATATTTTCCGAGACCAAACTTTGACTTCGCCGCCGCCGCCACCCCGATACGCGCTGTCTTCTTCGTAATTGCACGTATACCTCCGTCGTGTGCCGCGCGTACCTACTTTGTTTGATCCGCTCTCGCGGGGCGCAAACACGCCGCCGCGTCTCCGTATAAATCATCTTCCGATACGACAACATTACGCACAATATATTATATTATTATATCGTAAAATATACGTTTATACTGGAACGTACGCGTACCTATGTATAAACAAACAACAATAACATTACGGACGTAAAGATAGAACGCGCAGTGAAGTCAAAAAAAATAACGTATATTATATAAACCGACGGATTTGTAAAAGACGCGTATACTATGCCACCGATCTCTTTTTCCTCTTTCCGGTCGCCATATATATATATACATTTACTAACCATTAAAAGCCCCTAAACCGGGTGAAATTACCTTTTTTCCATTTTTTTCCGCCTCCACAATATACACTCTCTCCCCTCTACGGTGGGGAGAAATCGAAACAAACGTCTGCAATACGAAACGATATAATAACGTTTTTACTATAAATATCATATATATATATATATATATATATACGCGTATAGACGGAATGCGTTCCAGAGAGACGACGTATTACACGCGGCTACCGCTGCTGCTCTGTTGCTGCCGCGCGTTGACTTAAAGCGAATCGTCCGCGACGGCACCGTTATTTATTATATCGAAGGGTCGGACGCGAGCGCACACGTTTTATCCTGCGCCCCCTGCACATTTACGGATTTTTAGCTTTCCCCCAGGATTCGTGAAACGTGTCGGTATATGTATAGCGCGTGCGTGCGGTGTGCGTATTATAGTCTTCGGTATACGCGCGTCCTGTTCCCCGATTGAACGCGTAGCACGCGAATACAGATGTTTTGGTGCGACGAGGAACACGAGAAACGGATAGGAAAATATATTATTTATGTTTTTATAATAAACGCGCATACCCGTGGGAGGGGGGGGGGGGGGGGGGGGGTAAATCTATCCTGTCGTCCGCACACGTCGTCGTAGTCGTCGTTGGCGCCGACAACAACGCGCGATGTCAAACAAACGCTCGAGAGACGTGGCAGCATTGTATTATAGTGAAACGTTCTCAGAGGCTCGCGCGTATGCAAATAAAGGTTTACGATGACGATGACGAACAATAGTCGGCGGCGGCGGAGGCGGCTTGTCGTTTTGAACCCGAATACGACAGCGATAAATGGGAAATCTTAAAAACGCGCCTGTCCGTCCGACGACACGTGACGCGAATTCGGGAACGACGGAGAGTGTAGTGCCCCTACTAGGAAATTCGGTTCATTTTTTCTCTATTTTTTTTTTCTACTGCTTACGAACGAAAATAACAATAACGTAGAAGTGTATACGTGTATATAATGTATACGGTCTGAAAATATTTTCAAACGAGTATACACCGAGGAGACGTTTATATCGCGATGAAAAAATAAAAACGCGCCGTAAGAATAGGTGAGCCGAGGGGGGAGAAAAAACGATACGGAGGGACGAGCGCGATACACAATAAGGGATGATGACGACGACGATCGGTTCGTAGTCCTTTACGTGTTTGTGCGTTTTACGAGATACATATTCGCAGCTGAATGTTTTTATTTATTTTTTCAGTTTCCCGCCGTTTTCCTACGTGCGGCAGAGACGTACGGCAGCACGGCGCGGGCTGCCATTAAATTTAGAACGGAACGCCGCGCGACACACATTTACACGCGACGAAATTTAGCGAGTCGTAAATAGATTTTTCTCATCACGACGACCGTACACTACGGCGGCACGCGACACAGTTCGTACGCTCTCCTCGTCGGGGTTCTGGACACTTTGACATCCGTCCAGATAAAATATAGCGTACACGACGACTATACTTGCGGCGAGCGTCACGCACATATTTTTGTAGTAAAAATACCCGTAAAGCCTCTCCCCGCCCGCCCGCCGATCGCGCGGGTTTAACGTAAAACCTATCGACGTTTTCGAGTTCCGACCGACCGCGTACGCGGCGTTTCAACAGCGAAGTATATTAAAAACGACTGCTCGAATATAAATAAATGTATATACAATGTAACGTGTCTACTCGGATTATACGACCGCACATTCCTGTAAGTGCAGTAAAACGTTCGAAATCTACACACGAAAATGTAAAAAATATTTTATCGCTCGTTATTATCATCATCATCGCAGTAAATAAATTTGGTTCGTATAAATAACGCGCTTTTCACAGACACAAACGGTGAAATGTAATCATAATAAAGGTACTTTCTATTATTATAACGTCGTATTGAAACGCCTATTTATTAGCCCGTAAAAAGAGTTTTAATCGAATTGAATCCGACATTTTCCATTCGTCGACAGTTACTGCGAGCTTACGCGCAATGAAAAAAAAACCCGACAAATGATCGTTTTTACATTTGTTTCACGTTTTTAACCAACGAATGTGTGTACGTAATATATTAAAACCGACACGGCTATACATAACGAGTGTACGTACAAACAGATTTAAGAGTTAAGCCGCAATAAACAGTACACACAAGAAAAAATGTTCGGAAACACTATACGCATATTAAAAAAAAGTAATAACAAATACAAGAAATCTACAAAAGCATGTAATATTTTCATGCGTTTGGAACAGAACCAAAATTGAAAACGAGGCCATCATAATATACAATACGTCACATGTATATTACCTATAAACTTAACATAGAAACGGATCAATTCCATACGTAAATAATAAATTATTGTTCGAGAATTCAAACACGAACTTTGCGATGAAACTCCCGACCTCATTATACAAAACGCAATCAAATAATCATAACTGTTCATAATACACAATATGTACAACGATGTTCACGAGGCCGCGAACACGAAATACCATATGGCGGGGCGCGGCGCACGCAAATTTTGACAAAAAACTGCGCACACACAAAGTTTACACACGAAATTATAGTCCACCGATAGACGCGAAATATATAAAATCGTATAATATCGTACTATTAAATTATAATATTGTTGTTCCGGCGTACAATGTATAATTCGATGTTTTTGGTCAACAATGGGGGAGACAAAGCTAGTTTAGAAAAAAAAAAACACGAGTAAATAGAAACCGCATAATAATGAAACATTATAATGAAATACGGGAAACGACGCTGAGTTTGATTGGATAATAATATTAACGATAATGATCGTAATTATTACTACGGCGTCTCCGAGGCGGCTGTAAAAACGTTTAACGACTGATACATCCTGCATATGTCAAATATGTAATATCGAGGTTATCGATACGCGTGCACAATGATTAAGGATCACAACACTATATAATATAAGCTGTTAGAGCCTTATAGATCATAATGATTTATTTTTGCACCGTAACGTCTCCTCCCGAGCGGCAGACGTCGTGTTTTTTTTTCCTTTTGCGCGCTAAAACGGCAACACTTGCACCGTCACGGCGTGACGGGTACGCGAAACACACGTTTTGCCGGGGAAATAATGGCCAGCGCGACAATTCAAGATAAGAAATCGACCGCCGTTTTACGTTACGAAATACGAACACAGTAACGTTTTATACTGTGTTATCTCGTCGTTTATAGTACGCGCCGTACGCATATTATTATATCACGCACAAACCGATTTTCTACGGTAAAAAATAACATGATATTAATGAGCGGGACATTATTATGCGCATGCCGCACATAAAACGCGTAAGAGTACGGAACATAATGTTTACTACTACTAAATCGAACGAAACGGAAAACAATAACCATTACGAAGAACTAATGCCGTATCGACGATGCGTTTTCACAGGTGAAATTTTCAAAATTAAACCTCACGAACTCTATTCGTATACACGCGCTCGCACACGACCTATGGTGTGTTATTCGTATTATTATAGCCTCGCGTGTACGTGTCCGAAGGCTGCGACGTCTCGGACGAGGATTATTAATTATTATCATTATTATTACTATTATTATGTATTCACAAACGATGATTATGGGCACAAGTCGTCATTAGTCTCGCCACGCCGCGCAACACACGGACGACGACGACGCCGACGACGTCGTCGATTGTGTATTTGTGTATTGAATACGACGATAGGCATACGAGATTGAATCAGCTGCAACTGCGTTCGCGGAGAATAGAACGCGTCTGACTTGTAGCAGAAGAGAGTTTGTCGGGATAAAAAGATTATGACTTGGCGCGAGGGGAAAAAATTAATGAAAACTATTTGTCCCCAGATGGTAAGCATTGTAGGTTGACTTTAAAATACAAAATGCGCGCTTAAAATTCACCCTCTTTGGTGAGGGAACGTGCGACAATTACCGACGCAACGATAAGAGAACTATACACGCAACGTTGTAATATATAATGTAAAACGGGACTTACACGCGGGCACGCGCGTAATTTTTTCTTATTACATTGTAACACAGGGTGGTCGGTCGGTCCGAATGTTCGAATAGCGCGAAGTATGTTTTTAATTTAAAATAAAATCTCGCTTCACCGTCGTCCGGTGCAACGAATTCTACGCACGGGAAAACGCCGACGAGGCGACGAGGCCGTTGTTATTTTATACATCGACACTCAATCCGATGAAAAATAGACTTTAATTTTGATTTTCCGCGCGACTTTCTTAATTTTTTCTTCCATAAGAGCCTTCTCCTGACGATAACAAATGCAACAAAAAAAAGAATTAGCGAAATCGGTCTAGCCATTCACGCGTGATGCCGTGACCAACGGAAATAGATTTACAATGTACATTGTACACGATAAATATATTGAATAATATTTGGGATGGACCACCCTTAACACCTAGGGATTAAAAAATAGTTTATGTCCTATTCTCAGAGCTACCAAATATATACAACAAATTTCATGAAAATCGGTCAAGCCGTTTCGGAGGAGTTCAATAACAAACACTGTGACAGGAGAATTTTATATTAAGATATATGGGTTTCATAATGAAATTCTGAGCGTGCTCGGCATTTGGATTTTTGACGTTTTTCGACGGCAGCGCGACGACGGCCAAAACTCGAAATTAAAAACAGCAAGTAGATATATATACAATGCGCGCGGCAAAACGAACGACGCACTAATGTGTATAAGGTTTAAATGAAATCATGAGACGGATGAATAAGTTCAGCAGTTTCTTCTCAGCGTGAATGTGACTCGACTACTGGCAAAAACACTTCGGAGGGTATTGCCGAGACAATAAACTCTCGGTCTACATTATAACAAGAGGCAAAATAGGGAATTCACGAGTAGAATTGTGTTACACGCGATAACATTAACCGTGTTTTCCTTTGCTCGGCTACGAAAACAAGTTAAAGAGTAAATGAAAGTGCGTGTCCAATTACGAGTTTTCTCGAGTCATCATTAAAGCGTACTTATTTATAAAAGACGCGAAAAAAAATCAATAGGGGTAAGCGACCCCCGAAAAATAAAACAAAGTGTTCTTAAAAATATACTGCGAGATGATAAGGTATGGTAGGTATGCGTTTTTAAAACGGTGATTTTCCGAAACGTCAGCATTTTATTTTTCATTCGTTAGACGTGCAACAATGAAGAACAATTAATATTTTATACGTGCAAATTATAACCTGCCAAACGCAAAAATAAATATTAATTTTGATTTTAAAATTATATTTAAAACTTATAAGAAGTGCGAAATAAATTCGAATAGTTAAAATAAAAAGAATCGTCAACTTGAGTTCAATATAACTCGAGCATTCCTAACACCCTGTAAGTGTTTTTTGGTAAAAAAATACGTGATTTTATTTTATCTACTGCAAGTAACCGCCGGAAGCGGTGCCCTAGTAATCATACTTAATTTGCATAGTTATAAAGTGAAAATAATATGAACGCCTAAACACACTTAACAGTTTACCAAAAAATATCTTATATAACTAAACGCAAACTTTTCGAATACAGATGCAGGTAAAATAAATATCGGCTATACAGATAACACGTGATAAGTATTCAAAAACTGAATAAAAATGAAATGAAAACGTCCAAAAATGCAATATAATATAATGCGAGGAAGTTTTTCTTTCGCGTATACATTGCACACGCCTGCGGCCTTTATACGAAAACCGAAATAAACTATTGAGGAAAAACCGTTTTTCTTTATTGCTTCTCTTATATTTTTTTAAACTTCGAATCGACTTTTAACAAATTCAGTTCACATGTGGCGCCTGTTTATTTTTCACTTTTTTTTTTCTACCGTTTCGTGCCCAGAATGTTTACTATACACGCTCTGTAGCGTCGATCTATAGAACCCAAAACTAAAAGTATATTTATTTTGATAACTGGCAATTTAAAACCCATAATAATAATATCGCGCATCCATATACGTTCGCAGTAGTAAAGGACCTCGAAACAATAATAATAATAAAAATAACGCGACGACGATACATAATAATAGAAGAATATACGCACACATGTCTTCAAACAGTTCAAACCCTATCGGTATAAATTATCAACGCGTACCTTACGTGTCCACGATTTTTTTTCTTTTTTTTTCTAATTGGACTGAATTTATCAACATAGCTCGTATAGAGCATAGTACTTTAACAGTTGGGGTTTCGTATTACGCGGCACGTCGTCGCGTATACGTGCTCGACCTCGTTTTTTCAACAGAATAAACCGTTTTTCCCCGACGAAACACATATAAAAATGAGTTATGAGTTTTTGTCATGGCGTACACGCGCGTTATATAATGTTATGTATACGATATACGTTGTAATATCGCCGAATCCGTTGAAACGAACCGAACACAACGCCGCGCTGACGTCGCCAATGTATTTGATAATAATAATATATTACGCTGAGCACAATATATCGCACGATCGTCATCGGAGCACACTGAAATAAAACACAAAAGCGACGGGCGGAAAAATGATTTACTAATCCGCGACGAAACGTTTGGCGCGCGTAAAACTTGACGTCTCTGCGCGCATCGTGAGCGAGTACAAGGTATTGTGTTATAATAATAAATAAGACTAGTGTCGCGAGCCGTGCTAAGACTGTATAAACGCGACCCTCTTCTCTAGCAGCGACAAACCTAGTCTCCGTATTATGTCGTTGAATAATATCGACTTTGGGTTGTCTACCGCACGTATATATTATTATATACGTAATATATGCGCCGGGTGAGAGAGAAGAACGCGACGACGACTTTGAGTATAATGATATATAATGCGCGTAGTACCACGACCGTGTATGTATATATATATATATATACTTTTAACGAAATTAAAGCGCATCGCGTTCCTCGTCACGCGGCGGCACGAGTAGATTATACGTATATATATATATTATACACACTCAACCCTCGGGATGTTCCTTAGGGTACCCCTTTCCGACGACGAATATCATATAAAACTTACGACGATAAAATGCAGTCGCGAAAAAAAACTCCGCGCCCCCGTCGCGCACATCCGTATTGTGTTTCGTAAGAAAAACAAAATAGACGTTCATAATGAACTGTATTCTAAAAACAAATGTCACTGCAGCTTTATTATTATTAAAAGTATAGGCGCCCCCGACTACATACATATGGTCGATTTGAGATCACAGTTTTAATTTTTTAATTTTTCTATTCCATTTGTTATGCCAATTTTTATAAAATATTTTATCGAAGCGTTGGGAAATAGATTTATCGTTTTCGTCGATATGACGCAAAACAAAATTTACTACACGTTAAATTCAACAACTCATCTAGGTATGTAATAATTAATGAACCTGCGTCGAAATTTCGAAGCCTGTGTTTTATTTAATTATTAGATAAATGCTGCTTGTTATGTACTTACAAATACCACTATTTTATTTATTTTTATTAGTTATTAACGTAATTAGTTCAACGTCGGTTTATTCATTCATAAATTTATATTAAGGAGAGTAGTTTGGGGAGTTAACCTGTAAATGACTTTGTAACAATAACACTCTGCACAGTTGAACTCTACGTGTATGCCTATATGAATATATGCATGCATACGCACTTACATTATATGATTTGGCAACGGACGCGAGGTGCTAACGACGATTTATGCGAGTTTGTACACGATCGCGGTGGCGGTATATACCTAGGTGAAATCAATGATCGCAGTCGTTTTTCACGTGCGTTTCCCCGGAGAAATAATAGAAAATCAAAGGAAAAAACTACAGACATCACGAATCGTAGCAACGCGACTAAAGATAAATAACCGAGAGAAAGCGTCGAGCGTATTATATTATATATCTACTATATATTTATATATATATATATATATATATTATACATGTATAATGTATATAGGTGTATAATGAAGAACTGGGAAAGAAAAAGGAAAAAATCATCGAATTCGTCGCGCCAAGTTTTTTTTTCGCGGTGTATATACTATATAATATATATATATTACCGTCATTATTTATTCTCGGAGGCCCTTATTTTTCCGGTTTCACTGCGCACACGTTTGAAAACGCGTGGTCGTCGCGCGCCACCCCACCGTAAACACGAGACTAATTAAATAATGTGCTTTTTGCCACCCCTCGGCTACAGACGCGACGTGTCCCGAAAAATAAGAAAGAGAAAAAAAATTACTATTATTAATACAACGCGGAACTGCATATTATTGTTATTATTATTATTATTATAATACGGATGCGAGTCGTCATCGCCCGAGTCACCGCCGACAGGACGACAAGGCGAAACCGAAAATAGAAATCGTGTGACGGGCGGCGGCGGATACGCTCGGTCGAACGCACGTAAAAACAAAATATCGGCTCGCGCGCCGCAACCCTTCAATTATCGTTATTATTATCAGGCAAACGCGTAAGATCCGGAAATAAACAAACGACACAGAGAGAGAGAGAGAGAGAGAAAGGAAAAGACACTATTTTGTAATTCACTCGTTTTCGGCGACTTCGCAGGAGCGCAAAATGAAACGCCTTCCTTCCTTCCTTCCTTCCTTCCTCTCTCTTCTCCTTCTAGTTCAAACTCTGTGAACCTATTACTTATTATTATTATTATTAGCATTATTATTTATTGACGACTTGACTGGATGGCATATCAAGTTTCACACACAAATCACACGAGTGCGTGTGTATAATAAGTATACGGTATACTGTATGGACGCGGACGAGGAACAGCAGCCGATAGAGGTTTATTCATAATTTATATACCCTCCGAAAATAAACACGACACTTCACTTCAATCGTCTTCTACGCGCGGCAACGTTGAATTTTTTATACATTATAATAATATTTTCTTTTCCAATACAAACACGCACTCGCCGCCACGCCGCCACGACCAAAGCGTCAAAAGCCGTTTCGTATTTTAAGTTTTCCATTCGCGGGAACATGACAGGTATACAGTAGCATTACAATAATATTGATATCGTGCGCTTGTCATTCGCCGATTTAAAAAATATTAATAAATACGGTGTATAAATATTGTATTCCGCGTAATCGATTTGAAGTCGTTATTAAACGTCGACTATTTATAAATTACAAAAATGTAATTTGCATAATGTTCAATATTTTATATACTATTAAAAACGGACCTTTGAACTTTTTTTTTTTATCCTACGCTTTTATCATTTTAATCACACGAAAATATAAAATTAAACTCTGTAGCAAATCCAATACCGCAACAACACGAATAGATAAGATGGAACATAATTAAACTTATTTTTTTAATTAAGACGTTCTAGTTTAGGTACATGTAACAATTATTACTATCTACTTTTATATGTAATTGATAATAGAAAAAAAATTTAAATTTAGAATACTTATATACCAATATACACTCACAATAATATGTAAAATATAAATAATTAAAGACGTTCAATTAGTTGAAATGATAAATCACACACATTCACATATAATACCATTTTTTTTTTTATGTAAACGCATTATATTCTATAATAAAAGAAATACATCAGAGCATCCAAGCAAAGAAGAGTAGATAATAGGTATATTGATATACATATATATGTATTGTAATATTATGTAACTCAAGATGAAGGCTATGTCAGATTTTTGAATTTATTAATACATCATTTCATTTGCGGTCAACGTAACACCGAGCGAACCACTTGAAATGCAGGTTAGTGGTTTCTAAGGTTACTTTACATATACATTAGATCTTGGAAGTATAGATATTCATCGATATAAAATCGTAGACGTCAGCTTAAAAATATGATCTTAATAATTCTAACATTTTATAAAACTTGTTTTGTTGTGAATTGTGAATACGTGTGGCTGGCTTTCTTATAGGGGAACAACAGTATATGGGTGATTCGTCTATAACAATTCAACAAAGTAAGACATCGTAGGTATTCATAGAAAATAGTAAATACCACTCCTTATATCCTTCAAGATTGATCATTTTCGTATGAATTTTAATTTTTATCGAATGTAGAAAAATAAAAATATAAAATAACTACTTTATAGAAATAATATTACCACGATTAATTAATCAACGTTTAAAACCAACTATTTTTAATAGTTATATTTTAAAAAACAGCATTCAATAAACAAATTATGTTATATACTGTTTTTCCTTTATAAATATTACTTCAAAATAGATGTATTTACTTTGAATATGCATATTATTATATAAACGACGAAAAAAAATATAACTCTATAAAAATAGTATCAATTTAACTTGGTAAATAATGATAGTACTTTAGTATTTCATGCACATTAATTAAATTTAATTTATATACATAATATTTGAGATGGTAAATAAACAAAAATGTTCGACAATTTAAAGTTATTTTTTCTAATTTACTGTTTTATTTTATGATTCCCACAAACGTTAATTAATTTTTATGTTAATAAATTAAAATAGTTCTATTTTCGCAGTTCCAGTACACTTAATAATTCATTAAAAAACATAGATATACGTATGCATAGATACATGCGAGTCGTACGTTAATAACATAATGAGTATAATTATAGTATATAATAGGTTATATTTTTAAATGAATACCTACGTAAAAAATGTAATCTAACATGTTTTGTTTCCTAGAACAAAAATTACAGTTCGAAAAAAATCTCGATTAGTCATAAACCCGGTCATGATTGTGTACTCCGCAAATTCAACAAAGTATACCGACACATTCACTGTATTAAAGTTATTACCCACTACTTTTGTATGAACTTTAAAAATGTTATAAAATCGATGGTTAATTTTTCATTTGATAAATTATGATTAGGTTATTACATGGAGGATAAATAATAGAAAACATGCAGGTAATACGACATTAAAAAAAAAAAAACCTAAAGAGTATCTAAGTGCGTTAATTATTTAATATTCCAAAAGAAACAGTGTTGTTCCTAACAAACATTGCTTTTACAAATTGATATTTAATTGTATTATAATGGATGCAAACATGATACAATAACAAATATAAATGATAAAAGAGAATGAAAATGTAAGTACACTTTGCATACTAACATAAATTCAATCTGTGTTAAGATTATCAAACTACTAAATTTTATCAAATTTACACACATGATTACACTTGCACATAGAACCAAGTATATTCTATTTTAATAAGTTTAACAACGACATGTGTTTTAAAAACTAACATTGATGAGAATCGTGTATTTATTATTATCAGTAATAAAATGTTTATACAATAATTTAACGACCATTCGATGTGCTTCATTGTACACAGTTGTCAGTTTAAACAATGTCAATAACAACAAACACATCGAGACCAAAAATAAAAAGATTAGTATTAAATGTAATAAAAATTTGTTTAGAAGGCTCCTCGCGCAAATTTGTTGTTTAATCTACGCGCGACAAACAATATTAAATTTATAATTTACAATCCACTGCAGTGTTTCGATTTTCTAGAATAGAAAAAAAATCAAAATAATAAAACGAACGCTCTGATTATTTTATAGATGTTCATTTCTTAAGACGTCACCAAGTAGTATATGATAGTTTTCGGTTAAAATTGATCGCAATCAATGGAAAACAAGTGATGATTTCGTCGATTAAAAAGTATAACCGAAAGAAATCGAATTCAAACACAACACATAGCGCGAACAATAATAGTCAAATGAGGAGAGACGGTGGGTGGTTATTTCACATTTAGACTCCGTTTCATACAAAAATGCGTTTACTTCGGTAACGTTTAAAACTAATGTTTTTTTTCATCTTTCATTGTACTATTTTCTGGTTGCATATACTATTTCTATTACTATTATTATTATTATTAAAAACACGTGATATCGCTCGACATAGTTTATAGAATGAACGAGTTTCAACGAGAACAACGACGACCACGGTACATACAAACACACGCACGCACACACACACACACACACGACTAATTAACAAAACAAGGGTCTTCTCAGCGTAAGGCGGGAGTAGTGGCGGGCGAACGATAGAAGAAACCAGACCCCTATTTCCCTTACCATTATCGTTATTATTTATTTTAATATTTTTTTTTTCGCTCTCGAAACACAAAAAAAAAACTGGAGACAAAAACAGCTGGTTAGCGCGCTAGTCGCGTCGTGCGCGCGAGGCGGTATTATACGCATAAACAACGCGCCGTATTTTACTACGCCGTGTGTATACATAATATTGTATATAAACTTGACGGAACTCTGCTGCATCAGGTCGCGTTTGTATCACCGTCAACCCCTGCGCAGACGACGAGCGATTATGTGCAGTTCGCGGCGAATAATATAATATATACGGGTGAGGGGAACCTGGTGGCGTTGTTCGCCAAACGGACGCGGGTGCCGCAGGTTTCAGCTTTGAAAAACATCCAACGATACTAACGCAGAACGTTCTACTCGGTATTTTCGAGAGAAAAAGAGAGAGAGAGAAACAAACAGCTGCCACAAAACAAACAATTCTCTGGCATGCCGGGTATAACAATACACGCGATAGGTCAAATAAAGAGAAAAACTCACACACGCTATTGCAGCCAAAAACGCACTCTGGCGAGACGAGATTATATAATATTATTATAAACGATGCGGAGATGACACGCGCCCGTTTGTGTCCAGGACGACACTGCAGTCGTCCTTGTCGTCGATCAGCTCATCTCCGAGAATCCGATTTCTCGCTCACGATCGTATTATCAATATAAATAATATTTTATTTTTTTTTTTCTAACATTTATTTTACACATACAATCTATAATACATTTTTACAATAAGCATGTTGGATGAGATTAAATATATGGCGTGAATAAATAATATAGTTATTATATTAACGTTTACATCGCCGTCGTTTCAACCCCGGGATCTATTAAATCCGACGCAATAACATGTGCGCTGGAGAGACCACACGAACGACGACGACGACGCCTCTCAGTCGCGTGCGCCAGAGAATTTGCGCGATAACGAGACCTATATGGCTCGTACTATAATCCGCCGCGATAAAAGGCCCAACGGGATGTCTCCGTGGGATTGAGTCGTACCCATAATACTTTATATCATGGTACATGATGTCGGTATGTATTTTCAATTTAGACGCAACGACACTATTCTATAAATTATTATAAATTCGTTTGTGTGTGTGTGTGTGTGTATAGCTACATATATTTATATATACACTAGTCATTTTAAAATCTTTTACAATATCTGGACAAAACTGTAATATAAAATATAAACGTTTCTCCCCAACGAAAAAAATCAAGAAATTGAACCAATAATAAAAGTGAAAAAATCGCACCGCGAAAACGGAAAACGCTTAGCCATTTATAGCCCTCGAAAGTTTCCTAAATATATATAAATATATAACCACTCCGATTCTTGTAAACAATCTAGCAAAGTCCTTAATATACGACGTGCTTTGGCGTAATTTGGGAAAATCGTGCGTTTTACTACGAGAGGCGAGCCTCCATAAAAGATAAGCTTTGAGGCGTCGCGCGTCGTATAAAACGCAGAAAAGTCGATCATAGACCACGTTATCGTGCGAAAACACTTCCGAGCTCTCTTTTTACTCAATGCGGTAAACGAGCGTGCAAATGCCGAACGAAATATAACTATGCGATATTTTTACCGCTGCACACAATTCGCCGATGTTAACGCAACACCGAACCAGCTCGAAAAATATGATAGAATAATAATAATTATTCGTTTATTAATTTAATTTGTAACCGTTGAAAGTGATTTCTTTCTTTTTTTTTAATCAGAAAAGTGAAACGAAACCATATTATATAAATAATAATACTAATTGACGTATTTCTAAAACTAAATGGAAATAAACATTTAAAATTATGACAAACGATAGTAAAAAAGAAAACAATAAGTACATACCTAATAGGTATATTATTTCATTCGGTATGATCGTATACAACTGCCCCGGGAGATTCTAAAGACACGGCGACATTAATCTCTTTTCACACATACACACACGGAGTTGTATTACTCGCGAAGGACACGCATAGGAAGGTGGATTTAATTACAAAGATAAATATGTTTCGGGCCTCGTCGAGTCATTTATAGAGTTTACAGATATACGTAAATACACTTCTGTTATAATGGATACCGTCGCTAGACATAAACGTTAAAAACACTCCAAGACTGCAAATGTATCTAAAAGTTACGGTCCCAATTGAAAAACGTCGCCATTAGTGATTTCTTGGCACTCGGCACGTTTTGACATTTAGTATCCAATAGAAATGGCGTTTCGCAAAAATTCATAAAATATAAATTGGCAACTCCGACGACAACACCCTGGCACCTTGTTCGCTTACCCTCGCCTTCGTCGCCGTCGTCGATATTAAATTTAAATGGAAATGTAATTGTATTACAATGTTATCACGGAGACTGACAAAGACGTCCCGTTAATTATAAAGACATGTCTGCGCAAACTTTATGCGTCTTTAAACGAAATATTTTAATAAAACAAATAATGAAATTGTAGACTCACATGCAATCGAAACCTCAGTTTGTATACACGAGTAAACATTGTATAAAAAAAGTGAAAATTAACAATTCGATAACATTGAACCTTCATGGTTGTTGTTATGTACACACATTAAAAACATTTTCGAATTTTTTTTTAAATATACAGTATATATCTCGGTATATAATATATATTAAATATTAACTAGGCGAAGATATAAATTGTTAGAATATATACAATATACACAATACAAAGTGTCGGCAATCGTTTACCACCCAAGAAGCGCATAAATATCTAATAATGATTCGTTTGAAATAGAACCGTGAAATTAAATATCCAAGACACGTTTTGAGAAAATAATATTGTTTAAACCCGTAAGTATACGTAGGTTGATTAATATTTAGGTCCACAAGAAACTTAAGTAATTTTAAAGTTAACTTTTTTCCAATAACTCGTTCGCGGTATCGAATTTTTTATACCTATCGATACAATACAGTGCACGACTTTCTAAACAAAGAAATCAAAATCTAATGAAAAAAATTAATTAAACGTTCTTTAATCACCCCAGTCGCGAATATTAAATTTAATTTCAACAACAAAAATTACTGAGCCATACCGAGAATGACTTGAAAACAACAAATAATAAATATCCTATAAAACTATATGAGAATAATAGTTATCTGTACAGCAGCTTTAGGAAATTTGTTGTTGCACAACATATCAATAAAACATTCATCGACGAATGAAAAAAAAAACCAAAACCGAAATGTGTTTACACAAACGATGACGAATAAGTGCTTATTTAACGTCAGGTATGCATGCTATCAAGAAAACCAATATTGGAAATCCAAGATGATAAACTATTATTTATGTTTACGTTAATAACCGTACAAGCCCGCGATGTTAATGTAAACTTCCTCGATCGCCGAGCACTTAAAATAATCGTTTCTGTTTGATTTTCAACGAGTAGCCGTACACGATGCCGAGATTCATTGTCGCCATCTTATGCGAGAACATCTTATCATAAAAAACACTAAAATTGTATTCAATGTAAATTAACGCATACATTTATAGTATATATAATATATTAACTATATCCCACACAATAGTAATAATAACCAATTATAATAAATCGCTATTGGCAGCGCTCGTGTTTTCCCGCATCCCAACATAATCCAATTTCAAAACACTAGTCACCGCCATCACACAGCCGTCGTTCACGTCGTTGTCGTCGTTATTAACAACTTTTCAATGTCTGGGGGCAAAAAGTATGGCAGCGTATATTTTGTCGTCTGTGAAAGGGTTATTTTATCCGAAACGCACTATCTATCATCTGTATATATCCACGACCCCGACTGCAACAACGCGTCACGCTCGAACTACAACCGCGTTGCACCACTGCCGCAGACGCCCGTTTATTGTGAGAGTAAAAAAAAAAAAAATAATGAAATCGCACGATACAACTCAAACGAAACGTTCGTAATAATAATTAGAAGTTGGCTTTGTATACTTTTTCGACGACGCGTACATAAATCGTGGAAAAACTTCAAAAACTCAATAGTTTAATACGATTTAAAAAGAGCCAAGTACACCTCTATATTACATAGAAAACTCGTCTTAACCATTGTTGATGGTGCACGATAAATTTTAGGAACCCGCAATCATTTAAGGATATTATGAAACACCTTAAAAGTGAGAAATTATTTAAGTCGTTTGATTATCAAATTTAAAAAAAAGTCATAAAAGTATATACCGACCAAAAAACTCCCATACAATTGCCTATGAGTCCGATTAATAATAACATCTCGATAATAATATCAAATATTAAATAATGAAATAATTTTAGGCGTGACCATTATACTTATAGCACTTCACATTTCACGGGTCATGTTATAGGTTATATGGCCCGATCGTAACTCGAGGCGTAATCTCAAAATTTTGCAAAGATCATTAGAACGGAGAAAAATACTATCGAACAATAAAGCGACGACGGTGGCGTACGCCGGACGCGTGTACGAGTGTGAACCATAAAAAACGCGTTGAACTCGTAACAAAAAATAAAAAAAAAACGACCAGAAAACCGGTTAGGTCTGCATAATGTAGACACACACACACACACACGACGTGGTGCAATGCGGTCTCCTGCAGTCCAGTGATTCCGAGTACTCGTACCGCGGTAATATTTTCCGTCAGAAAAAAGGGTGTCGGCGGCGCAGCGCATAATATTATTATTGTTTTCCGTCCAATCCGTTAAGGACACATAAATAGACGTGGCGCGACCGGCCGACCGATCCGCCGCCGAAGGGCAAATGCGTGTCCATACAACATAATAATAACAATAATAAAACACGACGCCTTATCATTTTTTTTTTTTTTTTTAGGCCCGTTTGTCAGACCACAGTTTTTTTTTATTGTATCCATACGCACACGCGCGCGCGGGAACGAATAGATGGATACACATAGATACACGACCACAATGACGGACGGATCCCCCCTGACCACGACCGCGTGGAACTTATCGCACGTCTGTCGCCGCCCATCGGAGAAGAGTATTTATTATTATTATTATTAAACATTATATACGACCCGCGGCTTGTGATATATATCAACAAATGGCCGAGTTATCGAAGAAACGCACGAATTCCGCCCTCGAAGTATCGTTTTTATCTCAAAGTCGTGTCCGCCGAATCCGCATAGACGTCCGCGGCGAAACGAGATTTCGGGTATTATTCAAAACCGTAAAGGGTATTAATGCAATAAACGCGTACATTATCACATGCGAGCAGTGATTTTTAAGCGAAATCGACTGCGCGTTAAAATAGAAAAAATAAAGCATTATTTTCCTATAAAACCGCGAGCTCAGACTACGACGACGGATAGCGATGAGGTTCGAGGTCTTGACCTCCGATCGTTACCCGATAAAAATCTCAGAGATGTACAAGCGTTATACATTATATTGTAGAATACGAATTATGACAACGTGATTAATTTCACCCACAACTAATTCGTCAAGTAGAAAACAGTATCGAAATTCCAGCCGTTGTAAACGGTTTTAACACGTAAGCATAATAATATATACGTATTATATTGTTTATATAAAGCAGTACCGTTCGTAATGACAAATAAAAATCATTAACTACTTGCCGTCGTGAAAACAAACAACTCTGCTGCATTTAAACAGCCTATGGAAAATAAATAAAAAACACATTTAAATGGTTTTCGGAAACAGAGAACGGCGTATTTAAACGAAACAATACAATTTAAAACATCAACAATATTATTTCGTATGGTAATATTATTGTGACTTTTATACGCGCGTGTCGACGAAATAAAGCTTCATATTATACATGTGATTCGAATAGTAATTTTGTTATTTTTTCAAATTTAATTAGTAATTACAAACAACGTACATTTGATTAATATTCATTAGTAAAACTGTTAATAATCAGTGTTGCGATGTCTTTGAAAAATATATTACAAATACGAGGTATCGGTAAATATTAAAGATAACAATTAAAATTTTTGATACAAATTGATACATATCGTCAAATTTAAACAAAACAATGCGTGGTCTGAGTAAAAGATTTATCTTACACTGGTTATGTCTTGCATTTTCCTTCTAATTTAAAAACATTAGAGAAGTTCAAAAATTGCGATACCGATGTGAAATCATAAAGAAGGTGAGAAATGTTTAAATATAACCGGCGAATGAAAGAAAATATTGAAATAAAAATAGTATTTTTTTAAATACCGTTTAAAATGTTTCAAAAAGAAATTTATGCTCGGCGTCGTATTACATTGACAATATTATATTTTATCGAAAATTGTAAGTACGTGATAATAATATACACGGGTATAAGACATATTAAAATCTAGTTTATTTTCGGTTTATTATTTATGTCAGTTTAATTTTTTCATTGAAACGATGTGCACTTCTATAATTTCAAAACTTTTAAATTAGAATGTATATACGAAAAAGTACTATAATGTTGATTCAGTGGATACTGTTGAGTTTAAATGCGTTTATCGAGACGTCAAAAACACGTTAATTTACTTTTTTATGTATGGGAAAAAAGTTTAAATTTAAATATACCGCATAGGTACTTGAGGAGGTGGAGCACAGAAGACTGATTCCTATATTTAATAGAGACGAAAGAATATTTGAACAGACGTGCGAAGACAAACTTAATATTTCACAAGTAACCGTGCTTTTTTATTTGTCATAAACTTAATTAAACTTTGAACAATAAATTCTCATTTATTATTGTAATGAGTAAAAACTTTTATAGAAAAAACTTTTATGATTTATAATTGCTTAAAAATTCACCAATACTAAGTAAAAGAAACAAAAGGCATTTTTAATTTCATTGGTTATTCAATAAAAGTTGAATTTTCAATAATGGTAAATAATTATACTCAATTGACATTCCCAAAATGCCTGCAACCTGCATGAATTTATGATGATTATTTTCACGACTTTTTCCTTTTTTTTTATACTCGTTTTACGAAGTTTCCTTAAAATCCCGTTTTCTACAATAGCTATTCGTTAGTTAATTAATGAAAGTGCTTGTATTTTTTATTCATATCAAACCTCGAGAAAATATTTAGGTATAGTTTATATTATAGTGCCACAGGGCTCAAATAACGAAACTTTTCCCAATGTTTTTCCAAACAACGATAAAAGATCAAAGCGGGGTAAAATTGCGAAAAAATAAAATGTATTGACTTTTATATAATTAAACACGAACAAAGAAACGTCGTCATCGTCATAACTGACATAATTGAAATGAATAATATATAAGGGCTGGTTTTCAAAAAGAAAGTTGGTTGTAGTTAAATTCTTCCTTGTGCGCGCGGTGTTTAATGTGAATGATATTAAATTACAGTTATAAAGGGAGTGGACAGATCCCAGAATCGAGTGTAAAATTCAAGTTTTGATTGTCGCGTTAACGTTTTATTGTTCTTGCGCAAACGCGTACATCATATGAAAAATGACATAATGTTTCTCAAAAAAAAATTGTTTTACTCGTACGTACGATGTTGTTATAATAATGCGAGGACGTGGTAATCTTATCGAATAAATAACATCCAACGATATATATACGAATAAATAGAATAAGTCATTTCGTTCGCAGGTCATTTTGCAGAGGCTACAGAAACGAAATCACTGCACGCCTGAATGCATTAAACAAACTAGACGCGATGATAACTAAAAAAAGTTTTTAATACGATGTACCGTTAGTTTTTATTTTTATTTTTTTTTTTTGTAATGTCATATCGATACGCTTTTCTGTCAACGGCACAGAGATATCGCGTAATCAAAAATAATAATATTTTATAATTGACCGAGCGCGATAGCGGCGGCAACCAACAGATGCAATGAGCTATTTTAAAAGTATACCTACGAGATTCGAACTACAGACACGCGCGCGACGAAGTAATTAAATCGAATTACACGAGTTTCGCTTTCGTAGTCTTTATATATCATAATATAATATAATCACATAAAAACGAATATTTAATAAGACCATAAAAATCTTCGTCTATTCTCCGACAAGTTACGATAATTGTTTAAATTGTTTTTCATTTTATATCCATTGTACAGTGTCTATATAGTACAAAATTATTTTTAGAAGTTTTAGAGGGGGTTTCGGCGCCACCTACGGGATCTAATTGTGAATATAAACCGTCCGGGGACCCACTCAAACACACATAAACAATTTCATCAAAATTGATCAAGCCGTTTAGGAATAGTTCAGTGACATACACACTTAAAGAAGAATTATATATATATATATCTTTATAAATAAATTGATAGTATTTTTTTAATACGAAAATATCTGAAGATAACTCGGAAGCAGACGACGAAGAAATAGTTTTTTGAAAAAAAAAATTTTTAAAATCATTTTGTAGCAATGGTCTTAGTATTAGGTGCATCATTAAAATCGGCTCCTAAATTATTTTTGCAAATATACACATTCAATTGTTTTGTAATGAGTAGAATCGTAGTATTTTCATGGTGAATATAAATATATATTTTTTCATGATCCGTGCTTAAAAAAGCAAGGTGTATATTGTTTGATCGGAAAATATGAAGCCACTTTAATACCGAACAAACACGGAAGACGAATCGTTTAGACGGCATGCAGCTTTAAACAGATCCACTATCGGCTGAAACCAATTTTTTTTTGTTTTAATCTATGAAATTCAATATTATTATGATATAATAATAATGTTTTTAATTCGCCATTCCCGTCAATGCAGCAGACTAGATCCACGCCTAAACAATATTATAACGAATAAAATAATTACGATTTTTCGCGACCGACTTTCCTACACGGCGATTAACACCCGAAGTACGTATCGACACATGTAAATATATATATATTGAATGTTCGTATCCATGCGCATCGGCGCTTTGATGATGGAAACGCCGCGCCGTGGCGTCATAATACGGTTGAATACACAGCAATCCGTTTTCTCGTTTCGCAAACGGCCGCGCCATCCACCGCAGCCGATACGTTTTCGTCCGATCGGTCACACGACCGTGTTCGACTGCGACGACGACGTCGGCGGTTCGGACGATGTAGTATTAGCACTTAACCGCGGCGATGGAATCCGAGCGGAAATTGCTCAAAGGCAATCCAAATGCCTCTTTCCCCTCCGACATCATCGGTGCCTTTTCTTTGGAAATCCCTTCTATTTTTTTTTTAATATACATGGGTATACACATTATATCCTCCGCGAAATACCTCGTCGTATACCGAGGTATAAACGCGGGGAGAAGGAAAAGTACCAAGTACGGATAAACGACGGTATGCGCGGGAGAGGAAAAGTTTACCTTCATCTCCGGGCCAGGTTCTCTTTCTCTCGTTTCCCCGTGCCTCCAACCATCCTCCCCTCTTCGGCATATTTCTTGAAATATATTAGCGTTCTACATATACATGCGATTATGACTTCGAACAAAACGCTGTGAACTGTACGTACAGTATATAGTATAGTTGCCGGTCTAAATTTTTCTTTTTTTCGTACCACCAGGAAAATCCATTACCCTATCGCGCGGAAAAAGTTAAAAGCGAGACGCCTCGAACTCGATTCGGATATTACAGCAGCAATAATCCGAGACGGACAAGGGGATGATGGAGAATCCGGCAAGCCGCCCTCGTCGAAAAATTAATCGAAAAGAAACGGTCTTTGTTTGGGTTTTTGGCGTACTCTTTTAATATTTTTAGCAAACTCGCTTTGTACAAACATCTCTAAAATGTCGAAAAATTAATTACCAAAACGACGAAATTGTAACATTTTCTTCGCGAGTTTTGTCATTGATTAAACGTATATTTATACGTTAATATTATTATAGTGTATGTATCATTATTTGTCATTATCATTTAATATTTATAGTATAGAACAATAAAATGTCACAAGACTACAACTATGCGATTGATATTTACATAACATGTATGTTTATATTAATATATATATATATATATATGACTATACGAGTTTATAACTAATGTATGTATGTAAATAAAATGTATCTTAAATAACATATTTCAGCTTGAATACATTAATAGGTAAAGAATAATGTAAAAATGGTAAAACGAGACGTGGAAATATCTTTTGAGCTGTTTGGAAAACGAAATGGAATAAAATTTGAAAAAAATATAATATACAAAACATATTAATCATATCTTTAAAAACTATTTGAATAGGAGTGCTTAAACTTTATTTTCAAGATCATTAAAAACATTTCACTTTTAATCATGATTTAAACAAAATTTTAAGTTCTATCTAAATGTATGATCGTGCAGCGTTTCTACATTTATCATTTGGTATTTTTCGTTACAACGCGACGACTACATTTTGGCTTTCAGCCACTCCGAAGTTACTTTAAGGTAAGTTAAAAAAATACACGTATAAGTAGTTCAAAGACAGATACTACATATTAATATTTATTATTTCAAAAAAATCTGCTCTATGACTGTAAAAGAGTTCGATAATTCTAAAAATAACAATAAGTCAGTTATAAAATAAATATCATCAAAGGACATGTTTCATTTACTTCTATATCATCAAAATAATACCTACCCTAACCTATACAAAATATTTTTTGTAACAAGTCTCCAAAAATAAAGTTAAATATTCTTGCATTGAACAAATACCTACCTAGTAAATTTTAATTATAGAATAACAATAATTAATGTATGTGTATGTGTATGCGCGTGCGTACGTGCGCGAGTGTATTATGTTAAACACATACGTGGTAGGTTTTATAAAGTACAAAGTTATAACGACGGAAAATGTACTTCAGGATAGAATAGATTAAAATTAAGCTTTGTTATCGTTGCTATAACATTGTTATTTAGCACAATAATGTAACACACAAAAGTATGAGGCATACACGTGCTCGAGACTTACATTTTAGATTAGAGATGAAACAATGTAAATAATGTATAGGCTCGGGTATAGATGTGATGGGCGAATAAACTGTAAATAATTAAAGCACTAAGAATACATCCAATGATTACATGATTATTTTATACTTTTATATATACAAACTTGTCAGTGCGCAAAAAGCTAAAAGCCTATTCAATCGAGGTATTTTTAAAATGTAGTCATTCAACCACTATATATTGTTCAGTGACCTATTTCGAAAATCGAAGAAAACTTTCTCGTCAATAAAGCCTTATTAATTATTCGTCAATATTAACTTCGCAATACACGCCAACGGTCCGTAAATTTGTGCTTTGTGTAACTTAACAAGCCTCGTACAAGTCCTTTTCAAATTAATGCAATTTAATTTAGTTTCGCAGATTCACCTTATTGTTTTACTATGTGAAAAGGACGGCATTTTCATTCAAACTTTAACGCCCGTATAAATATTTAACGTTCTATAAAGCTCAGAAAATTAGAAAAGTTTATTGAAATATATAAATAAATTATACTAGGCAATTATAAAATCCACAAAATAAATATTAACGAATATGTTTCACAGTAGAGCATATTATATATATTATATACGATTTCATTTCCGTTACGTGCCTATATATCATCCACATAAAATCGATTGATTGGAAATGTTTGTATAAGTGATTTTTTAAACAGATAAACTAAATAGAAAACTTGATAGAAAACATGACATTACTATACTACGAAAGAATAGTGACTATATTACAATAAAGCGGATATCTCACGTTCACAATTTTTGTCTGTGAAAGGTGACCACATTTTCAGTCGTTTCGAGTATTGTCGTCCTATACCTAAGTAATTCCATACGTTTGTTTATTACCAGTATATATATCAAAGTACAAAAGCATACCGAATGTCACTGACTATTGACTAAATAATAATTGCACCACGTAAATACAACACTGTGTTATACAATGTTCACTGTGAGACTAAGACTGCGGACTTAATTTCTAACAACAGTTTTTCTTACGTAAATCATTTTTAAAATTTGCCCATACCTAAAATATGATCTTTAGGTGGCACAGTTCACAACCCTTATTAATAACAGAATATGTACCGAACCAAAATGATTACTTCATGAAGATATTTAACAAATGTGTGTTCGATGTCATAAATAGTACAATGGAAGGATTGATAAAAGCTTGTGTATAATGTTTTTACCGGGTTTTTTTAATACATTGCCATACAAATTAGAAGAACTATTATTATTAGTTTTCATATAGAATTTGGAAATTAATCATTAAACTTGAAGACAAATATAATTAAGAGCCATCACGTTGTAACCAAAGACATAAAAGTTTTACCAAAAGCTCCATAACAATACTCAAGTTTTTAATACCGTTACAAAAGTTTACAATCGAAAACTTCTTATGAATTCTTGGTTTTGACTTGGCCGTCAACAAGCTAGCCTGGACACTAGAAATATATTTGACGTTCACATGTAAAATTTAATAAAGCTCATACTTTTTCAATTTCCAACAAATTTGATTATTAGTATTTTTTAAAACTTAGATCAGACTTCGAAGCATCAAACTTCGACAAATTGAACACTGGGATATTAAACTCAGATAAACGAAAACAAATAATTTTAGAGTAATCAAATCAAAATTATAATATTTATATTTATGATCAATGATAAAGATTTAAAATTGTAATTGAATTATAAAATGTTCTTCTACGTTCGGGTTGTGTTTTAAATAATTATTTCAGCTATTAAAAAAATAATAATAAATAAAGTCAAAAGTGCTTAAGTAAACTAGAAATTGAAAACTATATTATCAGAGGTTCTATCCTTTATGAGTGGTCATAATATAACGTATTTCAATATCGATCCGAATTCGGATAAACTGTGCTTTAAACTTTTAAGTAAACGTCAGAGAAATGACTTCTGACTAACAACATCAGTTCGTTCGCCTTTACAGTGTTTAAATTTTGTTGGGAGATGATATTGAAAATGAAATCAAATATCCCCTCGGGGACTTGAGCTTTACGCGAATATTGCTTTTCCGCCAGCCTTCAATCTCCCCTCCCTATGCTTCCGGATGGCTGTAGGTAAAGCTACTCGTAAAATATACCCATCAAAACCCATTAAGTTCTAAAGGGGTAAATTTTTCTTTCTCAATGTTATTGACTTGAATAATTGATAATACTACGGAGTGAATAGATGTCTTGTAAATAATAACGAAGACATTGCACAACAGTGCAGCCACTCGAAAATTATAGACGTCTATTTTTAATATTATCAATCAATTCCAAAAATAAATTATTCAATTCAGTAATTTCAAGAGGAAATAATTACATAAATAATTGATGGTAAATAAGAAAATAAATTCAATATTCAAATTATGAATATCACGTGTATAATGTACATGTGTTCATATGACGAATTAAACTTACATACGTAATTGTATTAAAAAATAATTCACTTTATATAAATTACAAAACGACATTCCAATAACTTATCAAAAACATACGATAGATTAATATTAAAATTCAAAACGCCGAGTAACTTTTGTGAACCTCGCAGACCAAACAAGGACCAGACAGTTTTAAAAGGCTAATAAATATCTATCTCAAAAACCTCTACTCAAGTAACACGTAATTCTCAAACAAATGTTTACTAGTTTTAAAAAAATTAGCTGCCTATTGTTCAAAATCGTTAGTTTATTTTCAATGTATTATTGAATGTACATTAAAAAATACAATAACATTTTTTTTTTAAGAGTTAATACAATATTAAAAAGATTTATCATTGAATATTCATCAACGAAAGAGTACAAGAGTACATATTATTATTGTATTTATGTATAAATACAATAATATTCATTTATGTAAAAATTGCAGGAAGTACCTACACCAAAGGAGTTTAATTTTTTTACAACAATTACTGGTAATATATAATCGAGTACACAATTGTATGAAATATATACAATATTTTTAACTTTTACCAATACTTTCGTTTGTCAAATTCAATATTTAGGACGTAATACCTATCCAAATAACTATACCTAACTCAATGGAAAGGAGAATTCGAATCATCTAGCGTTCATCTGACTTTTTTGTCAGAAGAATTTTATAATTTACTCAGTCATTGTATAAATTATTTGAACTCATGTTTAAATCGTGACCTGACTCGACCCGCTTATCCTTTAAAGGACAAAACAGTAGCGCACGTGTGTACTCATGTAAACGCTAATAACGTTGTTTGTTCATCCTACTCGGCTACATATACATTATAATAAGATATCGATTTATTCTAAAGAACTGCTTTTATTAGGTATTGAAATATTGTAGAAGTTACCTATCTAGAACCCTTTTTTTAACAGTTATTTACAATTTGTTGTCTAAACCAATAAGTAAATTTTAGTAGATATATACCCATACTTCCGCATAAAAAACCCCGAATTTCATACTTAATTATTCAAAAATTAGATTTTTCTCATTGAAAACTATCCAAAATAAATCTAGAACTTAATTAAATATATTTATAAAAATATAAATAATATAAACTTTAAAAAATAAAACGTCACAACTTAGATAGGTACATTCCGAAAAACATTTAAATATTTTTCTTATTACATTATTGAAAAAAACTTATCTCTGAACCAATAAAAACATTACCATAAACTTAAAAATAAAACTTTTTTGAGATAGATAAGTTTTTAACTTTTCATGAAAAATAAGAATTTTATATTATCAAGTATACTATGAAATGATATTTTAATATACAAATTAAATAAATATAAGTACTTATAATTTTAAAATGCTTGAGTTATTGTAGTTATATGTAAAGACCACCATTTTTTTTGGTATTTATGAATTTTGAAAACATTAAAAAGTTTTTTTTAATTACTTTATTATAGGAACCTATAATTACAGTTTGCTATTAGTTCATACAGATTTTTGGACTATAATAGTCCCAAAAATAGCTACCATTGTATAAACATAAGTTTAGACTTTTAGAAACATTGTTTTTAATCATCATCGAAATATCAAAAAACATTACAAATAGTTGTTTAACACATCTGTGATTAATTCCACTTCATGGACAATTTTAAAGTTATAAATGTAGAAGTTTTTTTCCAAAAAACCCTTCCATAAGTAACAATATAATGCAGTTGACCACTGTCTTTATAAGATTCTAATAAAAGGTATTCAGACATTTTTTCCTTGTTTTGGTAGACAAAATAATTCAGGTATGCCATATACATTTATTAGAACTAAATCAGTAATTATCATTATCAAAGAATTATTAATTGTCTTTATTATTATTTAATTTATAATCTAAGAATACTTTTTGTTTAATAATCTTTAATATTCAAATCTTTAGTATTAAAAGATATTATATGGATACTAGATTGATTAAATCTCAAATAAGAAAATTATGTATGATAATACTTAGGTATTTTATACAAATAATTAAATTAAATTTGTCAATTTTACTCACATATTTAATTTTATAAAACTAGATGAGTGCTGAATAAATCCCATTTCAATAAATTTACTACAATACTAATTTTTAGTTTATCATTACTAAAATAAATTACGTACCTAGGTATAATAATACAAATTATTATTTAATTTAGAAAGAATATTATTAATTCAGCAACCTATATCTTTTCATAAAATACATTAACATATATATATAAAAAAAATAGAAGAATAAATGAGGGTAGAATAAAAGTACAGATACCAACCCATGGATAATAATAACATTATGCAGCCAAAAACAATTAAACAAACTAAAAATTAAACACAAGAATTTACAAAATCTACACAGAAGAGGAAAAAAACAATGGTGAGAAATAATGTTTACATTGTGTATACTAACTAGACCTTCATACCTATGTTGATAATTTGTATTTTATTAGAATTGTAATACATAGATATTCAATAACAATACAACTTCACACCTGACACATACTCACAACTCACAAATAGTTCAAATATTTCATAACAAACATTGCATTTTAAGTTTCCTAGTGTAGATTTTTAATCGCATTTTAACAGAAACCTAAGTAGTACTCTTAACTGCTAAAACTACTGTTTGATTAAAAATAAAATAAAAGAAAAAATGGAGCTTACCTTCTGGGCTTTACACATGGTATTGATAGCTTGTACATCATGACTCGAATGCCTCGACTCGTGCATGCACACTGCGCACACTGGAGTTTTGCAGACCATACAGTACATGGACAAACATTCCTCTTCGTGTTCGCTGCACACAATGTCTCTGTTGCGGATCTTGTTCCTGAGGGCCGTCTTGCCGACCGACGGCTCCAGCAAATTGTGCTTGGCCAACGGACCCCTGGACGGATGACAATTGTCGCGGCACGAGTCACAGTACAGCACCTCGCACTGTTCGCACAGCACCGTGGCGTCGGCGGCCGGCTCGCATTCGCACAGCTGACACTTGGGCACAATGTGCCTGAGCTCCCCGTACCGGTCGACGATGTTGTGCATGGTGCGGTACTTGGGCAGATTGTGAGCGCCGTTGTCGTCGAAGTAGACGGTCTTGCGACACGCCGGGCACGACAGCGCATACGAGCCGGCCGTGACCGGCGGGAACACGATGCCGTTGATGTTCGGCGTGCCCACGTAGCTGTTCGGTCGGCTGTTGCACACCACGCCGCTGTCGGTCTCGCTGAGTATGGACAGCTTGTCAGACTCCGGGTGATGGTAGTCGGCGGACGACGCGTGCGACTCCGCGGTGCTGGTGCTGCTGCTAGTCGTCGAGTTGCCGCTGTTCTCCTGAGGCGCAGACGGCTCCAAGGGCCGTTGCGCGTGCACCGCACAGTTCAGGCACATTGCGTGGTAGCACGGCAACAGCACCGGGTTGTTGAACAGCTGCTTGCAAGCGATGCAGTGCAATTCGTCTTCCATGTCTCGGGCGGCGTCGTACGCGGCGACGGGGATGATCCCGGGCGCGCGGGACCAGAAGCTGACGGGCGACTTATCGGGACGCCGACAATTCGGACTGGCTCGATCTCATGGCGGCGGACGACTGCCTAATGGAGACGGCGACGACGACGATCAGGCAGAAGGGCAATCGTGAAAAATACGGGGAAACGCGAAAAAGACAGAAACCGATAACGCAAACGACGGCTGCGGCTGCAGATGACGACGACGACGACGAGTACAACGAGATGAAACGCGCGACGGACAGAAACTGAGCGATACACGGAACGCGGAGGAAAACGCACACAATATTTTGTTTACACGACGCCAGCGCACTCTGATGGCGTGCGGTAACAGGCCGCCGCCGCCGGAGCGCACAGTGCCGATCCCTGTATTCGGAGCGAAATGTCTCGTCCGTGTGCGAAACCGATTGCAAAAACGTTGGCCATGTGAAAAATTGCCGATGGAAAAGGAAATTTTCGAAAAATCAATCGCCGACAATGAAAAAATATCAAAAAAAAGACGCGTTCGTCGGCGGTAGCGTTGGTCAAACGGGACATTGCAAATTACTTTTGCAACGATTGATTATTGAATTACGTTTTTTCGATTGCAGTTCGCGGTCACGCTGCCGGCGACGGTCGATAAGACGGTATGAACGCGGCTTGATAACGAATATCAGAACGACGGGGCTATCTATAAGTACTACTGTAGGTGCTATCGTCGTAATGTCTGTAGTCGAACGGTGCTTTTGAATATTCACCCGACGACGGTGTGTTAAGCATTTTAGCCTCGTCTCGAAGGACGAAAAACAAACACGGTAATGTTGTAGGTTAATCGATTTTAAACAACATTGCCTTTACCTATTATTTTTTTGCACATCGTCGATCGTAAATATTACTTAAATCGTGATTATTACTATTATTTTGCCCTTCACTTCCAAATATTATCCACTTGCAAACCGAATAACTTTTTAGTTGTTTTTTATCCTTATCATAAAAGTCAGTGTCAAGTGTTTTTAACTCGGTGGTACAATATTTAATGAACAAACCTAATGATGGGTATTTTTATTTCAAACAAAACAAAATTGTTTTATTAAGTTTTTACATGGCTACTCTAAACTAGGATTATAATCAAATGTTAATGTAAACCAATTGAATAATTCAAACAGTTTTTCAAGCCATAATTTCAGAATTTTATTATTCATCAAAAAAATCTTATTATCAAATAATAGTGACATAATATTTTTAACGATTGATCTCAAATTATAGTATACTTTTTATTAAAAATAACTGTGAAACATATGCAATTAAAATAACCAATACAACTACGATGACAGTAAGAAATATTAAATCCGCTGTGATTTTGTGTAATCGATCATATAGTAAAAGTCTGAAAAATAGTTATGACATCTTAGTAGTGGGAGGAGGTATTGTTGGTTTTGCTACTGCACGAGCACTGTTGACACGCAATAAACGTTTACAAGTAGCCCTTGTAGAAAAAGAAAATGGACCTTCCGTTCACCAAAGTGGACACAACAGTGGGGTTATTCATGCAGGTATATATTATAAACCTGGCACAATGAGAGCAAAATTATGCATTGAAGGCTTATATAAAACATACGAATATTGCGCCCAAAATAATATACCTCATAGAAAATGTGGGAAACTCATCGTTGCCACAAAAGAATCTCAAATAAAAATTTTAAACGACTTGTATGAGCGAGGATTAGAAAACGGTACTCCTGACATACGGATGATAAAAGGAAAAGATATCAAGACCATCGAACCATACTGTAATGTGAGTTGATCAAAACAATAGTATAAAATGTATATTCATGATTTGTCATATTACATGTTCATAGGGCTTACAAGCAATACATTCACCACACACTGGTATAGTAGATTGGGCTGTGGTCGCAAGACATTACGCAGTAGATTTTGAAAAATTAGGAGGTGAAATAATTTACAATTATAAAGTTGATATGTTTGATGAAAGTAAAAACAACAGAGCTCTCAAAATAACTTCTAAAAACAATGTATTGTTATTTATTTTTCATGCAATACAATGCAGTACAACTATATATAGTTATATATACTTATACATTACATTAAAAATATTTTACAGAGAGAAATATTAGCAGACTATGTCATTACTTGTGGTGGATTACAGTCGGATCAATTATCATTAATGACTGGATGTAAAGCTGACCCATACATTTTACCTATTCGAGGCGAATATCTTTTACTAGACAAAGAAAAAGCACACCTTGTCAAAGGCAATATATATCCAGTAATGATTAATTGAAATTACTTAAACATTGTACATTAAAATATATACAGAAATAAATTTAATAATAACTTAGAATACCAATAATTATGAAAATTAAAATAAATCTATTATTCTAGGTACCCGATCCAAGTTTGCCATTTCTTGGAGTTCATTTTACTCCTAGGATGGATGGCTCGGTTTTCTTAGGTCCAAATGCTGTTCTGGCTCTGAAACAAGAAGGATACAGGTTTACAGAATAATTGATAAAAAATGTATTAATGGAAATTATATGTGGTATAAATCATATTTCTAGCTGGGCTGATATAAGTGTTTCAAATTCATTAAGGCTTTTAAAACTAGATGGTGTGCAAAAGCTCATTGCAAAACACATGAAATTCGGAATAAACGAAATAATCAAGTCTTTATATCCCGCGAAACAATTGAAAGAGATCCAAAGTTATATTCCTGACATCAAACTAACTGATATTCAAAAGTAAAAATTCAAAATTGATCAACTAATTTATTTTTAATTATTATTAACAACATGAATGGTTAGAGGTCCTACAGGTGTTCGTGCACAACCACTTTGGGCTGATGGAACAATGGCAGAAGACTTAGTTCTTGATGTTGCATCAGATGATTCGACAGATTTAGTGAAACATAGGGTAATGCATTGTCGTAGTGCTCCATCCCCTTCGGCTACATCATCGTTACCAATTGGTGAAGTTATTGCTGACAAAATGTTAACAAAATACCCAAAATTAAATTAATTATAAAATTTTTAAATCCAATAACAATTATGTATTTAGTACTTGTAAACTTTAGGAGACGATATATAACATGTTTATTGTTTTAATTTTAATATGTATACTACATTAACATTACTAACTACACCATTTTTAATAACTAAATAGGTATTTAATTAATTTAACATCAGAATTATTAACAATGAAAATGAAAAAATAATTTAATTATGATCTCCATTATAAATTTTCTAGATTTAAATTCAAACTATGATCACAAAGCATTAGATTATATTTTGTATGATTTTATGTTACCGAAATGGTATTTAGAACAATTTAAACTTTGAGTAAATAAGGAAATTACTAATCCCTGAGGAAAACAGTTAAACAAGGAACACATAAACATATTCTAACTTTCGTGTATGTGTGAAAAGTTCAAAACAAAATGCATCTATTTATTCAAATATATCAAAATTATATTACCACGATAAATGTAATAATATAATTACAATTAATGTTGCCAGCTTCATCTAAAATTAATTTGAATTATTGCTGTATAATTTAATGAAAATATTGTAATACATTATAATTTAACTTAAATGCAAATTTGTATACTTTTTTTTTTTAATAGTTTAGAAAAATGTATTATACCTGATAGAATATTAAGTAATATACCTTATGAATTTATAAATGATTTTTTGAATTTAAAAATTATATTTATGGTGATTATCATTTTTGTTCTCTAATTTAAATGATATAAATATATAAATAATAAATTATTAATTACCAGGAACATTTAGATTGAAAGCCATACCAGGCCATAAAACTGGCTTTTTCATAAAACAAAATGATTCGAATTCATTTTGAAGTTTTGCTTCCAGACACTCAATTTCATTCACTTTTGAACCATAAACTTCTTTTGGATTTATTTTTTCCACAAAAATAACCTCGGATAATTCTATGATAAATAAAAATACATTACAATTTTAATTATTCAAGTATTTAACAGTCTAAATTTAAATAATTATTTAGTTTTTATGATCACTGTTTCAACACTGATGTAAAAAAATTAAAAATTATAAAAATTAATTTTTGAGAACAAAAAAAAAGTAATCTTCTCATTAAACTTAAGTTTAAAGTTTTTTTTTAAATTTAATATTTACTAATATCCATATGAATATGTATTTACATCGAGGCCAAAAGTAATATAATTTGTCTTAAATTAAATTATCCATGAATTAATTAATTTTTTTTTTCTATAATTATCTAAAAAAACACAACCTGTTAATATTATGATATAATATATTATAATATTAATTGTATAATATACAATAAGAATTTTTAATTACAAATGGAAATCAATAAATAATAAAAATGATTACCACTATCTGAACTTTGTGAGTTACAGAATCCATACTCCTTGTCAACTCTCCTCTTTTCTTTTCCTAAAAAAATGAATTATAATAATTACTATACTTAAATGCATATATATATATATATATATATATATACTAGTATATATATTACTTAAGAATAATGTCTAATGTACTAATCAATATATAATGTAATACAATATAATCATTGGACTCTGTGCTCACCAATTTTGTCTTGATGTTCGATTGTTTTTTGACAAAGTTTTAAATATTCTAAATTGATGTCTTCACTGCAGACAGAAGAATCTTCAACAAAATCAGACTCTTCGTCATTAGAATTCGTACGATCATTGTTTTCCTAGAAATGTAATTACCATACTTGTATTAATAATTGAATACTGACATTTTCTTGTTCATATTTAAATGTGAATACTTTTACTCGATCAAACGAATGGAACATACACATTGCGTTTCCAAGTTTATCGGTGCGTGGTCGTTCAATGGCCGCGCACCGGAAACCCTATAACCCCAGTTAATTACGTCTTCGTAGTTTTTCCAAAAACCCAATTGATTCTGATCCATATTCTATAGAGTGACCTCAAGACTGGTAAAAATGAAAAAAGACCGGACAAATTTCGAAATAATCGGATAGCCCAACCCTAGCCCGATGCCTTATCACAGTCGTCACTTCTTGTTACCACGGCTGTAGATACCTATAACCACGGACTAAACGAAATGCCATAACCTAACCGGATTCTCTGTTATCGCGATCACATTTTTCCTCCATGACTATTTTTGTTTTACAATCTCTTTGACCCACACACTGTGGTTATCAAAGATACGTTTCCATATTTTGTTGTCTTCTGTGTGAACGGCGTTCCGTCCTTCTCCTTCATTCATCGTGTTGGTACGCTGAACGTCTGCTAACAATTTGGAAATATGGTAAGTGAATTTTCATCCGTTTCCATCTCAATACGCTGTGGATCGAACGACATCGTATTTCACTAAACGTCGCCTAACATTTCCGTGGTTTCGATAATTCCCCAACTCGGACGCGATAATTCCGTCGTCGTCTTGTGGTATTTCAGTACTCTTAGAAGTCTCCTAAGGGTTGGCGCATATCCGTTTTAAATTCCAATTATTTCGCCGAATCGAGCACGCGCTCGGATCACCTAGTTTGTATATTCGGTATGCACTTCGGCGGTCGCTTTAAGTTTCTTATTATTTTTGGCCCTGGACGTCCTCCGCGACGACTGCCTTAGCCCATTAACGATGAGCTTGGATTCATATAACCCTCGTACACTTCTTAATATTGGTTTATGTATCGGTATGTACATATTTTATGCGACTCTAATTTCATCTATATTGAGAATTATCTGACATCAAGATTTTTTACGAGACTTGATTTTATGTAAATAAATAAATGTTACATGTCAATGTACATATAACTTATAAGTATACCAAGAATAAACTTATTCATTGTAATATGCCAATATATTATTGTACCCAAATTTATAATATTGTGTAATTGAACTGTTGGATATCTGTAATTTTAAATAAAAAATACTTTTGTTATTTTAATATATTGGTAAATTTATATAAATAAAGAAAAAGTAAAATGTACGTTGATATTATCTAATTAAGTATGTTATATTATTCTTGTTTTAGGTGAATGTACCTAAACAGAGGCGTACTTATTGCAAGAAATGCAAGGTACATAAGGTGCACAAAGTTACCCAGTACAAGAAGTCTAAGGAACGTCAAGCATCCCAGGGTCGTCGTCGTTATGACCGAAAACAAAGTGGTTTTGGTGGTCAAACTAAGCCTATTTTCAGGAAGAAGGTAGGTTAAAGTATACATTTATACATGTATATATTATACACTCATTTTATTCTGATTATTTGATCAGAAAAAATATGTATTTCATTTTAAATTGCATACTACTTATAGTTTTAAATATATACAGTTGAAGGAAAATATAGAATTATGTACTAGTTTAGTTTGAAATGTATGTACCTACCTACTTGTGTATTTAAACACTAAAAAAACGTATTTATCAATTCTTGTTCGTTCTTTGATTCCAAACTTTTTGTCTATCATGCGAACATGATATTATTCCGATTAGATAAATTTCTCTATTTATTACCATGATAATTCTATATCTCTGGCAACTATGTGTGTAGTAGTAACTATATTAAGTATCATTAAATTTTAGATTTATTTAAATTACCTATGAATTATTGTTGAATAGGCTAAAACTACCAAGAAAATTGTATTGAGAATGGAATGTTCAGAATGCAAATATCGTAAGCAAATTCCGTTAAAACGTTGCAAACATTTTGAATTGGGAGGTGACAAGAAACGAAAGGTAAGATGATTAAATGAATGCTAATTTTGAAATAGAATGTTGATATTAATTTTTGTTATTTTATTTTTCAGGGACAAATGATCCAGTTTTAAGTCTAAACATTTTTTTGTTACTTTTAAGACCAATATATAAGTGCATATTGCAAATTGCCTCATCATTTGTTGAATATTTGTTTTTTATCCTTTTACTTTTTTTTCCTATCATATTTAAATGCTAATACTCAATGAAAAGATTTACCTATTATTAAGTAGTAATTTCACGAAATATATTTCTTCAGCTATTATTATTTATATAATTTTAGTATAAACAAATAATTGGTATTTAATATTTGTTTACTATAAAAATTATATTTTATAGAGATTGACTCAACATACTTGAACCTATAGTCGGGCTCACGAAAAGTGGCGGCTGCCCGCCGCGATCCAAGCGGCCAATTTGCTCTAGTGGTTATCAAACAACAATTTAATTTATCGCGCTTTTTCAAACCGGAATCGTAATTATATAGTGGAACCGTGAAAATGAACAATAGCGCCAATAGTTCGTGTTGCGCCGCCGTCATTCCGGATCGCAACAATAAAATGAGAACCACTGTCTACACGGTGGGTGAGGTTCGGGGTATGGCGGCGGCCAGCCGCCACTTTTCGTGAGCCCGACTATAGCTTTCAATACAACAGTTTCATTACTGATTGGAACTAAGAATTATTAATAAATGCTAGTCTAAACAGTAGTTTAACTCTACTGCGTTATTTTTTTAAATTTTAATAAATAATATTAAACTGTTCACACATTTAAGGTTTTTATTTCAAGTCTAATAACAGGAAGTCAATTAAACTCATATTGTGCTTGTGAGTTCATATTCTATTTAAAAAGTTGAGTATCTAACTGAAATTTACTGTAACATATATATTTTATATTATTGTTTATGAAAAATCATTTTACAATAAAATGAATAATTGTGGTTAATAATATACTTTATCTTAACAATTTATTTTTTAAATGTGAAATTGAACATAGTATTATATGGTGTATTGCTAATTTTATGATGGTTTTGACTAAACGAATTACAACTATTCATTTAAATAGTTGGTAATTTGTAAAATATCATTTTAAAAGAATGAATCTTGAAATTGTTAATATGAAAGAAATGGTTATGAAAATCCTAACATTATGACAGACAATTAAAACTTCTGATATAACATTTAATAATATGAAGAATTTAATGAAAAATTACTAGAAATAAAGGCTGTCCTGAAGACTGATTACAATAATAAGACTGATTTCCCCAGGAAAAATCAGGTCACACTATTTTGTTGATAAGATATCAATTTTCTTATCACATGATTAAATTTAAAATGATCTAATTCTTGTAAATAAATTCAGTTTATTATTATGTAGTTTTGAATTATTTTGCTGTTGTTTCTAGAGTTTCTGTAAACCAATTAAAAAATGGAAGACCACAAAAATGTAAGTCAATTAGATATGATATTTATGTTTGATTTATTACCGGATACATACTTTGAATTTATAAATACAAATCTAGGTTGCTCCAATGGAACAACGTCGTTTAGTTACATATATAAATAGTTTCATCACTTCCACTGTAACGTTCTTAAATAATTTTATGACCCACTGTGAAGCGAAAATGATGAAATCCGAACAACGGCTACAGCGTATTTCAGCATCCTTATGTATATTAGAAACAAAGGTAATTTCAAGTTTATTGCTCAATAGTAATAATGTTTAAATTGAATCTTTATTATTTTTTTTTAGTTAAATTCTGTACCTGAGCTTCAAGAACTACAGTCCCAACAAATACAAACCATTGAACCTCCAATTAGTCAATTAAAAGCAGATTCTCAAAATACCGAGGAAACCAATAAACCTAATAAAACTGAAGACAACATTACACAAAAACCAATTGAATCGGTAGTTGAAGATGAAAAACCTAAAGAACCAGTTGTAGATCCAGCCATACTAAAATATCGTAAAATGCTTCAATTTGGCGTGCCTAGAGGTGCGGTTGAATTGAAAATGGTACATGAAGGATTAGATCCAAAACTATTGTGATATTAATTATTATTTTTAATTTTACTTCTGTTCTATATCATAATATGCATTTATATATTTTTTCATGTACCACTGTAAAAATTAATTAAGTAATTTAGGCGATAATTAAAAATTAAAATGTTAAATTATTTTTGTGATTTTTATGAGCGTAAATAAAACTACACATTATCTTTTGTAACATACATTTAAATTTAACTAAAATATATTTTTGAAACGTGATAATTCTTTTAAACTCTGTGGTTAAAATTAAAAATTGAAATTCTATATTTTTAATAACTAAAATGTATTATTACATAATAATGGTTACTGGATACTTTTCATTTATTACATTTTATATTAATTGAAACAAGTGCTTTTGGGGTAGTTTTTTAATATAGTTAAATGTTATTACACATTAAATAAGACTAAACTGTTTCGTGACATGGTAACTTATAAGCATAAAATTATAAGGGTCAAGACCGATTCCTAGAATTGTAGTCTTTTAAAGTTAAGAATCTCTTATAATTAAATTTTATTGTTAAAGATCATCTATATATTTTTAACATTTGACCATGTTGCTTAGTTGTTTTAAGTGGAAGTAGAGGGGCCACGTGAGGCCTATGAGTGTATTTAATTTTTAACTATAGTTAAATATCCAAACGTTTATCTGAGTTTTATGATTTTTACCCAGGCTCCAATGAACACTATCAGTATACACCGAAAATAACGAGGAAGTCGAAAATATTTTCGGACTAATATAGTATGTACCTATAATAAAATAGTAAAATATCTAGTATATAACCCGTGTGGCCCATATTTCTAATTGTTAGTCTAATTAAAATTAAATTTGCTCTATAATTTGTATTAATATATTTAAGAAAAAGAATAATATACAGCTAACAGGCGATTGATGTGGTTGAATTGTTCGTATATATATACATGAAGTCAATGTTATAGACGACTTTTTTTAAATCTCAACTTTCAAGTGCATAAAAACATTTGTATAACCAATGTACGTATTTGATATCTTCACAACGAAATAATTTTAAACATTTTTGAAAAATCTTGTATTACACTTTAAAGTTTTTACACCATAAATTTAAAATTTAAAATAAAGTTTGAAAAAAAAAAAAAAGTTTATTTAAACAAATATTTTCAAAAAAAAACAAACGTACTGAAAAGTAAAAACTAATTTTCTTCTCATCACAGATTGACATTTTAGATGACATAGAAATAAAATTGTTGCATTGCCGAAGCAATTGGTTTTGTCACGCAATATTTTGACATTTTAGAATATGTAATTCATAATCTAGGAAATAAAAGCTTTGGTAGTGATCGATTTGAGATAATGTGCAATAGTATTTTATACACAGTTTTATTTCCATGTCATTTACAATATTATTCTGTCTGTTAGTAAGTTTTATCATGGCCTTCCTGATACCTTATATACTACGGCCACGCAGTGACATGAAATCTTTACGATATTTTTAACATTAATATATTAATTAGTCGATTATATTTTTCCCCAATAAGTGACCCATCATGATTTCCACACAGGGCTCTCGCACCAGACTCTCAAACGAGAGATCCCTGGGGTCGGGTATCTAAAATTATCGTCTGCCTCTACAACAATAATAGTATTTAGTTGGTCGTCACTAATAAAAGTTGAAGCGTTTCCCATTTTCGGCGGTTAGAAGAATTATTATGCGACGACCGCATATTAACGGCCGGAAATTTTTACCGTCTGGCTTCGGCAGACGGTGTTTCATCGTTTGTTCCATGAGAATCTCATTATCATTCCTTTCGGTTTATCATTCTTCGATATAAACATCAAACAAATGTTACAAATTATATTATTTTCTAGCAGACTTTTTTTTTAATTTTTTTTCGGAAGTACACTTAAATTTTATGTTAGTATGTTAGTATGTAACTAACAAACACCACTTATTTTAAAATCTATATAACTTGTCGAAATGGAAAACTCACCTTCGATCGAAACCGTATACGAAGCTATATACGCTCTGTACAACCAAAATACTAATCCTGCCGAAAAGCAACGAGCTTCCAATTGGCTAAATGAAATGCAAAAATCTGTATGTTACGCGTCAACTGTTCACAGTAATCGAGACTAATAATTATTCACATTCATTTTCTACAGGTGTATGCATGGAAAATAGCTGACGAACTGCTGGCCAGAAAAGTGGATTTGAACTCTTGTTATTTGGCTGCGCAGACAATGCGTTCTAAATTACAAAATTCTTTTCACGAACTACCACAAGATTCGCATGCATCTTTACGAGATGCTTTACTCGATCATTTGTCTAAGTTGGATGATACCACCGATGGTGTGATTGCTACACAAGTATTATAATATATTCCAGAGTGTTCACTGTATCTTTTTTTTAATTATTATTTATTTATCAACTTTATTTTTGTGTTTAAGTTGTGTGTTGCATTAGCACACTTAGCTCTCCAAATGGGTTCGTGGAAAAATGCTGCTGTTGACATTGCTTCAAGGTACAATTCTTTGAAAACATGTTTCATACTAGAGTTATTAACTGTATTGCCTGAAGAAGTCAATTCTCGAACATTGCGTTTGGGTGCAAATCGTCGCTCTGAAATTTATGCAGAGTTCAGTGAGAACTTGCCAGCTGTTAATCAACTCCTAGAATTATGCTTAACATCTGAACCAAACGATGAACGCATTAAAATACGATCATACAAATGTTTTGCATCATGGTTGAACATCAGAAGTGTATCAATGTCACATGTGTGGAATAGCAATGTTCTATCGAATGCGTTTAATGAGTTGTGTAGTTTTGATGTAATAACATTTTTAGTACTCTGATTGTTGGAAATATATTTTACATGTTTTGTTATTTCTGTAGGGGTCCAATATGGTTCAAGAGGCAGCTGCAGATGCAGTAATTGCATTCCTGCAGACTCTAGAAGATAATAATAACCAAGATGAAATACAGCTTGAAATTTTGAATTCGGTTAATAGATTAGAACAGGCCTACATGATGTCAGTTACCAATGAAGATTTGGATAGGTATGCCAATCTACTTAATAAATATAAATTTGTTTTCAATTACATGTCTTTTCTTATTTCAGAACTGTTAATTACTGTAGAATATTCACAGAATTGGCTGAATCTTTAGTTATGACAATGGTAAACAAAAGTTTAGGAGCTAATGGTGTTCCACATTTTTCAATTAAAGCATTAGAATCGGTTATTTTATGTGCAAACCATCATGATTATGAGGTAAATAATGAAGGCTTAAAATTATTTTTAAATGTTATAATTGTATACTAAATTATATATTATTAACAAAATGTAAACTATTTACTCCCAATTACCTATTTATAATAATTTGTTGCTGTGTCAACTTTATTTTTAGTATAATTTACATTTCACATTATAGTTAGTTATCATCTATATTTCATTATTTTCTTAATTTAACAACTCAATATGTCAAATGTATGTGAAAATATTAATTTTTTTCAGGTTTTATTAATAACATTCAATCTGTGGTTTAGGCTATCTGAAGAATTGTATAAAATAAATAATGCTGCTTTAACTGAAATATTTAAACCTTATTTTGAGCAATTAATTGGAGCATTATATAAACACTGTATGATTGAAACTGATCATGTAAGTTTTATTTATTTCAACTCAAATTTATCCTCAACGACCTCAATATTAATTGTTGTGTTTTTGTTTCAGGAGGGTCTGTTAGATGAAGGTGTTGAAGATTTTGCTGATTTCAGAATGAAATGTTCGGATTTAATAAAAGATGTAATATTTATAGTCAGTTCATCAGCCGTTTTTCAACAAATGTATATGCTTTTGCAAACAGCTTCTGTGACCAATGCCACGTGGGATCAGATGGAAGCTGCACTATTTATTATGCAAGCTATCGCAAGAAATATACTACCGTTAGTTACTATTTAATATTTATTAAAAATTTCAAACAGTGTAACTTTATTCATTATTCATATAGACACGAGAATGAAGTGGTTCCTAAAGTTGTTGAAGCTATACTCAACATGCCAGAAACCGTTCACATAAACATGAGATATACTTCAGTAATGCTGTTAGGAGAACTATGTGAATGGATATCACATGAACAACATTCAGAGACCCTAGGTAATAATTATTAATAACGCAGTTCTTAATTAATTAATGTTAAAACTGATATTTTTTGAACAAAATGATTTTATATTTTTGTCTACTTAAAAGAGATTTAGACTTAGATAAGTACTTCAATACTATTTTAAAACACAATTTAATATCATCTTTTTAATTTTATTTGTTTCAATTTTTAGAACCTATATTAAATTATCTACAGTATTGTTTACGTCAACAAAATCTAGCAGCAGTTACTGCAAAATCTTTACACAGTATTTGCACTACTTGTCGACATCATATGGTTAAACATCTAAGTGGACTTATTGAAATCCTTAAAGTTGTTGATATGTTAAATTTGCCCAATGATGTTGCGATTGGGTTGTTAAAAGGTTTGTATGATTAATCGTTTATGAAAATTAGATTGTCTAATTTTATATTTGTCAAAGGTGTTGCTGTGATTGTGGCCGAAGTACCCGAGGAACATGTATACAAAGCAATTGAAGAAATTTGTTGGAGACAGTTAAATCCGTTGTTGGCTTTAGTTGAGGTGAACTTGTTGTTGATATTTTAATAGTTATTGATTATATTTTTCGTTATAACTTGTTTAATTTACTATGGTGTTTAGTCTACATCAGAAAAAACTATTCCTGAAACAAATACTGCTTCAGATCCAATTTATTGGTTAGATCGTTTATCGGCAATTATGAGGCATTTAGTAACCAAGACACATTCTGATAAAGATCCATGTGTAGTTGCGGTTGTTGACGTATGAATCAGTTTTATAATTTTAACTCATCTTTAACCATGTTATTTAATTTTACATAATAAAATGTTAATTAGATGTGGCCATCCATGTCAAAAATATGTACTAGATATAGAACAGATTTCCGTATTACTGAACATTTTTGTCGATGCCTTCGATTTATGATTAGATTGGTTAGTCGGTCAACAACTGCACTTTTAGGGCCAGTTGCTCAACAAGTAAATGAATATTATCAAGTTGTCTGAAAAATTTAGTCATGTTTCAATAAAATTATGGTTTTTAATCTTAGATGGCATATTTATATAAAGAACACCATCACAGTTGTTATCTTTATATTGGTTCAATTTTGGTTGATGAGTATGGTTCAAAATTTGATAACCCACTTGTTATGACACAGTGTCATTCAATTCTATTAGAAATGATTGATGCATTTATTGAACCGGCATTCCGATTATTCAGTGAAAAAGATGGACTCAGAAATTATCCAGATACTGTCGACGATTTCTTCCGGTTGGCATGCAGGTTAAGAATAAATCATAATTAATCACTTATTTATAAATGTTCTAGAAATTAAATTTGTTTGTTATTATTAAAGATTTATTCAAAAACTTCCGATGCCTTTCCTTCAGTCGCCAGTTCTAGAAGTAATAATCAGATGCAGTATAACAGCTGTTTCGTTAGATCATAAGGAAGCCAATGCATCTGTTATGAAATTCCTATTAGATTTGTTAGTATGTGGAAAGTCAAAAAAAGTAATTATTTCAATGTTCTCGTTATAAGATAATTATAAAATACACTTTATAAAATGAAATTTAATCAAAACAGGACAGTACAAACTATGAAGAACGTAAACAATATGTTAGCGCGATTGTGAATTCAATTGGTGAACAATTAGTTGATAATTTAATTCAAGCCAGTGTATTCTCGCTTCAGACATATATGTTACCTGATGTAATAGATGTGATTATTGAATTAATGTTATATGACAAAGATGTAAGGATCTACTTTTATATGAAATTAAATAATTATTATATAATTAATGTTATTTGGAATTTACAGCAAACTTTAAGATGGTTAAATGGAGCCGTAGAAAAATTACCAAAACAAAATTCAGCTGGTTTAGTTACAGCAACAAATGAACAGTGTTTACAATTTTTAAAATCATTTCATAGGTAAGTTATTCTAACACAGTAGTGTATCCAGGAATTTTTTTTGGGAGGGGGGCTTGATCAGTTACTTATCAGTTTTCACATTACAAAAAAAAACTATGTTGTTTTAACATAGTAACTGTAAAATTAGAATTAAAAAAAAAATCTTTTTAATTTAAGTAACTATTTATTTTAAAATATTATATCATATTAAATACTTATTTTAAAACAATTAAATATATAATTATAAAATTAGATTGTTAATTTTAGTTGTCTAGCTTTGTCATTGTTGGAAAATGTATCTGTATAAAAAACCAAATAAATGTACCATATCATCAGTAATATTTACATCTCTATGAATAGATAACAGAGCAAGTCCTACAAGCCGTAACTCAAATGTAGTATTCCGAAGATGTTGAAAAACTTATATTTTTGTGTTTAGTTAGATGATAATTTAAGATTTCCTGAAATTTCAGGGGCTGAAGCCGTCTCCCCCCCCCCCCCCACTGAATACACCACTGGCTAAACATGAATTATTAATTTTCTCGAGCAATGCGATTATTATTTTCTTTAACTTGATCTATATTAAGAAAAAATTTTAGCATTTTGTTTTTTTTTTCAGTTATGAAAATGATGGAGAATTGTGTCGTTCTTTGCGGGAATTCTCGAGGTACTTCCGGTAGTGTTGACCGTGTAATTAATAAATTTCATTAATTTATATTTTTTTTAATGTTACTAAGTTTTGACCTATGCTGTTTAAAACATTTTGTTTTTTGATTTAAAATGTTTCACCAATTTGATTGTGCTTATAGTTATGAAAAAAACTATATTCTTATTATAATTGTTCAATCACTTCTAATTTCAGTATAATAAATATACTAACTATTGTGTACAAATAAATGAGCCCTAGTTGAGCATTTTTCACACACCCGTTGTGTGAAGTTCATTTATTATTAAATAAAATACAAGGAGCTCCGATTTTTATTTTTTCTGTTCGTTTGTTATTCGTTTATCAAATTACATTATTAAAGTCATTGAGCAATAGACCAAAAGTATTATTTTAATATTTAACTAAGTATTCTGATTTAAAAATTAAATTGTTCTTTAGTTCGTACATAAAAACATACATTGCAATGGTGGTTATTAAGTAATTTTTAAGATTTATTGCAAATATTAAACTTGACAAACCTTAACTTTTTAGAAATATTTGCATTGAAATTGACAACTATTTTACCTCGTGGCTCGTGGACAGACTATTGTTTGTAACAATTGTAAAGCAATATTTGAGTGTATATATAATAACTCTGAAGCATTGCAAGAATATAAAAGAGGCCTAACGTGGTTTCTAAGTTGAATGATTGATGTATTGACTTATAAAAGTATCTATTCAAAAACGTCATAATAGTTTTGATTATAACATTTTATAAATTAATTTATATTGCATATCATTGATAGATATTGTCAATATATTAGATGAAAATTAATGGCTGTAAAGAAATCGTGTAAACCAGTGTGAAATAAATTTTGTTTTTTCCAGCAATTCTACCAGGTAAAACATAAATTATAAACTGGAATTTTTTTTCGTCGTGTAACACACTACTGATGTATTACTAGAAAACATAAAAAAAAATTAATCCTATGTGTAAATCTTATTTAATTGTGTACTTAATTTAAGAATTGAATGTTTTATTTGATTTGTTCTATGAATTTATTTAATCAGAGGCGGATTGGGACCATCTAGTCCAAAGACTACCCACCCGAATTGTAAATACTTCAATCAGCATTATCACTTTTAAATTTAAAAAAATACAAAAATAGTAATGATAACTAAGATATTAACTATAGTCATATATACAATACATTTATAAACAAAGTAATTGTTATTTGTTATGTATTTGATGTCATTATATATTAAAAATTATACTTATTACATATGCGCATGTCACCCACTCGCCCATAATTTTTGGGAGTGCAGTGCACCTCTTGGAAGGGTGTTCAAGCCGCCTCTATATTAAATTATTAAATACTTGAAATAAATATTGTTTATACCTACCAAATGCAATAATAATATTAAATCGAAAAAAAAAGTTAAGTAAATTATTCATTTTTTTTATTAATATTATTATTATTATGGAATGTTGAAGTAATATCACGGGTTAATAATAAAAATGCTCGTAGTGAATGCATATGTTTTAGATAGAGTTAACTGTTTTATAGTAAGAGTTTACAAAGTTAGTGTGAAAACATCTAAAGCGTGTATTTTTGGATACTTTAAATCAGTGTTTCTTAACCTGTGTTCCGCGGAACCCTAGGGTTCACTTAAGGGTTCCGCGAAAGCGCTTTTATCAAAATATTTAAAAATTGCATTGAAAAAATCTAACTACTGATCAGAGGTGGCTAATCTAAGGTGAGTTCCGCATTACAAAAAAATTATTGTTTGGTGTTCCGTGATATCCAAAAGGTTAAGAAACACTGCTTTAAATCATGTTCACGTGTGAACAATACATTATTGAAGTCATTTATAATATTAAATTATTATTATTATAATAACGATTGTGAAATCATCTCGACCAAGTGTAATTGTAGTCAATAATAATAATAATAATACGAAATGGGTATTCATTTATTTTCATAGGTACAGAAATTTAAATCTCAAATTTAGAACAATTTTACTGTAATAGTTAATGATACGGTTGTTCACACATTTAATTAATCTAATTTTTTGGTTTTAGCAAACCCATCAACCACAGTTGTAGATAAATTCTATTACCCAAGGTAAGTACTATAATCATGACAAATGAATTTAATTTTTCTTGTACTAAGATAGGTGACACCTCAAAGAGCCACAGGATAATGACAAAACACCACCACCATAATCCGACAAAATGCCATTTGACGAAAAACCATCATACCAAAATACCAATCTTACATCTACATTGATACGATAATCTTTAAGTACTTATATCGATCAAAAGCCTCTGAAATGAATTAACTATCATCAAAATGTATTATATTTTTGGTGCAACTAAGAAATTAATTTATCAATAAAATTAAAATTTACACTTTTTTAATTCAATCTTGACTTCTAATACTAAGTCAAAGTAAAATTTGCATTTACAATATATTAAGCAATCAAAACAAATTTAATTGTATCTTTAGAAACGTGGCTGAGTATGTTTTTTCTAGTGTCATTGTAAAGCCTTCAATTGTTTTACATGTTCAAAATCGAATTAATTTTTTATCAGATAGTTGAAAAAGAAAAAGAAACCCTTATTAATTGGCATTATAAATTGAACCTATATATTTCCAAAAATTTTACATTGAAGCAAGAACAATTCATAAGAAATTTTGTAATATTCTTACTTTTAAACAAAATATCAATTAAATAATTCTACCAAGCTATTAAATATAATGCAAATTAATTCCATAAGTTTAAACTTCAATTTCGTCTGGATGGTTTCATACACACAATTGTAGACAATGGCGAGTCTTTAGGTCGGGGAGACGTTGAAAAAAATGTCACTTTGCTAATACAACTTACAGGTAAATAAAGTATTTTGGTCTAACAATAAATATAATATAGGTCTAACCTAACCTATATAGTATATATAATAATATGTATTATGACATTTATGTTTTATGAAATAAGTATTCATAGTGGGTAGACATTGTCTCCTATGACGCTTCGCCACTGCTTGGTAGAATTTCTATAAATCTTTATGTGAAATGTATGCATATTTATGGTTAAAATAAAATGTTATGTCGAATAAACTATTTGACTCGCGGAAAGCAAAGTAATTAAAACTTCAAATATATATTGCATTTAATGTGAATATCACGATCCATTTGTAATAATTTATTTCATATGTGAAATAACAATAATGTTGTATTAACAGTATTTCAAACTTAGCGCCAAAATCATAATTCATTTTAATCTATATTCTGTGATTCATTTCGGTGACATTTTGTCGAAATAAATACAGCGACAATTAAAAATTATCATACCCAAATATACGGTTTTTATTGTAGTGTTGTCGAATAGCTTTTTGAAGTTATGGCGTTGCTTTATGTCGAGTAGAGCTTATTTGTCGGCCGGCTTTATTTCGTTCCAAGCTATATAAATGATCATTCAGAAACGCCAGCTCTAAGAACCCTTGGATTTCGAACGTTATCACAAAACGTTTATCACTTCTCGTCGATAAATGAATTCTCACTGTCTCAGTTGTTGACTGTTGTGTGTGTGTGTATAATATAAATTACTGATTCTATCGATTCTGACTTCATCTTCTTATTTTCGCCGGCAGTCGTTGATGCAGTTTTAAGTTTTTCTTTTTTTTTTTCTTTAATTCGTCTGATATCTTTCTTCGAATTTTGTCTACGGTCTTCTAGCGAAACGCTTTTTGCCGCGTTCGACAGCAAATACCCTAATCGCGGCAAGAAACGACTCTATATGGCTTACAAACTGAGCTCTGTCCTCTACGGACATGTCTTGGACGTCCGAGGTCTGGCCGTCACCGCTGACGGCTGCATCGTATCCGCGTCCAGAGACAAAACCGCCAAGCTCTGGAAACCCAACAGGTACACGTCCACAATGTGAAATTCACAGCCTATATTTAAATTTTCAACAAAAGTAATTCTTATAGGTAATATTAAACGTTTTTCTTTTAAACTTATGAACTTGTTCAATGTAACAGGCGTGACTCATCACTTTTACGGTATATATTTAAAAATATCATCAAAACCTCTATTAGATTTTTGTCACTGCAATTGGCCAACATTCCGGATGAATCCTTGCACTCCTTTGTCTTGCCTCTGATTGTTAGGAATTATCTTCTTCAAAGTTACTGTTAAGCTATAGAAAACACACACTGTAATCTATCAAACTTTATTGGACTTGTACTCTGAATTAAAGATACGGTTGTTGTTTTCATTATTTAACTTTTACAATTTGTAAAATTGGATTTTTAATTAGAGTTGGTTATTAGAATAATTATCATTTGACATGATAGTATCCGATTGTAAGTTAGGAAATTATCCATTGGTAATACTATACAGCAGGAATTTATTAAACTAAGATATTTGAATCTAGACATGATTTTTGTTGCATAAATCAAGAGTATAGGAAAACGTTGTTTTAAATTGCTGTCTTTAAATTTTCCAACATATAATAACTGTACAATATCCATTCTTCTTTTATGTTAAATGTAAATTTACCATAAAAAAATTAATTTAAATCAAATACTGACTCACTCATTAAAATTTAAAAACCTATAGTCTGAAATGTGAGAAAGGTACCACTGTTTGACCAAAACATCTCCTACCATGTGCGAGCAGTGCCTAATCGTAGTCGACAAGGCGAAAAACTTTATTACCTCTCGTGATATATCGTTAATGCTCGTGTGCAAGTAATCGGATTGACAGTAGTTTGTAAGCTAAGTCATTGATTAAATATATTTAAATATATTAAGTATATTTAGTCAATGGCTCAGTCTACCTGCGCGAAATGGTACCTTTCTCTTGTGGGACAGACTATAGTTACTTATATGAAAATATACATAAATTAATATTAGGAATATTGTATTTCAATAATTATTTTTATTGTATCATATAATTTCAGTGGAAATGCTGGGTTTACAGAAGCTCAAACTTTCAAAGGTCATTCTAATTATGTAGTGTCTATCGGAGTGCTACCAAAATCTGATGTCTTTCCAAATGGTCTGATCATTACCGGTGGTAATGACAAAGTATTTTGTGGATTTTTACCTAAATCACCAAAACCTGTTTTTGCTGAAACCAGACATACAAATACTAGTAAGAAAAATATAACATGTGTCATATTTTAACTGATATAATTTAGTAATTTTATGTGCTAACCTAACCTTTTTTTTTTTTTTTACACTGGGACGTGTGAGGGGGCAAGCCCACCTCTCAGTGGCCCCGATGATTCACAGCAGACGGGGGGGAACTGTCGCGAGACACTACTGCCCCCGCCTGCTAACCTAACCTAACCTAATAACTTTACTTTTGTTAGATAGTAAAAATCTTATAATTAGCCTAATTCTAAGCTTTAGACTTTGAACTTTATAATTTAAGTAATTTATAAAAGTTGAATAAAAATTATAAAAGAAGCTTTAAAAAATGAAGTATATTACATATTGAAACAATTATACTACAATATTAAGTATGTTTATTTAAAAATAATATCTAAAATTAACAGCTATTGAGGTGTAATCCAATTAATCACCAATATGCTCCAAAAATCTAACAATTAAATTTGATCTTTTTAACATGGAAATCATTCCAATTGAAACTATTTCCTAAATATTTGTTGTTTTAATTAACAAAATCTGTACTTATCATATGTATATGTAATATAAATTACTCATTTTTTATTTTTAGTTTGTAGAATCAACCCTGGTATATTACCAGATACAGTTTTAACTTCTTCGTGGGATGCAACAGCTAGGCTATGGAAAATAACATTGGACTCTGATCATACTTATCAGTCTGTATTACTTACAATCTTTAAAGGACACATTGCAGCTGTTTGGTCTGCTATACAACTGTCTTCAAATCAAGTAGTTACTTGTTCAGCTGATAAATCTATTAATATTTATTCTATTTTACCTGGTGACCCGGAAGATTCATCTGTTCTCACTAAAAAATTAACGGGTAATTGTTTACAATTTTTTAAACTTATCTTTAAATAATACGATTGCCAATTTATAAATGTATAATATTATTTTAGGTCATACTGATTGTGTGAGAGATTTAGCAGCTTTAAGTGACAATGAATTTCTATCATGTTCAAATGATGCTACAGTTAAACGATGGAATTCAGAAACTGGTGAATGTTTAGAAACATTCTACGGCCATCCTAGTTATATTTATAGGTAAATAGTTTAAAAATATAATATTATTTAGATTATCAAATTTTGAATTAACTAGAGTAGATAACTCGTTTTTATTAATTTTTTAATTATTTTATTTATATAGTGTATTAGTAATATTTTATAATATTAAAAACTTTAAAGGTATTGGATACCATTATTGGCTATCTGTTCATCACACTTGCAACATAGTAGTTCTATATTCATTGCACTGATTAATTTAATGATGTGATAAGGATTTTAAAAAAAGAATGAAATTCATTTTGAAGTTTACTTGAAGTCAACTTTCCTAAATTTTTTTATTGCCATAAATCTCGCTCAAATACATTTTTAAAAATCAAAATATTGATAACTCAATTTTTGTTAATCTAGAAACAAAAAAAATTAAAATGTTGGAAATTCGATTTCAAGTAAAGTTCAAAATATAATCAAACCTATATTAAAAATATTTAATACATTATTAGATTGGTGATTTTGGCCAAGAATACATTTGAAACTATTTGTTGTATGGTGATAAACAGACAGTCCAAAACAGTATACAATCTCTTATAATTAAAAAATGTGACCTTTCATTTATTTTTACTTTGTAAAATTTACCTTTAAAATATCTTTTATGCTTTATGTAGTATGAGTGTTTTTTGTACCACTCATCCATCAAATCCATTGATAGTGACTGGTGGAGAAGATAGATACTTAAATTTTTGGCAATGTTCAGAACAACAAGTCATATTACAACCAGCGCAAAGTATATGGGCTGTGGCTATTCTTCCCAACACTGATATTGTTGTTGGCACTAGGTATGTTTTGTATTTCAGAATTACTTAATACTTTATTGCCAGTATCATAACTAGTAATTCCTTTGTATTATTTAGAATATTATATCACATGTACATATTCATGTTGTGAATAATATACACGTGTTAACAAATAATAAATAATGTAATTTAAAAATTCAACATCAACAAACTTTTAGATTGTATAAATAGTTTCAATTATTTTCATTAAAGTTACATATATTTTTATTTAATTGTATGTATTTTTTGCAGTGATGGTATAATAAGAATATTCAGTGCTGACTCAACTCGCCAAGCTACAGAAGAAGCCCAGGCAGCATTCCAAGAACAAGTTGACAATGTTAATCAGGAGGCACAAAAAGAAATTGGCGGTATTAAAGTTGACAGGTAAAATGTGTGTTATTTATTTATGTAATATAAATTTAAATAATTGTTTTCATTTTTTCTATAGTTTGCCTGGACTAGAAGCACTGACTGTACCAGGTAAAAATGACGGCCAAATTCTAATGATTAATGAAAATGGCCAGCCTACTTGCTATAAATGGTTATCAAATGAATCTAAATGGGAAAAGATTGGAGATGTCTTAAGTGCAGCCAAACCAAACAAAAACATGTTTGAGGGAAAGGTAAATTAATTAACAATATATTGTATACTTCATAATTGATTAAAATGTATGATTAAATTATAGGAGTATGATTTTGTATGGACTGTTGATATAGGAGATGATATACCTCCTCTTCAATTACCTTTTAACAGGGATCAAGATCCTTGGATAATTGCTCAAGCATTTATACATAAACACAATTTACCACAATCTTATTTGGAAACTGTTGCAAACTTTATAGTTAATAACGCTAAAGCTGGTTCTCAAACATTATCTGCCGATCCAGGCTATGTAGATCCATTTACAGGATCTGCTAGATATGTACCGCCAAGTAACAATACTTCGTCATCACAAACATATGGTCAAAATCATTTTACCCAACAGTCGGGACAAGCATCTGAAGGCTACAATAAATTTTTCCCTCAAACTAACTATTTAAAATTTGATCAAGCAAATATTGCATCTATTTTAGGTGAGTACTAACTTATTAATTAACAAAAATTTAGTTATTTATTACATAAAGCAGGATCATTGTCCTTGTTAAATGGTTCATAAGTTTATTAAAAACAATAATGTATGGCAAAATATATATGGCCTTATTGTTGCCAATATTTAAAATATATAAAACAGACTAAATATTTAAAAACATTTTAAATATGATATTTAATAGTTATTTCTATTATACACATAAAATATTTTTTCTCTCTTGTACTTTCAGGTTAATTTAATGGTTCATATAAACTTCAATAACTTGTTCACTTTTATTAAGTTCTTTTTACACTATTCTAATTTCTTTATGTTAACTATCAATTATTTCAATACTTTTGAAAATTTGATCAACCTCTATCAACATTTGTAATATTGATAGCTATAATAGTATATAATTTTATAACATTGACATTTCATTTTTGAACTTAAACCGTTTTGAATACTGATTTGTACTTGATTTATCAAACTAAATCCTAATATTACAATTAACTATAATGATAAAATAAAATTATTAGAACAAAATTCATATCAATTATTTATTATGAATAACAGATAGACGTAGAATGAACAATACTAACTTTTAAATTTTCAGTAATTAGATAAATAAGTTTTATCTTCACACTTTTGTATATTTTTAAATTAAAAACTAATATCTTTTTACCAGCATGATAATAATATTAAAAAAAATTAAAATTAGCCAATGCAAATCATATTATTAAATAATTATAAATTATCCATTTTATGAAAAATCAAATTAATGATTAAATATATTTTGTGGAAGTATTATATCCATTTATCTGGTTTTTTTAAAAGCCATATCCATTTTATTTTCTTGGAAACCCAATTCAATTGTCAATTTTATTATTTTTAACGAAAATAAACGTTGACAGAAAAATAATGATTCAGATAATATAAGGTTGTAGGTTATATTTTTTAATACTATTGTTTTTTAGTTAAAGTGCAAGAATTCAATAAAACATCTGGAGACTCGTTGTCTCAGCTGAAACAAAGTCAAATTGATTCTCTTAAACAACTTTGTGATGAAAATACTAATCCTGATGAGCAATCAGTGATGACTCTCATTACTTTACTTGATTGGCCTAAAGGTAATTGGAATAATTTAATACTTATTATAAGTGATTTGTTTTATTAAAAGTATGTAATTTTGATTTTAAGATATTTTGTTTCCTATCCTGGATATTACAAGACTGGCAGTCCGTAACAAACACGTTAATGATATATTATGTTTTAACAACTTGATTATGGATAAATTATTACCACACGTTTATGACATTGGAAAGCCTATTAATCAAATGTTAGCAATTAGGTGTCTATGCAATCTTATGCACCATGAAAAAGGAGAACTGATAGTAGTAAAATATTATGAAAATTTAATAAAGTTTATCAATTCGATTACTGATATTTCACAAAAACAGCTTCAAGTGAGTTTATATTATTATTTTGCAGACCGATTGGTTATTTATTTATTTTATAATTATTGTTATCGTTTATTAATAGGTTGCTGTTGCTACGTTGGTGTTAAATTTAAGTGTCATGATTAAACAATCAGATGATAACATAGCAATACAAACTGTGAATGATACCATTAGCACATTATGCACAAGACTGAATGAGCCAGAAGCAATGTTCCGTTGTTTTGTCGCAATTGGTACTCTATTGAGTTCAAAAGTTCCTCCGACTTTGTCGGAAAAAACTAGAGATTTTATTGCATTGATGGCATCAAGTTCTGATCCATCAAAAGTGTTATCGTGTTGTAAACATTTGATGGCAGTTATTGGAAAATAGTTACAAATAAAAATATTTTTTACTCTATCATAAAAATGTAATGACGGGAACTTAAAGAATAATATTTTTATTTTTAAAAAATAATGTACTTTTTTCTAATAATATAATTAATAAATCATTAATGTAAGTGTATTTTGAAGTTAAAAATAAAAATTGTATTATATGTTTTATTAAAATTTAAAAGGTGTGCCACTAAATGGCACTTCATTTTTATAATTCTCCTTTAGTATAAGATCTAATTTAATTTCTGGCGCATCTATATGTGGAAAAAGTAAAATGTCTTCGTTCCGCGGAATAAATGATTTATCATGCCAACCATACCTAAAAGGAAAAAAAGATGAATGAATTATAAATGGTGGATGATTGATTATCTTCTATTTTCTATTGATAGTTAATAATATTATTAGTGACTTTAATTCAAAATGAAACTTTATCAAAAAAACGTATCGCATCATTATAATTAAAAAATCGTTTTGTCTTAATAACTAATCTTGTTTACAATTTGATTTTCCAATGCTCATATATACTGATAGTAAATTTTCCATTATTATTAACAAATACACAAGTTAAAAAAAAATGATGAATTTTGAAAAAATTTTAAGGTGATTGAAAATATAAATGTTATTTATGTTTAACATAATTTTCTATTTTTTATATTTTAACTTTTTTTTTAAAACTGTATGCATATTTAAATTAAACTGTAATTTCAGATACTTATAGAAGAATAAAACTGAGAAAATTGAAAAATGGCAAGTGTCATAAATAGCATAAATTTAAATTTAATATTTTAGGAAATTATATAATATCTACTATCTATTAAATTTTAATAGAATTATCAAGCAATTGTTTTACATTGTTTGGTAAGATTAGAAATGTTAAGAATAATAACAAAGTAACATATTGTTTAATAAAAATTAAATAATTAACATTTTGTCAAAATATAATATTTTCTAATGTTTACTAAGATACCTTAAATATTTTTTTGTTAGTCTGATAATTTTTTTCTTTTGATCACTAGAAATAAAATCTTTTATAGGAACCTTATATATATTTTTTTAAACCTTAAGTATTGAAATTAAATGTTCTGTGGATTTATAACCTACCTACCAATATTATAAGTTTTCGACATTTTATGATAAAAGAACTCAAAAATTTAAAATATTAAATAGCACCAAAAAGGTCTAATTTTTCAACTATTATTTTTATGTTAAAAGCTGTCGTAAGTTTTATTTATCATTTTCTTTTGTCAGTTATTATTTTAATAAATTTGCTTCCCAAGCACCAACTATATATAGATAAAATTTGCTATCAGAAACAACTCTACCCATGAAGTTGACTATTGGACTTGGTCTCTGGTTGAAATTGGGTACACAGAAAAAATAACCATTACTTGTAAAACCAATAGAATTCTTGTTTCACTCAGAATCTTAGAACAAGTAGGCACTTAGCTAATTGATAGTTAATATTTTTAATTTTTAATTTAAACCTGAATTAAAAATCTATTAATACTGTGGTATTTTTTTTTCATAAGGATAACTTGAAAACTAAAATATTAGAACACGTATTAAAAAAACATCACCTTTGACTTTCAGTTTTTGGTGAAGGGAATTTATTCTTTGGGCCTAGGGATTTAGCTTGAGCCAAAAGTTCTATGTAATGATCGTTTGGATTGCCCTGGTTAACATTTGCTTCATGACGGGCATAAAATTTGCCTGTAACCGGTGATGCTGTAAAGCAATGAAAATAGACATTATAAAACACAATATCACTTTGTGCTACATTTTATCTAAACCTATGTATTGAACGAAACTAACCTTTTAAATTTGGCCGGAAAGTAGTGTAGACTTTTTGAAATTGTTTTTCTTTTTTATACAACTCCACCAGCAAATTGTAATTGTACATTGCGCGTGTGTGTGTGTGTAAATCTGTGTTAGTCTAAAGAAAAGATGAGTTTTAGTGTTATTCGTTCACTGAAAATGTATTTGTGTCTTACTACTGTGTTCATTAGCAACAGACAATGCAGTAGGTACTAAGGTACATAAAAATAATCGCGTAGTTCCCTTCACGACCACAACTACAAGCCACAATCGCGTATTCGTTACAATAAAACATCAATCAATCACGTTTTCTTTCTACCCGCACCCACGACCATTGCGAATCCCACCTTGTCCTTTGTCTCCTGTCATAATAATATAATACTACAATAATAATAAGCGTCCCAATAATGAATACGCCTGTAGTATGAGAATATACTTTCCGGCCTATTCCATTGATAACATGACTCGATAACGGATTTTAAAGTCATTATTTGTTTATGAAGGTAATCCCTTGTCTTCCATGCCTACTTTTTTTTATTACACGATTTTCTGAAAAATAATGGATTTAAATGATGAATAACTATATAGAAAAGTACCTAGGCTATTTAGGTAGGTATGTCGTATGTGGGTATATAAGGTAGGTTGTAAAGGGACATCCCTAGATTAATTTTAAATTGTAGCGATAGGTAGAATACCTTTGAACTCAGTCTTTGTATACCTATGATATTTCAGATTGCTCACTATATAAACGCACTTATCTTGCAAAATGATATCCATTGTGTTGAAAATCCTTTTAATTTATTATCAATAATATTATAATCGATAAACACACACTTTTTTATAGTATTGTAATTTATTGTTGTAATGTATAAAACGTATATAGCTACCTCCTTCTTCTTCTTTTCCATCGCTTTCTCTTCCATCTATTCGGAGTCGATCACTATACCTAAGAATATTAATGAATTAAATAAAGTTTTTTCACCTAAATGGCTAAATTCTTCGTGAAATGATCATAAATAATAATCAAACACCCAGTACACCTATTGTTAATATTATGCGATCTGAATTCGGGGTACAAATACCCAGTATCAGTAACTTAACCTTAAAAAGTATATTTATATAATACGTACTTTTCAAGAATGCGATTTTTTGAACTTGCCTCGCTGCCGTATAATAATAGTAGTGTGTCCTGTTGTGCTAACGCGATTGATACGAACAAAACGTCTCATAAAAAAACTAAAAAAAAAATGAAAGCACTTACTTTCAGTACACGTCATTTGAAATTAGACGAGCGTGTTTGTTATTATGGAATGTTTGTGTGTGTGACTTGTAATCGTATGTATATTATAGTGATTCGTGCATATCGTAAACACGACCCCGACACGATGTTTGCAAATATAGGTATGTATATAATATGTATAGTCATATAGGGATGAGCGTTCGCGTATCATAGAATATAATATGTATATATATTGTCTGGGACATAGAAAAAAAAATTAAAACGTTCGCAATTTAATATTATATATTTATATATACATACAGGTATTTATATTAGTTATTGGTATCGAAGACAATTTTCAATCTTGACAACTCGCTAACGGTTAAGTTTGACTAGTGCGCGCACGTGACGGACGATTTTATATATTTTATTTTATCATCAAAAGTATATAACATGACGTGTCCGACTTAACTTTTCTTTATATTGGCTGTTCACGCGAGAACGGCGTGACAGTATTTTGTTCGAAAGAACTATTACATAATACATATGACATGTTTAATACAATTTATTCGTGTATTGTGTCATGTAGTATATCTGCATACATATATGTATATTATATAGCGTGTACTTTTAAATTCACAAGAACCTAAACCTATTATATGTATATATTGTGTGTATAGTTGTTATTCGTCGAGAGTAATATTTATTACTGTAATTATAATATAATATTATTATAATATACCTACAGTATTATAGATAGACATTTCGTTCGAGAGACAATAATACTCGTTTAAATCATTGTTAAACTTCCATAGTCGTAAATATTTTGATCCAAGAGGTCTCGTCATGGAGGAATTAAAATCCCGAATCATCCACTGGATTATCCATCATACTACACACCTCGGTATACTACAGAAGTGTCTTTGGAATAAACCGCGGTGTAAACCATCGTTGTTACGGTCTCACCGGCAATTCTTCCGAAGAATATGTGGTAACCGCAATGGCGCAATGTCGCAAACAAAGAAAAGCATCCATGTAAACTGAATAAAGGAGCAGTTTGTCTTTGACCGTTGGATATGTTCGTAGTTCGTGTCACGTATTTTTCCGGTAAGACAGTATTAAAATTATTATTATTATTAACGCGTCTATAATGTTTCGTTTTTTTCGTTTTCGGTGCTCGCGAAATGATACCAATACAGTGGACGTGTGCGGTTATGTGTCTTCGATTTTTCTGCCGATCGGTCATCGATATAATAACGAATTCAATCAATTCCATATAGAGGCGGCACGGACGCGCGGATGCAATATCATGGAACGTAATCGCGCTACCACCACGAGCGAAAACTGATTGTCAAGTATGTAGTAACTATACTAATATCGGAATATAATATTATTATGTGTGGTGGTAAATATAAACTAACGCGCCGTCATGTCGGATACATATGATTAGACTTGTTCGACATTATAACGTTTCAAAATAATCGCTTCATCTTTCTGTAGCGATTGTCACAGGCGTGCGCGGACATAGTTTGTGCCAGTGGTGGTGCATTATTGTTTCCTAAATCCTAATCATTTACTAACTCTTCTGACATAGTGCCTTATGTGAATCATCTAACAAAAATCTATCCACTAGTAAAGTTTTCATTTTTTTTTTCTTTACTCATACTGTCTACTCGCTATTATGTGTATGTCATGATGAATTCGATCGGTTTTTCTTGTGGCCTTAAAACGAAATTAATCGAATTCCAAAGGGTCACATTTATCTATCAGTATGCAAGCGGAAAGCCCAATATTTTTAAAATATTTACTTTTACTGCATACTTTTATTATAAATACTATAATACTGCATAAATGCGCGTGAAACATTCGTCTTTACTTTTGCGATAGGATTGACAATGATTATTTTTTAATTTTTTATACACAGATGAAATAAAAACTAAATCAACCAATAAAAATGAATTAATGTACCTATAAATAAATACGCACTACCCATATATGCGTATAATAACGTCACGTGACAGAGCAATAGTAAAATCTAAACTATTCAGTGCCATACGACTATACGAGTTATAGCTATAAAACTGTCATAACACTCATAACAGTTGGGTGAGAAAAAAATCGATAAATAACCATTATAAGTATATTTGGGTCGTTTTGATTTAAAAACTACACCAATCAAGTCAAGCCAAGGCCAAACATATTTTTACTTTATGTTGTTAAAAAATAATTTTAAAATAAAATTGGACTCGATCGAATTAATAACGATGGCATCTTTTTAACCAACTCTAATTTAATTTACTCTTTAACAATCTCATCTCTGGCAGGCTACGCATTAGTAGCTCCCTACTATCCTAGTGTTCCTAACCTAACCAGGCCCGTAGCCAGGATTATTTTTCGGGGCGAGCTAATGGTTATTTAACCTGATTGTTCTTTTATATAATATGTTCACCTATTTTATATTTATTAATTTGCTTCTAAATCTGAAAATAAATATAATAAATATTCATTATATTATAGACAAACAGCTTTCGCGTTTCTGAGACGTAAAAACGCTACGTGTGTAACCAACTTAAACCTTGGTAAAATAGCACTGAATATTCTGTGGAACTAGGGACTATGATTATTGATAAATGATGACAATTTTAAATGGTTCAAATAATATAATTATTCATTACCGAGTAAATATTAGATAAGAATATCAATGGTATAAAAATAAATATTAAAAATAATATCAACGATTCAGCCATTTTCGGGGGGGGGGGGGTGGAGCACCTGTAGCATCTGTACGAAATTGTTTTATGTACTAATAGTTATTTATAAATTTCAATTTTATTTTTCACATTATAAAATTCGAGATTATTTATTTTATTATCTACTATGGCTTACTTTGTAAACATATAATTTTAAATTTAGTTAGTTCGTGCATTAGTTTTATTTTTCAATCATGTAAAACATGTTTAAATTTATTATTTTCTTTGATTATCCGCACAAATCTATATGCGAACCCCTCTCGGTCCTAATTAGTGCGGATAATCGACGCTCTAGTATATACATTATGTTTATAGGTAGTATATTATGTAAAAATATTATACTTTTGTGATTCACGATTATTTAAAATATCTACTTAATAAATTTAAAAAAACCATAACTGCCACAGTGTCACCGCAGTCATGTGATCGAGTCAGCCATCTGCAGGGACCAGAATATTTAATAACTTCAAGACAAAGTAACCGCTTCAGATGTCACTGCAACCGGTTACAGTGAGCGCGGGTTTTTAAATAAAATAGAAATGTATAAAATATACTAAAATTACTATATAGTGAATCAAATATCTAAGTATCTAAATATGCATTTATGCTATGGCATTGAAATTTACGGGTCAAACGTTAGTCATCTAACGATTACAATTTTGACATGTTCAACGGACTATGGAATGCTCTTAAAAAAAACCCCTCATGTTTAAAAATTATAAACTTCCAGAATTCCGAAGACATCTCGCGGGGACAGACTGGACAGATTGGACCCCTCGAACTCTCGCCCAGATGCAAGTTACAGGATCTCGAACGATTCCGTATATCAAGTAATAAAAATGATTACTGCGTATGCGCGGAGACGATTTACGGACTAACTTGTCGGAACCGTGTCAAAAAACCAAACTGTTTTCACACATTGTTTACACAATATGCTGCAATTTATTGTTCGCGTATCATCATACGATGATAAGTTGCTAAAACTAGTTCAAGAAATAACGAGGCGTTCGAAAAAAGCAAAAAACTGCAACGCCCCCGTAGAGTTCAAAATCGTAAAATTTAGCCCGCGACCACGGTTACTGTATCGCGTTTATTACCGTACGAAATTATGACAATAATAATAATAATAATAATAATCAACGCGTACGTCGCCGCCGCCGCGATAATAACGTCAAGTGTTACAACAACAGTCTTGTTTCCATTTAATTTAATATATTATCACCGCCATCATCATCATCGTCGTCGTCGTCGTCATCGTGCACACGAACGTTGTAATTTATATTATAATAGCGCCGAGCCGCTGTTGCGATTTGCGTTCTCTTGACGCGCGCGCGCGCGCGCAGAGTCGATCTTGCGCCGATCGTCGGTTTATTTACGAATATCGCGCGCGCGACCGCGTCGCCGAGAAAAACCACGAGAGGCAGTTTGCGCGCGACCGGCGCGACAGTTGGCCGTTTGGGTGACTTTTCGACACAGTCGCCGTTGTACGTCGCCCGTCGGTCCGTCGACCGCCAAACACACTGCGGGGCCCCGATCTCGAACCGTCCGTCTGCCGCGTGTGCGTCCCGGAGACACCCTCGTCCGCGTGCGCCGTCTCACGTCCCGACGAACGTTCGCGTCCGACCGACGAGTAAAACTCGACCGCGCGACGTCCGTCGTCGGTCAACTTGTCAGCCTAGCAACAGGTAGCAGACGGCATTGTGTCGGCGTGTCATCGTCCTCGTTTGAAAAACCACTCGACTTGACAGTATCTCCGGATAGCAGCGACGAGGTAAGTCGAGGGCCACCGACGCCGGGGACTGGGGACGGTTGCTGATCCCCTCCAAAATAATTCGACCCGGGGGGGAGAGCTTTTCGATCGCGATCAATTACGAGCACGGGGGGAAATTTTCCGAGATCGTCTATTTTTTTTTCTATTTTTTAGACAGCGAACGCCTGCCGTTTAACTCTTACACGTACGACATTTTTTTTCTCATGTCTAACTCTAATCGAGCGAAAGAAATTTATGATCTTGTATTATTATTGTTGTACGTTTTACGCTGTAAATACTCGGTAACGAACATTGATCGGATCGAGAAAATCACAATAATTTAACTAGGACCTTTCATTGCATTAGTGCTTAGTGGTTACCAATCTCGAGTGTTAATTTATTTTTGACAGGCTTTGCACGAATTCACAAATATGTCAATATCATGATGAAAAATTTCGAACATTTATTGCTTTAGTAGACTTTAGTGGCAGAGTCCCATAAATCCTTTTGAAATTAGAAAATCCAAATATGAGTGACTCCCGAGATTCATAAAATTAAATGTATACAATTATAATCATCAATTGCCTCATGTAGATTATATATAGATTGCTTAAATTAATAATTTAAAATTTAAAACCGATTTAAACTTAATGATTTTTTTTTTTTTGAATCGACCGGGACCAACTTGAAATATTCCTGCTGCTTCCCGGTTGTTCACAACCCGTCACTAATAGAAATTGTTGGGAAAAGAGCAGCAGGTTGAAAATATAAAAATAAAATTGTCCAGGTATGAAAGATTTTGATAAAAATAGAGAAAATGTATTTATCATATTGTAATGGATATTTTATCAGTCGATAGTTTCTATTTAAAACATCAGTTTCATTAAAGAAAAAACATGGTTTTTTTTCAGTTTTTAATGTTCTCTTTACTATTTCAACTGTCCAATGTCAAGGGGGGCTGACAATGTGGTTCGACCGCGACCCCGCATATAAATAAATCGTTGTTTTTTAATTATCTTTCTCTTCGTGCGAATATCGCGATATTTTAATCGTTATCAATAATAATTAAGTAATATATTTTAATGTATACACGGGTGCTGAACTGCCGAGGTTTATTTACGAATGGCCATGCGATTTTGTCCGTATTTTATCGCGTGCGCGTGGCGTGTTATACATAAACGTACTGCACATGTTGCGCACCTCGTAATAATATACGTCTATTTATAAACGGTGCGGACATATTCTTATTATTATTATTATTATTATTTTGATTCGTCGCTACGCCGGATAGAACCGCGCGAAAAACCGAAATATGTGTCTAGCTCCACTCCCGACGATGTATCCGAGGACTTTGTGAGCATGTATTACTAATACATATTCGAAATAATTAATTGACATAGTTCTGACTTTGCTGTGCCGAGTACTAAAATTTGCGCCTTTTGTCCACGCCCTCTTATCTACCCCAAATACGGCCTTGATGGTCAAGGATGGCGGTTGTTCGAATCACGCAAGTCAACATTGCACATTTAGATATACTCGTAGTTGCACCACCGAATGCAGTTTTATTCTAAATACAATGCAATTTTTTTTTTTTGATAACGTGTGTGATGCGTAAATCATATTTATATCTTAATAATTTTCGACTTTAATTCCGGCGTGTATCAGTATCGTTTCAAGCGCCATATATGTATTTATTTAATGAGCGGTATTGAAGGAACAATTATTGTCGAGTAAACGAATTTTTTATATATATCAAATTTATAGTTAAATTGATTTAGATAAAAAATTGTAATTTTTTCATATATATATTTATATTTACATGCATTTTCTAATTGTAATTTATAGTCCAAGTAACATTCGAAAATTAATCTACTGTTTCAGTCGTATCTAGTGTGTATTGTGTAAGTTATACCAGTGATAAAGAATTTAATCAACAAACACTCATATAGAGACAAACTGAGGTGATATTCCGGCCCTAGTTCTTTGTCCCAACATTTTAAAAATCCAATTAAATTTAAACCATAGAATACTCATAATGTAAATATTGTAAATTGAACGGAAAATGTGATATAAATAATTATTAATCAAATTAATAGTTAATTGTTAATTAATAATTACATATAAATTGGTCATTAACTAAAATATAATATATAAACAATTATTAACGCTCGAACTAATGTATACGTCGCATACATTTCATATAAAATAATTATTCGAGATTTCTTATTAGTCTTATATTTTATAATTTGTACATTTGCAGTAATTTGTCGAGACATTTTAACTTAACATGCATTAATACGAACAGCGGCCCTCCACTAGGAATTTTCTCAGTGTTCCACCAGCCCAGTAAAAAATTGTCTAAGGCAGTCAAAAATTGTCAAGAGTTACCAATGTTTTTTTTTTTTAATTATACCATGTAGGTACAATTAAAATCTAACTTACGAAGTTACGAATTTACCGAAGAATGATGTATTTTTCATTCATTTGATTTTTTTGAAAAACAAATAAAACCCATTTCGGAATACTGAGAAAAATTTGATTTGGAAAATCCGTTGATCCCAAGATAAAATTTCTGGTGTTTGGTGTATATTTTAATTTTAAACCGACGAACTGTATACTTTACGAGTAATACAAATTAATTGCGTTTTGAAAATTAAAATGTCACGCGTGAATGTAACGCTAGATTAAATAATTGTTCACTACTTTTAATACGATCACAAGTATTAAATTATGCACTCTAATTTTAGTCTCGAACCGCCTGCAGTGGCGGAAATATACGAGACAAGATTTGTGTTTATTGCCCGCTGACCGTCGAAGTGATGGGGATCATTGAACGTTTAATTGTACGATTTATGTAGGGCGCGATCGTGTTTTACTGTAGACAGTATATACCTAGCTACCTTGAAGGCATTCCCCATGACTAGACAGCCAAAATAAAAAATTATTTATCGACAATAAACGCCGTAGTGTGCGAATACCTACATTTTCTTGTCACATTCAAAACGTTCGACTAAATACAAAATGTGAAAATCATAATTTTTAGGACAATAAAATTAATTTACTGCAGAATATTAGCAACATTATATGCTATTAATAAAATTACAAGTATCCAAAAATGTCAAAATAATACTGTCAGATACTCGGTTAGTAAGATAATAATATTTTTTATTTACAGATTATTTTTAGTTCCGACGATACCGAAACGTAAATTTGGAATCTAGTGATAACTGAAGTCTGTAGTTTAGAGCTGATGGCAAATAGTAATTATGGCGAATGGTGGTGAGTTGGGATGTTGGGAAGCTATTGGCCATGTAATAGGTACCCTTGGGCTTCTTTGAGGGGGAGGGGGTACCAAAAGGGCATTCACCCCTCATACTCTGTAAGTTTTAATTTTTTATTATTTGTTTAATTTTTGTTAGTTTTTTTATTTTATTAATTTTTCTATAACTTTTCTAATTTATTTTCTATTAAAATATATATTTTTAATGATTTCCAATTAATTTTTATCATTTTATTTTGGTCGATTGCTTGGTTTTCACTTTTTGCTTATTACGAATGAAAACTGTGTCGCAGGTACGCGGTTAACGGTGCCGGTGTTAATGCATGTTTATACATGCAATTTTTTAAACATAAATACTTATGATCACTGCGAAAATTAAAATAAAATGTTATTATATAATTCGTTTTTCTAATGCATATGACTTATAAATTACAACTAATGATATAAGTAAATAATTAAACATATACTCGTTTTATAAGTTAACTACTTCATTAGTTACATTGATTATATATATATACATATAGGTAAATATATATTCTTTTATCTGAATCATACTTAACATAACAAATATTTAGGCACCTGATAAATCAATAAAGAGAATTTACAAATATGAGATTAGTTTATATAACATTCACAATTTTAACTTTAATTAATTTAAAAATCAAATTAAAGGTAAAAGTCAAATAAAAGAAATATTAAAAAGCATAGCGCCGAAAATTGGAATTGGATGATGGGTGATTATTGATATTGGTATTTTAAATTTGAAACCAAACTATCGTTTTAGAAAAACGATTTTTTTGAATTTTCCATAGCTTTTGCATAAGGATGACAGTCTCTCATTCAATGATGCACTGGCTCTAGAGAGAGGCTGCCCGGCTCGGTGACACGTTGACAGTGCCGCCTTTACCACTCAGTCTATATAATATGTGTGTACTGTGTAGTGTATATGATTAAACCATTTTCCTGCGACGCCTTCGTGAGAATAGTGCGCCAAAACATTAATTTCAAATTAATTGAGGGCAATCGTTTGTCTCCTAATAATACATTACATACGTTTGTGTTTTATTGTTTTAGGAGACGTAAACAAAAGGAATACCATCCGGCGTTGTGTTGACCTAACATACATCCAGAGCCAATAGCGACCATGATTAAAGTGGACGAATCGGATCCAGTCGGAGGTAAAATCGTTTTTTTGTTTCAACACTATATTCATATAGTAATATTAGAAATTAAATAAATAAATAACGTATATTCATAGAAACAACTAGATCTAAAAAGGTTGAAGGCAATGCAATTATATAGACAACTAAACAACTCATAAAATATTTACTTTTATGTAAATTAGTTTACATTATGGACAAATGTCCCTATTAATATTTTTATATTGCCTACAGTGTTTACAATTATTCAGTGTATTAAATATCAATAGCATGGACAATTGATTGTATTATATAATATAGAATAGGTAGAAATTATAAAAATGCTCACCATACTCCACTCATTATGACTACACGGCAAATTATTATGGCATTATTGACCTATTAAATAAATAGTTACTAAACAATAATATTATCTGTTTTGCCGAGAATATTTTTAATATTTTGATTTTGAAAGTACCTACATTTTTCACTTGTTTATGACTTTCTTCAAAATATTTAGAAACATTTTTTTACGAAACTCTCATAATGTTGTTCTTTATTTAATAAATTCTGGTACCAATTAATGTTAATAAACGTATAGTTACAATAAGTGAAATACGTGGTGCACAGTATTACTATAATACGTGCACGAAACAGAGACGACTGATTTTACTATTACACACTCACACTACGTATATGTTATCTTTGTTCGTATGAATAATATGCACGGCAATGACAGGTGATCAGTAGCTACGTGGGCTTTTTTAATCTTTAATTAAATTGTGTATTGGAAATATCACCAAAGAAACCCGCACGAAGCTTTAGCCCCCCCCCCTCGTACTCGTAATTTAAATTTTACACCATTTTCAACACAAATTATCTGCATGATTGCATATTTAATTTTTCACTTATAAAAAAAATAATTTTAAAAGTTTGTACTGCTTTATAACGTTTTAGTTTATATTATATATTACATGTAAATATGTAATACAATAATGATAATATACTTATTTATTTCTTTGAACAGCATTTGAATATAATATGTATATAATCTTAAAAATATATATTATTAATAATATAAATAGGCAGGTAAGGTATTATTTATTAACTATACAGTAAATGAATGTTATAGCATTGTGCCTACTGCCTACTATGCTTCAATATATTTAGTAGGTACTTAATATATAAGTAGTACTTCTCACTTGCGTGCCAGGAGAGACGGATTTATTTCTCTGGATTTTTAATATTTTAAGCAAATATGGTTTAAACGATCAGTGTCGCACAATACCCATATAAGTACGTATATAACGTGTGACGTTTATGCGTGTACAGTGAATACTGTACACTTTTCCAAAACAGTTAATTTCGCCCGACAATCGGTTTTATGTTTTAGTTTTATTTTGACTTTTGCACGAAAAATAGAAACTCGTAGCTGGTCTTCGAAATGCAGAGAATGACGGAAAAGCGTTGTTTATTTTTTATTATTAATCGCCCGAGAGCTCGCACGCGTTATTCAGTATATTACACGTTCGTAGATTCGTATCCAAAAAAAGTGGGCAGTATAGGCGGTAAAAATACAAACGGCTTCACGGCGAATAAAAGGTTCGCATGCGCGCGCCCGGTGTGCTGAAATTATTTATTTCGGTGTGTCTAAAAAAAATCGAAATACGAATTTCTGTGCCCCTCTCGCCGTATACCTACGCCCGAGGGACGACGGGTATTTCTCGATAACCGCGTAGTCCGGCGGTGGCACTAGCTGGCTAAAATTACCGATCTCACGTCAATTCCGCGCATTTCGTGAATTCGATTTAAAGAACGGCATGCTAATATATCATATGAAATAAACTCCCGGTAGCGACTCGAGTGAAGAGACGACGACGAACAAAAATAATCTGTTATCTCCCTGTAATGCCCCGGCGTTTATCGTGGTACAGTTTAACTAATTATTTTCAATTATTATATAGTTAGAATATTAGATAACACTGTGATACAATAAACATAATATAACATGATGTGCAAAATACCCTGACATTTTCGAGTGATTCGGTTAGCCAGGAGGCGTCTTGATTTTTAGATTTATAATGGAGGAAAGAAAATAATATGGATCTATTCAATTTTGTTTGTCTTTTGAAGGCTCGAGCATTGAAATATCAAAGAAAAATGGTGACATTAATCGTTTAAATTAGTCACTCGAGAATAATAATATTTATGTAATAATTCCATTATATTAACAAAACCCTATTTAAAATATTATATTAAATTTAAAGTTTAAATTTTAAACGATTATTTTTCGTACGTTTGTTCTCGTTAATTTATAGGTGTCGTGACACGCCGGATCAACACATACTTACCTACCCGCAGTATTTTATTCATGTACACCTCCCCTAATATGAGCCTTAAGATGTCGAAAAACATTTGGTCCTCAATATAAAAACATGGCGTTAAAAACCATGGGATAAGATAAATTTATAGTATTTTACATCGTACGTTTAGTGGAACAACGGAGTAGGTGAGGGAAATTCGTCTTCCTCTTGACCTTCGATTTTAGCGACAGGGTGCCGACCGTCTTCAACGCGTTACTGTGCTTTTTGAAATTTGAGTATTATTTTTTGGTTCTTCTATAATAATGGCTTTGAAATTTTAAAACTGTATCTACTAATAGAAAAAAAAATGTGGCTTGTTTTTGAGAAATTAAAGTTTATTTATGGGAACGTTTATTCGTCGTTTAAGTTTTACTATAATATAAATGTGTACGTGTCACGTTTGTGTACGGTTTCGTCGAGTAGTTGGAATAAATATTTATTTTTTTACTGCAACGTCTTCTCCAGTGGAAGTAAAATCGTAAGCGCGCGACCAAGTACAGTAGTAATACGTCCAAACCGTTTGTCCGAGCTTCGGTCGGACGCACCTCGGGTATTTGCGCGACGGACAGCGACGGCGACGACGACACTATAATATAATAATAATATGGCGGCAGCGCTAAAATTAGACCGGCCGACGCACACATCTTCCTCCGCCGCCGTTCTTTTCTGCGTTTGCGTAATTTTATCACAATATTATATACGGTATACACGAAAATATATATTTTTTTCCCTTTTGGCAACAATAACTGCATTTCTTTTTGTTTTCCGCCCGAGAAAAAATACGAAAAATCCACCTATTTATAAAAGCCGGCTGGGTCGGTCCGCCGGACACTGCGAGAACTGCAGTGGCACGCACATACCCTTAACGGTGTGTGGCATGTATTTTATGAATGACGGTGTGACCGTGCCTCGCGCATTATACACCGACCGATTGCTTGAACGTCGGCCAACCGAATTTCTAACCGTTCTGGCATGGTTTTGACGATCTTGTTGAGGAATCAAACGAGAAAATCTCGTAAACATATTTCATAAATTTAATAGACCAGATTGGGGATAAATAATTGGCCATCCTGACATATGAACTTATATAGGTAGTTTTTTGATTGCCCGCCAAAATGTGTTGCTCAAGAGAAAGTGTTACTGTTCGAATAATGAAAAAAAGTGAAAAAAAAATTCATTCATCGCATATATATTATTTTTAATGACCAAACGAAAAGAAAACCTATACTTATCATTAATATGTTACATACACGTTTATTGTAAATTGTACACAAGTTTTTATAAAATACACCTGTTTGAATATCATTTTGTGTTAGGTAAGCTGAAATTGATTAGAAAATTTCACAAGCAAACCGTAAAAAAAGAAAAATACTATAATAAATTTAAACTTTTAAAAACTCTTGTGCTTCATCTTGCATCCTGTATTGCATGTTCTTTACTTCTTTGCACCATGTGTCCAGTCTACCGATCATACCAGCTATCGGTGTTTTGTTCATAACTCTTGGTTGAACCCATTCCAAGTATACTCCTTCACTGACTTGGTCGATTTTACCCTTTACAAGGCCTAATGATAAAGCTTTCATCACCAACATCTCAATTTGATCCAACGACAGTTGTGTTTCATTTGCAATTTCTTGGAACGACAAGCACCTGTTTTTTGCTTGTCGCTTGAATGTCATTTCCATTAAACACAAAAGAGATATTTTTTGTCGAAGCTTGTGTTCCTGAACAGCTATATCTGGTATGGAAGCCCATTGTGGTTTCATTTTGGCAAATTTTGTTATGTCTCCGTTATTAAATGCATTTAATAGTTCTACTAACCAGTAGTTTGATGTGTTATTTAATGAATCTAAAATGGGATGCATGAGCAGTTCACCCAAATTATAAATGTCATCACTAAGTAATGCAGCAAGTCCTAATAAGAATGCATTTCTCAATTGATCTGGAGGGTTGATTGTAGACAAGTCAATCGAACCCAAATACTTCAAACAAGTGCGATAGTATTCTGTGTGCTTTCCTTGGATACGATACAAGTGACTGGCTAACAGATAATATCTACTATGAACAGGAGATATTTCATCCAAATCGCTCAGCAGTTTGTCAACATCAGTAATAACTACCAAACAGTCTTGTTGGTTTTTCATTTTATCCAAAAGAATTTCTCCTTTTAAAACTTTGGCAAAAATCAATGCTTCAACTTTATCCTTGACTTTGGGTTCCAAAGTTTCTAAAAATTCGACTGCTTCTTTCGGTTCTTTGAAAAATGGAATCACATATGAAATTATTTCAACCAAAGCAAACGAATTCATTTTGCCTTCAATGGGTTGAACAAATTTGTTATAGAAATTTAGCAAATTGACATTTTTTTGAATGTTTGGGTCCTTTACGTAGGCAAGAAGTTTCAAAGTCAATTGATGCCATAATTTTTTGGTTTGTAATTCTTCGAGTTCTGACATCTCAACTTCAGTTTGCGCCATATTTGAACTAAAACAAAAAATTTATTTATTTAAGAAAAATTATAATTTTCAATAGATACGATGATAATTGTTAATTAAAAATGTTTATATTGTATTTTCAGAACTGGAACCTAGTTTCCCTTTCAAAGATATTACAATTCGTAGAGGAGTGGACATGAAAGAACATTACGAATTACAGTCTGAAATTGGGCGGTAAGCATTTAATTAAATTGTAAACAGGATGTTTAATCACTAAATTAAAAACTATAATAGAGCAGTTTAGTCTTTAAAAAGAAAACAATTTTAATTTTGACATAATCAGTAATAATATCGAAAATAACCTATAAGGTTAGATAAGCTGTAATACTGTATATACAAATTAAAATTATTTCAATACACAGTATATTAATGTTTATTATATACATAGAATATAATACATCTGCCAAATAAATCTACTTTAGTTTTAAAAATTGACCATAATTAATGTATTAAAGAAATACCTGTAGTATAAATTACAAATTCTATAAACAAATAGTGCTAAAAAGATAAATTAAAAAACGTAGGTTGTGTACAAAGTGAATTATTATTTACTGGCACTAGTAGAGTTAGCTAGAATATTCAAACTATGTGATAATGACCATCACGACCATGTTAGCTGGCTTTAAGCTATTTATAAAATATATAAAGCTTTTAATGCCAACTGTCTAAAAACAACTTAAACTCTATGGTAATGCTGTTGTGAAAATCCTTTCAAAAGATAATTACTTTAGATTTCATATCTTATTATTTCAAATAAAATAATTACTTATTCGTTTAAAAAAGACATTTATAAAATATATTAGATGCACAAGAGCTACATTAATGATTAATTTACAACAAATTAAAATATTATACTCGTTAATTGATAAAATTTTATAATTCAATTATTGTTATATAATGTCAAACCTTATAAATGTATCATAACATTGATCACAATAATATTCTGACATTTTAATATAAATATACATCTACATATATCATAACTCATAAGGAATGAATAGAATTACGCATCATTTTTAAACAAATAATTAAAATAGCATAGAACTATCAGAGTAATAGTTATTAAATTTATCAATATTTATTTTTTATCAAATTGCTTTTCGTGTATAATTAATTAAATACATTTTTTACAATAATATTTTAAGTACCTATATGAAATTTGTTTAGTAAAAATAGCAATTTTATTTCTTTACAAAGAAATAAAGAATAAGATATTACAAATAATAAGAATTTACATAAGAAAATTTTCTTCACATAATATAAGTACTTTGAAATTATCAGCAAACAAAACTACATAAATATTAGTTATCAAATTAATTGTAACAGTTTTTAATAAAGGAACATTTTTTTGCTATAATTATTTCCATGGTTGATTGAGCTTAAATCCTTTGTTTTTTATTTCACATCCTAAGTATTTATAATTAGGTACACATAAATATATTTGGTCACATTTAATCAAAACATCTAATTTATAATTTAATCAACTCAAAATGAATACTTGAATTACTTTATTTAATGCATTTATATTACTTAATAATACATTTATAATTTAAGATCATTGAACTATGCTTTTTAATTTATTAGAGAGAAAGATTATAAAGTAAATTCCTTAAAATTGTGTCATTTGCTTGATTCAAATAAAAAGTACATACAAGTTTAACCACATAACATACAATTTTCAACCAATATTGTTATTAAAATATAACTCATATAATATTAAAAACATATATTATTTAAGCACGCTTTTCAAATTGTAAATATTATTCATTTCATGTATCTATATTCCATATATTATATATTTTTTAACTTATAGGTATATATAAATTATATTTATTAAAATGTGATTGTACATCAAATCATTGTTAAGATTTAAGTTCAATCTCTCTAAGTAAAATATATTTACTATTATATTTTAAATGTGATAGGTTTCATCTATGTAAAATGTAATATTTATGGAATCAAAGCATATCAAAATTACATGATTTTCCATAACTTATTAACTATTATTGTATATTACTTATTAACTATTATTAAACTATTATTGTAAACACAAAATTATGATGTGTCATTGTGCACAAATAATGGCCTAGAGCTGATGTAAGCCCATGTAAGGCATTATACCTACACGAGAATTACTAAACAAATTTTAACGAGACAAGGAGCAGCGAACGGCTGAGAAATAATGAAAAGTAGTACTTACATGATAAATATTTTCACAGAAAATTCGAGAGTATCGAGTTCGGAAACGAAATTCTAGTCGAATTGTTGGGCTTCGAAGTTCGAATAGTACGAAATAATCGTATCATGAAACAAAACATTGATAACAAAATATACAATTCACGATTGACCCGGTAGGAGGAGATGAATGCAGTGTAACCAACGTGCGTCGAAATGGCCGCAGTCTGAACATTGGTCAGCGACACTATCCTCGTTCTTGACAGCCGCGTGATTTAAATTCATGTAATATAATTCCGATATAAAATGAATAAATCCGTTGAACGATTTCATATTAACGATTTACGATAAATCCCTTTAGCCCTTATAACCCCCCCCCCATGAGTACGCTCATCTTGAACTTCAGTAAAACTTATGAAATTTAAAATATACGATCCAAATAACAGGATTTTTTTTGTAGTTATGAATTCTCATTTTAATTACATAGGCATATATAAAACAATAATTTTTACCTAACACATTTAATAATAAAAAAAATTCCTTTTATATTATTTGATATAAAATAAAATAAATATTTAAAGTTTTCTTTTAATAACAATAAATCGAATAGTGATAGTAAATTATCAATCAATTTAAGTAATATAAAATTTATATTTACATAAGATTTATTGAAATTCCTCAGCGAAATCGAGTAAATAATTATTGATTAATTTTTACATTAAATATGAATTCATCTCTAGAAACTTTAAACATTTGTTTTCATATTAAAAATAGAATTCATAAACAAGTTGTAGGTCAAATGTTTTGTTTGTATTGTTGTTGACATACTATAATAATATATGTACTTTTTTCAGGGGGAAATTTGGTACGGTTTTCAAATGTCGTGAAAAAGCTACAGGTCTTATGTTGGCTGCCAAATTTGTGGGTATTGCACACAAACAAGATCGTCGAAACGTAGAAAGAGAAGTAGAAATAATGTGCGAACTTCAACATCCAAGATTGATACAACTTTATGACGCATTTGAAGCAAATAATGCCATGTGTTTCATATTAGAACTGTAATTTTATTAAAGTTTGACAACTTTTGCATACATGAAATTATTTTCATAACATTCTGATTTTAGCGTCGAGGGAGGTGAATTGTTTGAACGAGTTATTGGTGACGATTTTGTATTGACTGAAAAAGCTGTGACGATATTCATGCGGCAAATATGTGAAGGAGTTCAGTTTATTCATTCAAAAAATATACTTCATCTCGATCTTAAGGTATTATAACGATATAATATTGTACGTTGTGAGACATTGGGCTTTGTTTAAAATATTTAACTGTGAACCTAATAAACTCAAAAAAATAATTACAGCTCAAATTACAGTTGTCTACCCTTATCATTAAAGTAAATAACATATATGTACATGCACAGGTGACAGGTGTCCTAATATACTCATGAATATACCCTTATCAACTAGCAATTTTAAATTGTTGATCAACATATAAATTACACATTTATTAAAAACCTACAGTACACATATAACATGTTCAGTGTGCACTTATGCTTATGCAGTATTTAGATGTTTGTCAAATACATTATACACAAATATTATTATTTATTATAAAACAGTATGTTACTCTAATTTCAGCCAGAAAACATTCTGTGTTTGACTAAAACCGGAAATCGTATAAAAATCATTGATTTTGGTTTAGCCAGAAAATTCAATCCGGAAAATAAACTCCAAGTGTTATTTGGTACACCTGAATTCGTAGCACCAGAGGTAGTAAATTTTGATGCTATCGGATTTGGTACAGATATGTGGTCTGTTGGTGTGATATGCTATGTTTTGTAAGTGGTCTATTTACAGTGTCAAATTGAGATCGGCATTAATGTGAAATCTGATTTGGTTTAGGTTATCGGGTCTGTCGCCGTTCATGGGAGAAACCGACGTGGAAACTATGGCAAACGTGACTATCGCTCAATATGATTTCGACGACGAAGCGTTCGATTCGATATCTAACGACGCAAAGGATTTTATCAAAAAGCTTCTTGTCAAAGATCACAAGTATGTTTTTTGATTTTTATAAATAATATAGACTATTTTCAACGCTTGAAAAATATATTAATCTTTTTTTTTTTTCATTAAATACTATCACATAGGTACATTCATGTAGATATCTGATATACGAGTATAGTATATTATCTAGCATATTTGTGTTTTTGTTTTATTTTGAAAATTTAATCATTACAACAGTTTTTATAACTATTACATTTATGAGCATTAAATAGATAAAAGAAATTGATACCAGTCAATAAAATTCTAATTTGGATGAAAATTAAGACATACATTCAACTAAGTATATAAATTAATGTGTTTACTGTTTCTTGCAATAACAAAAGTGCTTCATGAGAAAGTATATTAGTATTGTACCTACTACACAATTCATTTGATCTTTATTTAAATACATTAGTCTAACAAGGACACATTGTGATGAGTCACAAACTTTTGAAATAGAATATTGCTATTAATAAACGTTTGCGTTTATTGAATTAACATTAAAACTATTAAAAACAATTTCTCTGGTGTATCAATGTAATTTAAATTAATAAATTGGAACTGGATTGAAGGTATTGAGCTAAATAATTTTTAAACTTCTAAAGAGTAAAGTTGTTTCTATTTATTAAAATATTTCATGAATTAATTTTTTTTTCAAAAATATTAGATATTTATCTTTTTATAATTCTCATTGAAAATTAATGGAAAATCTATTTTATTTTTTTGATAGATTTTGTGTTTATATTTTTATATAATATATTACATGTATTACCTACTTTAATATATTATTTTGTAATATGCGCAATCGCAAGTAAATTAAAAAACTAAAAACTATTTTAATTTTATGGATTTAAAAACAATCCATGATTTTGATAAGAAATTGTTTGAATTTAAAGTTAAACTTATTTGGAAATAAGCATATTTATTAAACTTAATAATATAATATGTATTTTTCCATATAAAACTACCGTCGCATCACATTATTTAACAATGTTGTAAAAACTATGACTTATGTAGTTATGTAGAAGTGATAGTTTATCGTATTGAGATTTGTGTATTTATACACGTATTTTATGGTGTAATTACTGATTTTTACAGCAAATCATTGTCATTAACTGTGATTTTATATACATTATACATATACAATAATGTTTAATAATTGTTACTGTACAAAGAAAATGTAAAATATGTAGGTACTACTTATAATATAATATATCATAATTCGTAAACTACTTAGACCTGTACAAAATATACATATGTTATTTTAACGAGTTTTCATGCCGATCAGTATAGCTCACTACACTGACGTTTCTCATTATTATAATAATATGTGTACACTTTATATAGTACCTATATATTATGTATCGTATTTAATATTATTATTATTATCCGTGTTCAAGTGATGCATTTTTGAATACGGATACATCAGAGCTGGATTTACAAATACAAATAACGTTGTTTTGATTTTCGAATTTTTTATTGTGTGTGTGTGTGTTGGTTGGTTGTAGGAGCCGCCCGAGTGCAACAGAGTGCTTGTCGCATCGGTGGTTGCAGAGGAAAAAACCGAAGAAAATGGTGCGCAAGAGTTCGAGCAAGAAACTGCAGCAGCAGACGAAACAGGCGGCGGAAGAATCCGCGAGACCGCAGCCGCAACCACCGACGGCCGCGCAGAAACAACAAGACGACGCCGTGTCGCTGTCGCTAGACGTGAGCAAAGACAACCTGAAAGAGTTTGTCAGCAAGTCACGCAGCCTGTCTCCGGCGGACGTGACCGCGGCGCAGCCGCAGAGGATCCCGAAGGAAAGCGACAGATCGTCGGCGCCCGGTGGCCGCGAGGAAGGCGGCGGCGGAAAACCATCGCCCGGTCCGGACAGCAGGAGTGCCGCGGACGGCCGGAAAACCGTTGCGGCGGTTGACGTGCCGCCTCGCCCGCAGCAAGAGGTCGTCGCGAGCGAGAAACGGACGACCGACGACACCAACGACGACAACAACAACAATAACAACAACAGCAACAAGAACAAGAACAACAGCAACAGCAACAACAACAACAACAACAACAGCAACAAATCGTGGTTGCTGGACGCGGCGCAGCATCATCTGCAGCAGACGGCATCGGTCGGCGGTAGCGGCTACCGGCGCGCGTCCGACGTGTCGTACATGTTCTCGAGTTTTCGGACCAGCAACAACAACTGCACGTCGACGACGACGATGTCGACGACCGGCTTCTTGGCCGCGCCGGAATTGCAGGGGCTGTCCGAACGGCTCCAGAGCCTGCAGTCCATGTTCGCGGACGGCGGCGACCGCGACGGAGCCGAAACGAGCGGCGGCGGCGGCGGCGTCGGGGCCAGCAGCAGCTTGCACAAGCTGCTGCTGAACCGACAGCACCTGCAGACCGCGGCGGACCGCAAGCCCAAATTCAAAATGTCGCAGCTGAACCGCGACGTGCCGTTCGGGTCGCCGCCGCCGGCCAGCAACCTGCTGTACTACATGACCTCGTCCTCGGCGTGCCGGTCCGCGCCGCACAGCAAACGCGCGTCCCCCGAACACGAGATGTGCTCCGCCAAGGAGATGTTGCTCAAGTTGTTCTACGGTGGAGGAACGGGCGGGGACAAGGCGACCGAACCCAAAGTGTCCACTTGATCGCGGTCGTCTACTCTCACTCTAATCGTACGATTTCAAAAAAAAAAAATATATGAAAAATTGGTACGCCCCCCGCGCTCAGTTATTATTTCATTGCAATAGATTATTATTTCTTTCGCGCATATTTTTTTCTTTCTTTTTTCTTTCTAACCAATTTGTTTCACGCGTATACAAAAAACCAACGGTCATGACACGTCATGTCGTGCACGTCGAAAATCTGTTTATTTTTTTCGCGCGTTCATATATGTATATACACACCTATACTATAGGTACTCGTTTAATATATTTTAATTTACGTACTCTCGTAGGTTATCAATTTATCATGTATTATTTTACTACACTTACACGCGCACACTAAAAACACAAATTTATAGTTACCAATTCCTCTTTTCTATACTGTGTTCTATGTGTAATCATAATGATATACTCTTTCAGAGCGATCTAATGAAATATTGTTTTTTTTTTTTTATTGAAAGTCGTTGTACGTTATTTATATTATACTCTATATATATATACATTATACATATTTCTATATTGTTTTTTTTTTTTTTTTGAAAATACTGTTTTTTGTATTCGTAATTATACTATATACTTTGTACACGGGTTTTGTTGTTTTTTTTTTTTTTACTAGTCGTGCTCACGTTTTAGTTTTAGTAAATTCACTATAAATTTTATTACGAATGACTTCATACATACTTGTTGTTTGGAAAAAAATGTGTTAATTACTAATGACTTAACGTGTATATTGTACTAAATGTATTAAATGTATTAAATTATGATTGTGAAAATATTATTTGGCTCAATATAGGATTAATTGGATTGAATTGTTTATATTATAGGTTTTTACATTTGTAATCCCTTTGATAAACACATATAATTTTATATATTTTAGTTTATATAAGTAGTACCAACGTCGGTGGACAATACTCAATTATTTGTCGAAATGTGTTTTATTCGAAACCGAAATCAAAAAAACGAATATATTTTCTTATTTTAGTGTATAAATAAGATGTATTTTGTACGTTTTTTTTTACTCGTCAGCTCAAACGTCACACATAACACGACGAGTTATTTTTCTCGATAAACATTTAATTACAATAGTAAGAAAAATGAACTGACACGATTTTATTGTCATGTGAACTATCTACACAAACATACCTATATTATTATTGTAATACAAGCGAGTGCGACTCGTCTTTGGAACAGTATCAAACCAGTCACCAATATACTCAAAAAACACATAATGTATACGAACTTTTCATATGCACTCAGAGATGCTCAGATACTTGTATTTCTGGAGTGTTTATCGTTACACCAAAATAATATTTTACAATCGACACAAAAATGACGTTGTAAATACAATAATAATAATAACACTTCAAAAATCGCCGAAAACATCACATGAAAATTAACACCGACATATCACACGCATAACGTTACCGGTCGTGTTGTGCGACACATATAATATTAAATCATTGTGTCCTCGTCTTCTAACACTAATATATTCACTCGCTTTAATTTTTATCATATTGTGTTTGTTTTCGCTTAACGCCGCCGTCGAGAGAGGAGAGTTCGAGAGTTTATAACCGCATTACGCTGTCGAATAATAAACAAGAGTTTTTTCTGTCGTCGAATAAAAGTCATAAGACGCCGCAGGTTCATATTATAATGTCGCAACAAGTAATACCCCTCTGCCGTCATAAGACACGAGCGCGATGCTCCGGAACCCCGGACGTCGCGTCGTGTCCGCGTGTCTCTACTCTATACGTGTTTGTAATCTTTAATTAACGCGCGTTGTTTGTCTATCCCACAGGAACCGGATGGATGCGGCACAGGCGCTCGGGCACAAATGGCTGAAGACGGCGGAACAGCGGAAAGCGCTGAGTAAAACCAAACTAAAACGATACGTGATAAAAAAACAATGGATCCGAGCAACCAACACGATTTTAGCCCTGAGACGCATGGGCGCCAAATTGGAATAACGCACGATAAATGTAAACAAAAAAATACACACCTTCACACGGTAACGCCATAATATTATTGTAATAGAAACTAAACGGGTTCGATTAGAATAATAAACGTTGTATTATTATGTTTGTCTAGAATTACAATACACGGATGCTGTCGTTGTCGACGGAAGATTTTACGGAGCCCGGGGTAGATTCTTTCGCGAGCTACTCGATATACAATCACTTTTTCAGTCGTACCGAGATTTTTTTCCAACACAATATACTGGAACGAAAACACAAATTTCAATCAACAAGTTACGAGAAATCCAATACGTTCGTGTGCATAGCGAGATTATCTCCCGAGACCAGACGTCATCGGTATACTTGGTCGTGACGTAAGATTAGATGAGTTTTTGCTCAATTAAAACAAAAGAAATTGTTTTCATTTTTATTTCAATCAATTTCACAATGAAAAAAATGTAAGTAACTCGAATTCAATAATATACAATATTATTATATAGATATGATTTATGAAAATAATCTCGCTGTACATATTATTAAGTAGTAAGTACTATTATTCGTATCATAATAAATTACTTTGTCCGACCTCGATGCGAATGCGATGGACGACGAAGACTTGGAAATTAAAAATCTCACTCCATTAAATGAATTTGATTTTCATTTGCGTCTCATTAATATGCTCTATAGTCTATACATTATTTTTATCAAACTATCAAATTTCAAAATCGTTTTTGTTTTAAAAATAAAAACACTTACTAAATCGCAAATTTAAAAATAATTACGCACATGTAACCTCGATTTGTTTATATCGTGTAATAGAACTATCACAGACTGTCCATCATATAATTCACATTTTATATTGTATGTAAAAGAAATACTATTTAGGTAGTAGGTACTCGTACATCTATCTACGTCCGACGAAATGTCTTCGTGTAATGTATTTATTATAAATATTAATTAATAATTATTATAATTTTAAATCATATAAAGACGATTGTACATGTATACGATAAGCCGAGCATTTTGAAGACATTCGTTCTTATACATTTATATTTACATAGGCTTAGATATACGTAAGTGTTGTAAGGTATAGGTCTTGTACATATATACTAATATACTAATGCGTAATATGTATATTGTATACCTACAGTCAATTATTGTTTATATTATTATTTGTGCACACATTATGGGCAACTATACTAGTAGTTTAGTAGATTAGACTGAGTCGATTTGTTGAAAACGTAAGATTTTATGTTTAGTTGAGGATGTTTTTCTTTCTGAAAATCCATACGTGTCATATTATATTTTTCGATTAGAAATTAGATTAGCAATATTAATTAAAACGTAAAAAAAAAGACATTAAAAAAAAATTAAGAGTGATTTAACAATGCTTTATTCGATAGCCAGAATCCACGCATTATATTATGGATTTATACTTTTACATTAAACAATAGAGTTTTTAAAATATTAACACATTTTTTTTCACTGTACAAGTATACAAGTTTTGATTATATAATGTATACAAATGAATTGTTAATTGTGCATGCACGTGTAGTTTTCGTAGGTGCAGAAATATTATTTTTTGTTATAAAACCGTGTAAACTTATTTCCAATTGTATATTATGCATAAATTAAAAACATAAATTGTAAAATTGTAAATACTATGCAGTGTGCATTTTATTATACATTGTATACTTATGTCCTATACTACTGTATATGATATATTTACTGCTATATTCACAATACTCAAATCATATTTTTTTTCACAGTAAATCCATGTCATACGAATCGTAAGTTTCAATATTTTATGCTTTCAACTGACTATTTTGCATACTATGATTTTTTCGTCCTTTTCATATGATATAAGCAAGTCAAAAAACTTAATAAAACAATTTTGATTCAACAGAATGCACGCGTACTCGTAAGAGTAAGAATAATGGAGTATAAATGATTTTGTGGAAAAAAGGATTAAACACCTTTAAATTGGTTTTGTTTATCTTTAAATTGACCCTCACTGAAGACCCAAATATTTAAATTTATCAGAGACATTCAAAAATTAAAGTTTAGTCTAAGACACCATCATTGACGAGAAATTACTACACAATTTTAATAAGTATGTAAGCACATACTATATAGTATAACTATCAATGTAATCCGCCGCCCGGGTATATTATTATATAATATTAGTCAATAGTAGATTAGTAGATAAGAATGATTACTGATTCAGATTTCGTAATACGAATCGGAATAACTATACCAACTATTATAAAGTACAAACTATAAAAAAAATAGTAAATATAAAAATAGTAATTAGTAATTACTAATTTTTCATTCGATTATTTTTGACCGAGCAATCGATTATTTTTCTAATAATCGAGTTACTAGATAATTTTCTCTCGATTGTTCCCATCACTAATAAATATCACATCGCCACGACTGTTTGCAGTTGAAACGTCGTATTTAAGTGCGTTAGATTTTCCGTTGTAAGAAAAAAAAACTTAACGTGCTTTATATGTTTACACTCGTAGTTATAGTAACGTTTCGTGACGACCAGTGGTGTATGTAAATTACGCTGAGACGAAGTTTAGCGTAAAAGTAGTAGTTGCTCAATAGAGTTCAGTGATATGCTGTTATAAGAGGTGCCTACTCTACGTCGAAAATAAAAAAAAAACGACCGCGGGTGAACATAAAAAGTTTAATGCGAGACTCGTATATGCCGCTCAACAGTCGAATATTGTCGACATCGTATTGTAACCGACAATTTTCGAGTACTTAAATTCGTCGAATATTTCTCAAACTCTATTTATATCGTAAAAAAAATAAATAAATTTAGCGCAATCAACCTGTACTAGTATTATTTATCGATCATCTGCAGTAATCCTCTTGCCGTCCATACGCTGCCGTACAAGGCGCCACGTGCTCTTCCCGAGTCAAGTAAGTACCTATAACTATTTCGTACAGATCATTTTGAAGTACGGTCCATTAACGTAGAGGCGCAGAACCAAGTAGGATTGTAATTATTTCCAAATGTTCAACTGAAAAAAAAAAATGGCCTGTGAGTAAAAATTAATCGTATCTCATGGGGGATGCTAAATAATAATGAAATAAATAAATAATACAAGTGTTCAACTCGATCTCAGATTAGCCGTAAACAGTGGCGTGCGGGAAAAATGATTGGCCAGAGAAAATCGAAATTTAATAGTAGCCGTTAAGTATTCCAATAAGTGTCACTCATATAATATTATGTTTTATTTTTGTAAACGCCCGTCATTACTGTACTATAAATTACTACCATCCGAGAAATATTTTTTGTCATTGAAATGTAATGTTCGTTGTAAAAAAAAAACCCATTAATATTAATTGTCGAAATTAATAACCGCGAGTAAAATTATGATGTAACGATGAATTATTATTATCATAATCATTATTGTGATATCGATAATTGTAGCATTGATTATAAATACTTATATAAGTATTTATATAAGTATTTATAATCAATGATTGTAGATATGGCAATATATTGGCAAATCGTCCTACAGCTCAAACGTAATAGCGTACGCAGGAATATTTCACGGGCTCAAAGCAGTGCCTCCCTACTTCAAAATGTGCCCATCAAAAAAAATATTAGATTCTTCGAGTATAGCAAGGAATTTATTAGTTATACATTGTAATTTATTGCCTTATTGGATAGAAAAACCATTCTAATTTTTACATTCTTACCCGTTTCTGTGGGCAAATGTTCTTCAGATGGTACTTTATGGGATAAAAAATGTAACTGTAGCAATATTCAAGTGACATTATTACATAATAATGTTGTCATAAATATATATCATTACAATAACATAATCTTAATTACACAACTTACAATTTATCAACCAGCTGGTGTTTTTATATTGTCATTGACGCTAGGTTCTTATTCATGAATTCAAAATAATTTTATATTTTATTATTTGTACTCGTGTCATGTCAGTAAGCCGTAATTTGTGCCCCTGGAGAAAATTTGCGGGCACACCCGGAACACCCTGTGTGCACGTCCATAAGCTCAAATTCAAACCAGGAATTCTTTGTAAGTGCTAATGCAAATTATGAAACCATACACTAACTGTATCAAACTGTAAAATATCTCATTATAAACATTATTATGTGTCTGAAATAATATTTCATAGGGTTATTTTAATTCATTTACTATTCATATTTATTATACTTTCTACGACATAAGTATGTTTTTTATTTAGTTTTTTGTGACAAGAAGTCGAGAACAGATAGTTTATTAGTAATAAATTATTACTCACCTATGAAAATGTAGAATTATTACATTTTACTGGATTTATATGTAATATTTTTATTCAAAATTTGTACGAATCCAATATTATTATTGTAATATTTATGAATCGACTTTTTCTTTAAGTTTCTTTATTAATTAAATTATTATTTAAAGAAGTAGGTAATATTTACAATGTATACGATAAGCTTGGTAATCGAGTCTATAATAACAATATTTTTTCAATTTCAAGCTGAGACAAAAACAACTTCTCCCTCAACCAGGAAAAATTGAAAATGTTTTAGAATCTTTATAAATAATGTTTCTAAAAACCATGTGCGTGATCAAAATTTAAACGTGGTGGTTATTAATTATTATAATATTACGTCGATACACTAAGGAATTGTGGACGAGTAATAGCACGGCTTGAATAGTAAAATTATAATTTCACGGTTATTAAAATTTAATTTAATCGTTTTCGAATTATGAATAATTTCCGCGACCCGGACAGAAGAAAAAATATATAAGAGTAATTTATATTTTAGCTCTCCGTCGCGTTGGCAACACTCATCGTTATCGTTAGCAGAGTAAAGATAAAAAAAAAAAAGTCGATCCGTTAAAATAAATATGATAACACATAATTTATACAGTACACCGAACTCTTGCATTAATCGTATAATAATAATAACAACAACGCGGTTCTTTAAATATATTGTTATTGCTTTAAATTGATTTTATTATGATTTCCTTATTGTCACTGTTCGCCGTTTAAAATATTCAGATGGCTATAAAAACTGAAATGTTGAAGCACTTAAAACTCACAAATCGTTCTAAGCGCCGCGCGATTCATCTGATAAAACCAAAGCACAATAGATTTATCATCAGTACAGGTGGTGAGTACTGAGTACTTTTATGCATTTTGAGTTTAGTACTTATTCCAAAGCGTTCATTTGTTTGGAATCAAATTAATTTCACACAAAGTGTATGAGAATCGATGCGTCGTCGAAATTGATCTCGAATATTAATCATACTATTATTCACATCATTGGCTGTTTTTTATTTTTTTAAATCTCATTTTCAACGATTTGTTAAATTTTACTGATAAAGCTGTTATTTTATGACTTATTATGACGAGTAGAATATTGATTTAGGATTATTTTCAATTTCATAAAAGTTATATAATAAATTCAAAGTCCATTTTAGTACCATAAAGCAGTGGTTACCAACTACGGTCTGCGGACCAAAACCAGCCCGCGACAATTGTAATCAACTGGCCTGTTAAATTATTAAATAAAAATTGAAAAAAGTAAAACCCATCCTCACATAACAAAATGAACATATTTATGCTATTCTTTGGGCAAATTTTAGTAAATTAGAACCTAATATTGATATATAATGTATAATATATATATTGATTGTAAAAGTGAAAAACACATTATTTTTCCTGACGAATTGAAATGTTTAACAACTTTATGTACATACTACATACCTTGCTGTAGTGTATCTCTGAACTTCTCCAGTTGCTAAACATTTCTTCCTTAAACACATTTTTGTTACTCCATCAAATTTGGTACACATTGGAGGATTAGTTTCGTCAGATAATATGTGTTTGTAAAAGTTTCAAAGCACTAGATTCAATTTATAACAGTGATTAATTTATAAAGAAAACTAGTTTTATTATTAGTGGTATTCAGCTATACAGTTTATTATCTCTCAATATTATTATTATTATCTAATATTACATACATTTATCAAGCTATACAGGACATTTTACCGTAAATTGTCTCTGTAGATCGCATATCATGCTGACATAAATCACCAACAATCTGTAGATCACATGTTAGACCAATGCCAAACCCATAAATTGGTGAATCTGTAACATTGTTTTTAATATTAATGTTTTCTTCTTTATATCTTTATACAGTATGAATATCCGTCGTCGAATTACTAACATGATTCAAAGTTACTCAGTATCATGTCCTGAAAAATCAGACACTCGGTATTTATTTCAAATCAAAGTAAGCTGGCTATCAATAGTTACTTTAGCCAGTGTGTTGGTTACTTTTGTGTTTTGCGTTTTATGGACTATACTTTTCAAATTGGAAGATGCTACATCGACACACTGTGGTTATCGAGTATGTTTAATTTTTATTACTAATTTAAGTATTCACATTTTTATTTTGATATTTATATCTTATATATTATGTTTCAATTTTTAGGTCAAAAATTATTTGCCAACAATTTCAACTGCCGTGGGAAACTATCCTGTACAGCGATTTATCTGGACTTTTGTGATAATTGCTCATAGCCCAGTGAGACTTATCGTTGTTGGGATATATTACCGATATTACACTAATATTATTAAACCATCGTTACATTGGTGTGTAGTGTTGTTACGATTTTTGAGCACTGTTGAAATATGCTCTTTAATTGTTTTATCAATATTTACTTCATCTGACTATTATAGTAAGTACTATTCAGAGAATAACAATCGGTATTTTTCACTAGGTTTAAAGTATTATATTTAGGGACCAGATTTCAATGCCCTAAAACCTTTCAAAAATGTCTTTGAAAAAAAAAATGTATATACATATTTTATACCATGTTTTAAAATTCTTATTTTATATACATAGTTAATTTTATCTAATTAAAATTATATTGTTAAATGCTAATTGTTGTGATACCATACAAATATATATATTGAAAAATACCCTTACTATCAAGGCTGTAGCCAGCATAATATTTGGGGGGGGGGGGGGTTTAAATTATAAAGATGTATTATGACGAAAAAAATCTCTACATAATCTGTTTGATATAATAATTTCAATAATAAAAAATGTTATTTAAATGAAGTTTGTGCAACTAACATATCATAATAAGACTTTTATTATAATGTATCACACATTGTGTATAAAGAAAAAATTTCGGGGGGGGGGGGGGTTGTAAAGTTTATGAATTATTTATTATAGTTTACTGATTTTAATAATTGACATTTAATTATTAAGGTTAGTTAAGGTTTAATTATTAATTTTATCATCAAATAAAAATTAATTTTAAATTTAAGTTTTTACAAATCTACAAACTAGTGTATGTTATTTATTTTTAGGTATTCATGAAAAAAGTTTTGGTACATTTATTTGCGCCTCTGAACTTAACATGCTCATTTCTTCTATATTGCTTAAAGAAGGACGCATTACCAGAACAGTGATGACAAAATTAGAAGTGCGTTCATTAAAATGTAAAATATATTGTACCATATTCAATATGACTAGTTTTGCAATTGCTGGTTATTTCTTTTTGAGACACAATGCATACTGTGAAACTGGTGGTAAGTATTATTTTTAAATTTTTTTTAGTAGATTTATGATTTTAATTTACTTACTTACTTGTTAATGTTTTTAGTGTATACATTTTTTGCTCTATTTGAATATTTTGTCGTGTTGAGCAATATGGCATTCCACCTCACCGTAGTTTGGGACTTGGGAAGTGTCTCATTAGTGATAGACGATAATTTAAATCTCAAATATCGATGAATAATGTCTGAGTATACCCATATATGATTCAAACATTAGTATCATCTATAAACTATTCAATCATGTGACTGCGAATGTGATAATTAATACCAAACCAAATTATAGAAACATAGTTAGATTTTTTTTTAAATTATAATTGTTTTTTCTTTATAGTTTATTAATTTGCTAATAATTGTTGTTATCTGATGTACATTGTATGCTAAACATTTTCTACATGATACATTTGTTTTTGCTCTGAAAGTTGCATTAGTTAGTAAGTGATGAAAACAAGAGACACTTTATACATTATACATTTTTATACAAATAATTGATTAATTTTTTTTATGAACATGTGTATATTTTAATGATGCTAATTAGAATAAATTCATATTTTTACACAATTTTTTATAAAACTTAAGTATTTAAAAAATTTGTTCACTAGTCTGATGTATAATATGTGTACATACATATTTGAAACCAATTCAAAAAAACTATTTTTATTTATTTATTTATAATATATTAGTATATCTATTTAATATGTATAATCTTTATTTTATTAATTTTTGTAAATTAAGTTTATATATAATTTTTTGTTTTCATTATTTAAGTACATGTATCATTTTTTTGTTTTGTTAGATTAAAATTAAAATGCATCATCCATGTTAAATACATAGCTAATTTTTTTATTTTAATTTTAAGAGTTTTTAAATTTTATTATTATTGTTAAAAACTACATTTGTGAAATTGTATCCACATGCTTGAGTCGATTAAATTCAACAATTAATAAGCCTATTTTTATTTACTAATAATGCTTTTTGTATAATGTTATTTCTGTATTGTACCTAAGTTTTTTATTTTTTCATACGTGTATGAAAATATTAATTAGTTTTTTGATTTTTGATTTCTTTTCGAACTGATGACCACATAATAAAACGCGACATGTCTACAATATGGCGCTCACCGTTTTGGACCATGAAGCGATAAGCTATCAGAAAAGCTTTTGTTTGAAATCATGGATGTGAAATAGTGTCCATTCATAAACTATTGAGTAGCAAATCTAGCCCTTTTCAGGTAAAAAACAATATCTGGTCTATAAGGTGTCCATATGATATAATACATCTTTTAATATGATTACTCTTAATATTTTCTTTGAAATGTATTCTGTCAGTTGGATACTTATCATGCACATTACACAAACCTAATAATAAGAAGTAAAAAATAATCATTCACCAATTTAATAGGTACTTATATATTAAAATATATACCTTTTAATTTACTATTCAATATAACTATAGATAAATGTATAGTTAGTAATTACATTATACTTTTTACAGTCATTGTTTATAAATAATATTATCTAACCCAGCCAATATTTATTTAATCCAGACTTGCATATTGCACTTTAGTAAAGATTGATGGTAAGTAGGTAATATAAACATATTATGTACTATAAATTAATATTATTTTATATAGTAAAATATAAAAAACAAAAAAATTGTTACAAGTAAATGAATAAAAAATATAATAATTTAATATATTAAGTATTTAATTTAATTAAAAACAATCTATATTATAGTGGATTCAAAATAAACAATGTATGAAAAATATATAGGTAATACAATTAAAATGTGGATTGAAGTATTAAGGTTTTAGTTTCTAATATACTGTAATACACAGTTTTGATTTCAAAAATTATTGTTTTATCATATATTTATTTTACACTGTTAATCGTGTATATATTAGTCAGTTTTATTTAATATATATTTTACTGAATGATTATATATCAACAACATAGAAAAATGTTTAATTTTAATTTATCTGAAGTAGAATCATGTATATACAATAAATTATCAATTTTAATCCAGGTTAGGTATCAGGAGTAATCCATCATTTCACATTTGAAACATCCAATTTTGAATCTTGAGATAGTAGTGCCTACTTTTATTATAATTTTATACTCATAATTTCAATTTCATAAACATGCTATATTTTAGGGCTTTGTTAATTATTTTTGTTATTTTAGAAACAACTGATCAGACCACTTGATAATAAGATTTGTCATATTATCTTGCTTTTGCAGAAATCATAACAAACAATGGAAGACCTTTCTAACTTATGGATGATAATGGATCTTATAGTGAATGCTATTGGTAGAGGCATAGATTAAATATACTAATCTATGGTATACTTAATCTATGGTAGAGGTGAGTAAAATTATTGATTAGAAATGTTGGTACCTATTTTAATTTAAACATTGACCAAAAAATTTGAAAAAAAATTGTTTTATGTATGAGATATAAAATTATAATATTTGTATTTTCATAGATAGGTGGTAGGTACATGGTATCAATTTATTATTATATTAGTTGTTAAGAAAATTTGAATTAAGTTAGATACAAGTCATATATATCTAATTAAAAATTTAACAGCTTTTATGAATTTAATAATTAGTTTTTATATACCAAAACAGCAATTAAGACCTACCATTCACTATAATAATGCAAATGATAACGATCAAATTATGTTGCTACCTCAAAATTTGATATGTGCCAAGTTAGTTATCTGCTTTTAAAAGCAACTATTTTTTTACAGGATAGCTGTTAAATGTTTACCTTTTCATTGATAACATTTAGAAGCCATCGAGAATGCAATAATTTGTAGATCAAGTCAAGACATCTATAATCTGCTGCAGGTTTAAGTGTACAGGCATATATATAAGTAAATTAGTTTCTTCTTCAGACAGCACATTGGGTAATTTAAATATGTACTTGTAATAGAGAAATTTTTTATATATATTATATCTATACCTAACCTAACCTAACGAAAAGAAATGTATAAATACTATAAATGTGCCATTATCATACTAAAAATCATTTCCACTATCCTGCGGCATAAAAATGTAAGAACATTATGCTAGAATTTTCAATACTGGGCGAACAATATGTTTAAACAATCATCAAACATGGAATTAATTTTTTTCAAATGCTTTATAAAATTCAGATGTCATTTTATGGACAAGGAAGGATGGTAAATATTAATAAAAGACAACTTTTCTGTATTATTTCTTTATTTCATTATTATTTTATATTTTATGAATTTACAATGTTTTTACACACACTTTATTTTAATTGAAATTTTTAAATCATTTTTATAAATTTTTTGTACACATAGGTGAGAATAATTACCTACCAACTTTGAAGTTTAGACCAATTGTCTAATAATATGTAGATCAAGTCAAGAAGTCCAAAATCTGCTACAGGTTTAAAAGTAAATTAGTTTGTTCTTTGGACAGCACATTGGGTATTTAAAATATGTTACTTGTACTAAAGATTTTTTTATTTATATATTTTAATATAATGCTTGTTACAGATTTATTTTATTACATCCAAAAGACAATGTAGTGTATAAATTTGCCACCGTCTTACCGAAAAACATTTCTACTATCATTTGGCTGAAACACTGAACAACATAATGCATGAATTTTCAATCTAGGGTGTACAAAATGAAAATTGTATTATTACATTATAATTTATAAAAAATGTTTTATTCCAGATTAATACTAAATCGATTTAAAATAAAGAATTTTTTTGTTTATATTTTAATATAAAGATTGTTTCAGATTGATTTTGTTATATCTAAACTACAATGTATTGTTAAATGTGCCACTGTATTATTGAAAAACATTTATACTATCAACAATTATCTATATATATAAAAAAACATTTATCTATATATATAAAAGAGACCTATACGATTCTCTCATCAATGCCCAGCCCAAACCGCCGGGTCTAGAGACTTGAAAATTTCTACAGACGTTCCTCGAGCGACGTAGGCGTGATTTAAGAAGCGATTTTCCGAAATTCCACTCCTACGGGGGTTAAAAGGGGAAAATAAAGGTGAAACTAGAGAAATTCGCCCGGCCGGAACCGCCGGAGCTTTGTGTATGAAACTCGGTCGGCGGTTTCGTTTTATATAACGGAAACTCCTGGAAAAAGGATTTTCCGAAATTCTACCCCTAAGGGGGTTAAAAGGGGTGAAACGGGTAAAAATGAAAAAAAGTCGCCTGGCCGGAACCGCCGGAGCTTTGAGTATGAAACTTGAGTCCGAAACCTTGCGCGCGCAACCCGAACAGAACCCGATCGAGCAACACGTGAAGGGACGGCGGCTCGCGCCAGACGTTCAGTATAGTGTCGACCGCCGTTCCGAGAGTTCGTCTCCGTTTTACCGTCGCGTTTAGTGTTTTTATTTCGATCGTTTTTTTTTTTTCTATCGAGTGCTTTTCGTTTCCATGTTACTTCTTACGTTTTACTTCACACGCACCCAAGTACGAACGCCGAACCTCGACAGCAGCAACAACCCATCGACAGGCCGCCGTGTAAGTAGTACCGATTATATTTATTTATAGTTTATAGATAGGTAGTCGTGGGCCACGGGCGTCGATAAGGAGTAGCTAATTTTTTTTTCTTTGGGTAGCAAATCATATTTTTGCTAAAATAACTATTTTTTCTACCTTATAAAAAAAATCGTGATTTTTGCTCCAGAAATTTTTTTTTTCATCGCGATTCGTAATAATTCGTAAACATCTCGATTATATTTATTTATAGTTTATAGATAGGTAGTCGTGGGCCACGGTCGCCGATAGGGAGTAGCTAATTTTTTTTTCTTCGGGTAGCAAAATCATATTTTTGCTAAAATTACTATTTTTTCTACCTTATAAAAAAAATCTTGATTTTTGCACCGGAAACTTGTAACAATCGAACGGATCGGTTATTACTAACATTGATTATAAATACTATAGTATTATAGTATAGTATTTATAATCAATGTTACTAATTAATAATTATATAATGAAATTTATTTTTTTTATCGCCATCGTAATAATTCTTAAACTCAAACTTATTTTTATTTTCTAATACATGTGTGAATCGATTAAATAAAATACGAAAATACGAAAATACCTTTTTATTTTTTTAATTTTGTTTTACTATTATCGATTATTTATCTATAACCATAGTACTTACATTGATTATATATACATTCATAAATTCCTTAAAATTAAATTAAAATGATTTAATTATGTCTGCAAGCGTACGGATACAAAAAAAATACTTGAAATTTCATAATAATTAATAAAATTCTAGTATGATTGTTGAAAAATTCATTAATTTTAATCGAAACTTTCACTCGTTGTCATTTGGTCAATTTTGATTTGAGAGCTATGGTAAACAGGTCCAAATTGACTTAGGTCACGTTGATTATAAACAAAATACTTTGTCTCAATTAATTATATCATTTTAGTACATCTTAAATATTTTCCTAAAATTATGTCTTGATATTGGGCTTGAACCTAACCTAACCTATCTTGACACCCGGATCTCAGTCAACGGAAATCTGAGAAATACTTTGATTTCTCTATAATATTAAGCAAGCGTTTTTCTTTTCTGACGTTGAAATAGATCCCTGCGATCTCCGGGTATCATAAAATTAATTTAAATTTAAAAATTAAAAAAGATTATGGGGATAATTAAATCTAAATAAATTTTAAATTAAATAGTTTTTTTTTTTTTAAACTTATTATAATTAATTAACTCTAGCCGTTTTATAGTTTTATTTTTGAAAAGTCACAAATGTTACTCTATAGATGTCCAACGGGGTCGAACTTTCTACGATTCACACAAACATTTCGTTTTTATTTTCATTAGCCTATACGCTATAACTGTACAGTGATACTTCGATGACGTTGATTGGCTAGAAAAATAATATTTTCGTTCTAACAGACTTCAAAAAAAATTGTTTGAATAAATAATGACGTGACCTATTTAAAATAATTTATAAAAGCCGACGTTTTTCTGAAAATCGCAAATTCGACGTAAAATTAGAGTTAACGTAAATTTAGCACTGTTCGAAACTTATGATATTAAAATTAAACGATAAAATCATATTTAATCTCAAAAAAAAAACAAAAACGGAATGTAATTTTAATATTTTTTCATTGCCAGTAATAAAAGTTCGTTAAAAATATATATAAATCTCTAGCGCAGGACGAATGAAACACACATGTTTATTTTTAGCATTTATGGCTGGAATTTTCTCGAATGATTATCAACTAACAATTATTTTGATAACAGTGATCCGCAAAACTGCGGAAATGGACAATACATTTACAACATTTTGTTTACCACACTATAAGTACCTCGATGTTTTATTACGCAGCAGTTTGATCATTTTTCATATAGTTTTTAATAAAGTTATTCTCATGCAACGTAATATTTTTGTTGTCAACTGATTAACAGCTAATTATTAGATATTTGTAAAAATGTTAACTGTTTAACTGCCCATTGCAGTCAATCTCAAATTCTCAATTCATGTCATCGAGTTTTGTGCACTATTTTGTTTCAACATTGAAGAAATTATTTTGAATGCTCCTGTGGTCATCGAAGATATTGAATTTCCTGATCAATCCTGAACATAACTGTAAAAACAGCAATGAAATAAAAGTAAAACTAATTTTTTTTCTTTTTACTTTAACTTTGCAGACAAAAGATGATCCACGAGTCTTCCTAAAATAATGGCACAGATTTAAATAAACCAGGAAAACCTCAAAAGTCCAAACCTAACAAATAAAGGAAGCCAAGTTTACTTAGGACATCATTATACAGTAAGAGGTACTATTATTTAAAATTCTTATTAAATAAAAAAAATTAAGAATAACATATCATAAAATAATAGTAAAAACAGCAATGTAATATAAGTAAAACTAACGGTTTTTTCTTTTAACTCTAACTTTGCAGCCAATGGATGATCCAGAACTCGTCCTATGATTAATGTCACAGATTTAATTAAACCCGAAAAACTTTAGTTTAAGTCCAAACCTAACAAATAAAGGAAGCCAAGTGTACATAGAACACAAACATCATAGGGCATCTCTATATGGTAAGAGATACTATTTTTTATAATTCTCATGATGAACTTTAACATAGAATAACATATCATAACTTAACAGTAAACACAGCAATGTAATGAAAGTAAAACTAAATTTCTTATCTTTTTAATTTTGCAGCCCATAGATGATCCACAAATCGTTGTATGATTAATGACACAGATTTATTAAACCAGGAAAACCTAACAACACTTCCAAACCTATAAAATAACAGGAGCCAAGTGTACATAGAACACAAGCATTATAGGACATCTTTATATGGTAAAAGATACTATTTTTTATAATTCTCATGATTAACTTTAACATAGAATAACATATCATATCTTAACAGTAAACACAGCAATGTAATGAAAGTAAAACTAAATTTCTTATCTTTTTAATTTTGCAGCCCATGGATGATCCACAAATCGTTGTATGATTAATGACACAGATTTAATTAAACCAGGAAAACCTAACAACACTTCCAAATGTATAAAATAACAGGAGCCAAGTGTACATAGAACACAAGCATTATAGGACATCTTTATATGGTAAAAGATACTATTTTTTATAATTCTCATGATTAACTTTAACATAGAATAACATATCATAACTTAACAGTAAACACAGCAATGTAATGAAAGTAAAACTAAATTTCTTATCTTTTTAATTAAAAAGCATTATTCAAACCCGGAAGACCTCACAACAAGTAAAAACCCATCAAATAATGGAAGCCAAGTGTACATAGAACACAAGCATCTTAGGACATTTCTATACGGTAAGAGATACTATAATTTAAAATTCATTTTAGAAAAAGAACTTAGAATTACATATCATAACATGACAGTAAAAACAGCAATGTAATGATAGTAAAACTAATTTATGTTTCTTTTACTTTGACTTTGCAGCTAAGGGATGTTCCATGAGTCGTCGTATAATAATGGCACATATTTAATTTAACCTGGAAAACCTAACAAATAAATGGAAGCCAAGTTTAAATAGAACACAAACATCATAGGACATCTCTATATGGTAAGAGATACTATTATTTAAAATTCTTTTTTATGAAGAAAAACTAATAATTACCTATCATAACATAACAGTAAAAACAGCAATGTTATGAAAGTAAAACTAATTGTTTTTTCTTTTTATTTTAACTTTGCAGACAAAGGATGATCTATGAGTCTTTGTATAATAATGGCATAGATTTAGTTAATCCCGGAAAATCAAAGGACAAAAAAATACTCATACGTAATCAAAAATTCAGAAGGGATTTTATGGATAGAGAATGATGGTAAATATTAAATATTACTAAAATACAACTAATATTTCTGTATTATTTCATTATTTTTTTATATTTTATGAATTTACAATGTTTTTTCACACACATTATTGAAATTGAAATTTTTAAATCATTTTTTATAATTTTTTTCTACACAGGTGATAATATTGGCCTACCAACACTGAGTTAAGACCAATTGTCTAATAATATGTAGATCAAGTCAAAACGTCAAAAATCTTGGCAGGTTTATAAGTAAATTTGTGTGTTTTTTTCACAGAACATTTGGTATTTAAATTATGATTTTGTATTAAAGATATATTTTATATATATTTTAATATAATGGTTTTTATAGACTGATTGTATTTCATCCAAAAGACAAAGAAGTGTATAAATATGCCACTAATTATGATGTGATATTGGAATAGAGAATTATGGTAAATATTAAATACTAATAAAATGCAACTAATAACTCTGTATTATTTCATTATTTTTTTATAAATTATGAATTTACAATGTTTTTTCACACACTTTATATTAATTGAAATTTTTAAATCATTTTTATAAATTTTTGTATACATAGTTAAAGTAATGACCACCGGACCAACACTGAAAGTTTAAATCAATTGTCTAATAATTTGTAGATCAAGTCAAATTTTTTTCAAAATCTTTAGAAAATTCTGATGTGATTTTATGGACCGAGAATGATGGTAAATATTATATATTATTAAAATACAACTATTAATTCTTTATTATTTCATTATGTTTTTATTATTTGATGAATTTACTATGTTTTTTCACACACTTTATTTTAATTGAAAATTTATAAATCATTTTTTATAAATTTTTTTGTACACTCACAATTGAAATAAAAATTTAAAAAAGAAAAAAAAAAATCCAAAATATAAAACATATGTTTACACCAGTATAAAATAAAATTAAAATATAATTTATATTTTACAGTGTTAAAGTTTAAAATGGAATGTGCAGGCCTCTTGCTTTATTTTCAACACTTTATTTTATATTTTAATAAAAATGTAATTACAATGTTAAAATTAAATTAAATTAAATTAACATTATAGTAAATTTTTCTAATAACTTTTAGTAATTGAAATAAAAATTTAAAAAGAACTAAGATGAAAATTTAAAATATATTTTTACACTATTATAATATAAAATTCAATTAGAGTTTGGATTTTACATTTTCTGAAATTTTAAAACTGACATAGTCGTTAGTCCCCCTCCCCGAGTAAATAAATTCTCTATTCTAAAATCCATTGTATAACCAAATTCATTGTTTATTGTAGGTCCTTTGTCGTCCTGTCATCAGCCACCTCTGTTATCGTGTTTTGGGTTAAGAGCATCGAAGTTTTTCTCGGCTAGATCCATGAATATCGTGTATTGTGTGCTGCATTTCCGTCGCAACTTAGGTACTGTCTAGTCTAACTAAGTAAATTAGTTTTTCTTTTGGACAGCACATTGGGTAATTAAAATATTTACTTGTATTAACGAAATTTATTTAAATATAAATATAATTGTTTTTACAGATTGATTGTATTACATCCAAAAGACAATGTAGTGTATAAATTAAATGTGCCACTGTCTTACTGAAAAACATTTCTAGTATCATGTGGCCTAAATATCTAACAACATTATGCGAGTATTCAATCCTGGTAGAATAAGATTTATAAACAATAACCAATCATGGAAGTCTTTGTATGAAATGCTTTAGAAAATTCGGATCTGATTTTATGGGTAGAAAATTATGGTATATATTAAATATTAATAAAATACTACTATTAATTTTGTACTATTTCATTATGATTTTATATTTTATTAATTTACAATGGTTTACTTGTATTGAAGAAATTTTTATATATTTTAATAGAATGGTTTTTACAGATTGGTTTTATTACATCCGAACGAACATTATGCGATAATTATCAATACTGTGCGAACAAGATGTATAAAAAATAACCTATAATGGAATCAATTTTGTGAAATGCTTTTAATAATTCAGTTCTGTTTTTCGATTGGAGAATGATGGTAAATATTAAATATTTATAAGACATTACTATTAATTCTTTATTATTTCATTATGCTTCGATATTTCTTTAATCCACAATGTCTAGTCACACACTATATTAAAATTATAATTTTTTATGTTATGAAAAGTAAATTATGTTCTTCAATTTGTCAATTAACTATTTATGAAGTAAAATTTAATAATGTTTTCTAAAATTTATAAAACAATTATGTTTTTTTAGATTCAGATATTTCCCCAGATATGGTTGTAACTTTATTAAAGCCAATTACATATGCATTAGATTATTTGTCAGTCCAAGATAATTGTTACTATTGTGTATTTATAATGCATTATAGAACATTAGGCATTTAAAATATGTACCTGTATTAATTCAACTTTTTTTATAGATTGATTGAATGACAGAGTTGTGTACAATGGAAACTCAGTGTTATCAAAAACATTCCTGCCATCATTCATGTGGTTGAAGAACTTTACCTGTCATGTGCGTACGTGTTATATCAAGAATTACCGAGAGAGAAAGCTGTTTTATGAATACCTTATGAATATTTTGGTATTGATTTTCGTATGCAGAATGTGTGTGACAATGATGGTAAATATTATATTTTTATAATTCTTTAATATTTCAATATGTTTTTATTTATTTTTTTTCATTTCACAATGTTTTGTCATAGACTATAGTTTAATTAAACTTCTTTTAAATTCTTCTATATGAGACATTCAAAATCTGCTGCAGGTTTAAAAGAAAAATTGTTTGTTTTTTGTACAGCACATTTGGTATTTTAAATATGTATTTGTTTTCAAAGGTTAGGTTGTAGAAATTTTTTATGTATTTTTTAATATATTTCTTGTTACAGACTGATTTTATTACATCCAAATGACTGAAGAGAATAAATGTGCCACTAATTATGATGTGATATTGGAATAGAGAATTATGGTAAATATTAAATACTAATAAAATGCAACTAATAACTGTATTATTTCATTATTTTTTTATAAATTATAAATTTACAATGTTTTTTCACACACTTCATATTAATTGAAATTTTTAAATCATTTTTATAAATTTTTTTGTACACTCCGGTGAGAATATTGACTTACTTACACTGAAACTTTGTTTGTGTGCCAACTAACAATGTTCAAGATGATGTTCTACATTTTTATAAAATTTTGTCGCTATAATTTTTTTATTTCTCAATGTTTTGTAACACTATATTTTAATTAAAATTTTCTTTAAATTTTCTTTATTTAACTCATAGGTGAGAATATGGACATACCAACATTGAAATTTGTTTGCCAAAGCACAATGTTCGTTATGGTCTGGAAATCCTCGTCGTCATTTGGATCTTAAAATATTGCTGTCCACCAAGCCGTTCTCGCATGTCCGGCAGCACCCGGCGTGGTGTGTGAGAGGTTGTCTAGTGTCAGCGTCTCACCCATAGCAGTCACCGGCGTCTCATATTTAAAATTTAGTTTTAGTTAATATTATTATCCGATTTGATGTGAACTTTGCCGTATCATTTCACACAAAGACTTAACTTGAACCCATAAAAACAAAATTAACATAAAAATATAACTTATTTTTTCATAAATGATTTTAGTAACCATAAGAATAAAATTTGTTATAACCTTACCTAACCTCGAACAACCTTTAACGCACGCACGATATATCGCGGCCGATTTTTCACACGTTGTTTACAACAAGGTGTGTACCCCGCGAACTTCAGCTAGGTGGGAATTTTCCCGACCCGAACCCCTTTTTTTTCGCTCGTAGTACACATTTTTCAATATTGCGCAATTAATTTCAAACAAGCACACAATCGAGCAGTACGCGCTATGCAGTTATAACTAGGGGTCGTGGTTATACACGGTTATTAGAGTACACATGTACACGTGTCCGGGTACACGGACTTAAAATATATTAATATCCGTGTTTTTAATACACGGGTATTTTTTACCCGATACACGTGTATTTAATATCCGTACGTTGTATCCGTGTATTTAATACCCGTGAAGTAAACACCGGACTACAGTGTATTTTATTAATTCATGTTATTATATTTATAGTTGACCGAATTTCATACCCAAAGCTCCAGCGATTCCGGCCAGTCGAATTTTTCTAGTTTCACCCTTTTTCACCCCTATCAACCCTCTTAGGGGTAGAATTTCACAAAATTAAGTTTATAGACAATGTTTATTCGTGTTACAGAGCATGTATACTTAATTTAAGAATGATTGGAACCAACAAATTCTTACCGTTTTTAATAACCCCTTTAGGGGTGGAATTTTCAAAAATCCCTTCTTAGTGCGCGTCTACGTCATAACAGGTATCTTCGTGCCAAATTTCAACCCTACAAACACACGGAGAATAAAATACACGGGTAATGACGGGTATTAAGATACACGTGTTTTTTTATTACACGGACTTTAATCCCGTCATAGTTAAGAACACGGGTACCCGTGTAGTTCATTACACGTGTAAAGCGGCCCATAGACGTGCAATATTATTGTGCAATATGGATTGTACAATATATTATAGGCTGCCCATAGATGTACAATATTATTGTACAACCATCGAGTTTGTGCAATTAAATTGAGTCGTGTAGAGCTAATATTGATGGTTGTACAATCTATAACTGACGACTACGTTACTGAATACTGCACAATATTACCAATATACGGCACAATATTTTTCGAATTGCACAAAATATTTCAAACTTTTTTGATTTCGTACAATATATTGCACAACTCTTCAATATTAACTACACACGATCAATTATATTGTACAAACCCCGATATTGCGCAATAATATTGCACGTCTATAGGCCGCTTAATGGCGAACACTAGTTATAACTGCTATATGCTTTAACATTGCGCAATATTAGATATATTGAATAATTAGATTGATAATATTGCTCTGGGAATTTCAGGATTCTTTCATATAGATCGAGATTGCTTCGTTCTGCAAAAAAAAAAAACAGGAAATCCGAAAAAATGTTACACAACAATAACACGTTATTTCCGGAAGTTGGTGATGAATATAACTTATAATGACGCGTGTAACAATAGTAATAAAACGAACGACACAATGGGCGGGCGTGTGCTTTGCGGAAGTAGTGCAAGTTCATCAATACTGGGCGTGTGACGCGGCCAATGAGAGCCGAGCTGCTCGTTCCACCCGACCAATGACAGACCCGACCGATCTAGGGACGCACGGAGCTACGGCGGCGGCAGCTCGCCGACAGTGCAGGGCCGTTCAGTGTAGTGTCGACGGTCGTCCCGAAAGCTCTTCTCGGTCGCGCTTTTATTTCTCTCCGCGACAGTGCGTTAATTAAATTAAATTTATCGCGAGTGATTTTTCGTATGCGCTACCATACATTATTTCTCTCCGCGACAGTGCGTAATACGGTCGCTTTTTTATTTCTCTCCGCGACAGTGCGTAAATGGTCGCGTTTTTATTTCTCTCCGCGACAGTGCGTAATGTCGTCAAATGTGTGTCCGTTATTAAATTCAATTCAATTAAATTTATCGCGAGTGACTTTCGTATGCGCCACCATACATAATTCCACAAGCCAACGCGAACACCACCGAACCTCTGCAGCAGCCCACCGTCAAACCGTAAGTAGTACCGATTATTATATATTTTATTTACAATCCAAAGATAGGTGGATAGGCGCCGGATAAGGGGTAGCGATATTTGTCACGGGGTAGTAGTAAAATTAAATTTTTTTTTGGAATTTTATAAATACAATTTATTTTTGAAAGGGACGTCGTTTTTTTTTCATCGCACGGGGCGGCAAAATACTTGGCCCTGGTAGTGTAGGTACCCAATTATATAATAATGATATATTATAACCTTTATTTTTTTTCCTTCGTAATAATTCGTAAAATTCTCCGTCAAACTCGTTTATTTTTTTTTTTCAAAATTGTCCGTTTTCTTAATCGCGATTAAATTTAATGAAAAATACGTGTCCGGATAAAATGCAATTTTACCAACCCATAGATTTTTTTTCCGATTTTTTTTTTTTTTTGTTCAAACCCAGAGCAAATCAACGTTTTTAATAACGATGGTGCCAAAAAAAACTTGCTGAAACCGTTTAATTTTTGTGATTTTACACTTTGAAATTTACGTATTTATGAGTTTTGTTTTTTTTTAATTTTATTTTATCATAATTTTCTTTTTGTATATAATGGCCTAATGGAATAGTGCGCGTGATGAATATTTAGGTTCGATTCCGAAATCGGTAAATTTTTTTTGCAATTTTTTTCGACCGTTTTAAAATTCGTTTTACCAACCAATAATCGAATTTCAATTTTTCGCGTGGTTGTGCCTTGGCTAGGTCGATATTAATTTTTTATCATTTTTTTTTTTGAACTCTTTTATTCAGCGTGTAATTTTATTTAAAATAGGTCGCTTCGCGTAAACGAATATAATTTTAACTGCCACTGAATACCGTATAATATGTTACCTATAATTATTTTATATTACAATAATTATAAGATATTAAATTTTACAGATTAAATAATCGAGTTTTTTTTTTTTTATTTCAAAATAATCAACGTGCTATTATAATAGTAGTTGATAATTTTAATAGTTTTCATACACAATTTAGATGATTATAGGGAGTGGATTTAAATGCAATTTGAATTTTTTTATAATAGCGACTCAATAATATATAGTCTATATATTTTTCAAACATTCAACTCGTTTCAAGTAGCATACATTTTTTAATTTAATTTTGCATTTTTAAACTTTTTTTAATGCATTAATACGGGCCCTGATTACGATTATAAATTTCTCTGAAAAAAATTGATTTTGGCACTAACACTGGCTCCGGTAACCCACGAAAAAAAAAATCCCGACCACATTAAAAAAGATTAACTTTCACAAATTATTTTTAACGATCATTGAAATAAAAATGTTTGAATATTCTTTATTCGAATTGACCATAATAATTATATAAAAATAATGATGTAAAAGTCGAAATATTTAATAAACTAAAAATTTGCGGCGCCCTAGGTACGTTTTGTCTAGGTTGCCTATTCATTAATCCGCCTCTGTTATCTTTAACGGGGTTTTTTAAAAACTTTTGAGATCCACGGGGGTCCGTTGGTATTTGTAAACTCTTTTTATGAAAAAAAAAACCACCCCCGAAACGTGATAATGGTTTTAAAATCGTTTACACCCTATTAAGGAATGTCGGGAATATCGTTACGCTCTTACGGCTAGGGTTGAAATTCTCCCAAGAGACTGAATTCCCCCGGGAAGACGGCTCACGTCCGCTCGGTTCGTTTTTAATCTGAGACCTCCTCCTCGCGCGTCCGACTCTGTGTATATGATATATACTACGTCATCTTAAACACGTGAGTGTAGAATCATACGTGTTCACTGAACCCCGCCGTCGTCGGTATATAATAATTTTTATAATGTTTTAATATATATTTATTATTAGTTACGGTTTATTTTGATATTAAATCCTTGACAATTTGACCCCGTCGTCGTCGTCATCGTCATCGTCATCGTCTCCCGTCCCGACGGAATGCGGGGCGATTAATCAAAAATCTTTATGGAGCGTAAATAATATTACCGCGCGCGCGTTTGCCCGTGTATGATTTATAATAATTTATATATTATATTTCATAAATAAAAATATGCACTCAATCATAAACGTGTTTCGTCTAATAGCTATATAATGAGATTATGTGCACTGTTGCAGGTGTTGTTGATATTGATTAGTAGTTTAATATTATAAATATAAATTATAATCTGTTAACGTTGTACTAACTGTTTTATTTATGTACGGTTTTTTTAAACGTTTTAAAATTACATTTCTTTTCTTCTTTCTTTATCCGTTTTATTCGTATTAAACTGTTGTATTTACGACCATTTTTAAGTTCGAATAATAATGATAATGATAATAATAATTGTAAGACAAAAAAACGATTTTTCAAATTTGTCTAGAGCCCCCACTATGGGATTTTAAAAAGGATCAAATAATAACTTTGTAAACTACTCCGCGCATACCTTTTTAATGTCAATGATTAAAAAATATAAAAATTATACAACGCCGAAATCAAAAAATTCGTAATTTATTTTCTCGTATTTGATTTTGAATTTTAGAATGTAAATTTAGTCTTAGCTAAGACACTATAGTGCGGGCCCCTGGTTTAGAGCAATAATTAGAGGATTTATTTATAAGGACAGAAACGTTTTGGCCATTGTGTTGTAAATAATAACGCCGGCCCTAATTATTATCAGTGATTAGTCATTGCTATTTGACGCCGTTTCGATATAATACAAACATATTGACCGCTTGTAAAAGGCAATGACCAGCGAGCCAGCGACCTTTAGTCATTGTTACGGGGAAAACTGAGTTCGTATTCAAATAATCATGTGTGTAAAGGTACGGTTTCCAAGCTGCGACTAGTCGTTGCCAGCCGCAACGACCAGACGCAACGATTGACTGCTTTATATATAAATGCCTTATCGCGGTTTCCAATGTGCGATCGATGTACGCGTGTCAACACTATAGTACGGCCAGCGAAACTAGGCGGGTGACCGTCGCGCGCCAGGTGGCCGTTTTCATGTAAACCAGGGGTTCTAAAAGTATTATTTATTAAATGAATAGCTGGTGCAGCTGTGTTTACATTCGCGGGACAGCTATGTTTACATTCGCGGGAATGTAGACTTGGAATCACTGCCGGTAATTTGCCACCAGGCGCGCGACGGTCACCCGCCTAGTTTCGCTGGCCGTACTTTTTTTATAGTCGTTGCGTTCAAAAATCTGCGGTCACCGTGACGTAATTTAAATGATATTTTTATCTCGAAACGCTTTTCCTTTCGACACGTGAAATAATAATAATTTTAAAGCCCTTTTTTAGTTTGTCGGTTTGAATTAATTTTCTAAAAACTACGACGTTTGCCTCGGAGTAGCGAAAAAAAAAAACTCGAAACTTCAAAAAAAGTAAAAATTTGTAAAGTAAATTTGCGTCTGCGAAAAATGACTTTTTCGAATAAATGAATAATTTAATCGCCGAAAAAAATATAAACTCGAGTAAATCATTTGAGACTACTAATCGTAATAATATTGTTTTCTAATTCGCGTCACGTCCCTCTTCGACACTGGACTTACCAAGGGCGGGCCAGGGGTAGTCCTTTAATAATTTAATAATATGGTAATTAAGTTTATTATGTAGTGAAAATATATATAAATTTAAAATTGTAATAATTTCATTTTTAACATTTTTAACACTATAATTTCTGGCCTCCCATTGGCCCTATCTAGAAAAATATCCTGGCGCCGCCACTGGTACTTAGGATATACGTACTCGTACTCGTACTTTTAAACTCTAGTTTTCTCATCTTCTCCCGTCGGGTCGGCGACCGAATAAAAAATAAAAATAACGAATTTTTTTAGTGAAAAACAATTTTTCCGAAATTTTTGGCGTACTTAAAAGGAAACTCGTGGTTGCGATATCGATTTAATAATATTATGCGTGTCTTTTCTGCCAACGACCGGGTGAAACGAATTTATCGTTTAAGGTAAAATTTATCGATTTGTTCGTTGTGTTTATGCGCGACGACGGTTTTATTAACACGTCGCTCCCATTATGGCAGAGACATCTAGCGGTGTTTCAGCGCGTTTTGTCGAGCGCAGGCCGCGAACACTAGATGGCGGTAGATATTATTACGACGGAATTGTTTGTTGGTGCGTTGTCTGGGGAACGGTTTTTTTTTATTTTTTTTTTTATAACGATAGGTGGACTTTAATATTTTATTAATTAAACTTTTTCCGGTTGATTTGTCACGTAAATAATAATCGGTCGACCCGGTCGAGTGAAAAAGGTAAAACGCAAACGAGATTTCGTATTTGTGTTCGCGTTTGGAAAGAAAAAGATTTTGTTGTTGGTATAATAATTTGTGTGCTGTTGTGGACTAATCACATCATCGAGATGATTGACACAAAATAGTAGTTGACTCTTGTTTGACCGGATTAAAAATTAACTTTTAGTTTTTGGACGACGACGGTTTTTTGCATTCTATTTGATTCTCGACGAGTTGACGATTTAATCTTATTTGTTTGGCCTTTATTTTTAACGTTTACTTCGGACTGATGATTGGCCGTAATGGATACGAATTCGCTATTTTCTTCACAGTAATAGATGTCTCCTTTCGTGTATTTAAATTTTTCGTTTTGTAGATTGAGCACGATTTACCGCGTCCAAAATATTGCGTTTTCTTAGGTAATATTTATCGTTTTGTACTTAAATATTGGATTTCTCATCGGCATAACGTTTGCGGGAGCGTTTTGTTTTTTCATGACGTGTTTGCGTTATCGTGTTTCGGGGCGGCTCTCGCGCTACTTGACGCGAAACAATAACTAAATCGAAAAAAACCACCAACCTTCCCGGGGGAAAAAATAATTAATGAAAAACGTGATCGATCGCTAATAATATCGTTGCGAATGTCGTTCGAGTGGCGGTAATGCGACTGCACGCATACAGTTGTTACACGCGCGGTGGAAAAAATTAAACTTTCATATTTTACGTGATGGAAACAACGTTTCGTCGCGACACGCGAATCTCGATATCTGCTGTTTATTGAAACCATTTAGAATTTCGACTGTTTGTATTTAAATTTTTTTCGCGCTTTGAAAATTGTTTACAATGACACGGCCGGTCTACATTATCGTTTGCTGCCCACCTCGTCGGCCGAAGGATTTGAATAAAAAACTAATTTAATCTACGTTTCTCTACGGATAAAGTGTGCCTCAGTGTGCGTACCGGCGCCGCCGAAGTCGTTTGCGGGGCGTGTCTTTAGCCCCCCCCCCCCCCCGGTCTTTTGTTTACTTGATGAGTTATTATTATTTATCGTCCTGCGTCCTGCGCCTATTAATTATTCCGTTTCGTCGAGCTGCTGCTACACATGCGCGGACAAATATTTTTCTTTGACATTTTCTCTTTTCCCCCCGTACGATAATTCGTTGTTTTACGTTTTCTGTCTGCTCTCTTATTATCGCGATGCGATTGTTTTTGATTGTTTTATTTTTACACTTTCTGACGAAACGTCGGCAATAATAATATTTAACGATGCAGGCGGCGGACGTTGGAGATCCGTATATTATATAGTCAAAGGGAAAAGGGTGCTTTGATTTTTAGTTTATTTACGAATAACACAAAGAATAATATAATATGATGTGTATCGCGTCTGTTTTGCGTGTTTACACGCGTTTCTCGATTCGAACGGTTTGAATAGCGCGAAAGAAGCTATTTGGGGAAGTATGTCTTTCTTTTTTTCTTTTCGACGGAGGGCCCGAAATAGCCATTGCGGTTTATTTGTTTCGAATAACAATTCATAATTAGTACGTGTCGATTGCCAAGAGACGCGTTTCACCAATCATCTGCTCTTGAGAATATTACGTTTAAAACGAACCGACGAGAGACGTACACTTTTGATAACGCGAGCGATTTTTTAACGTATTGAACGTATTGTGTTTTTTTAATATTATTTGGTGCGTAAAATCAATGTGAAAAATTACGATAATTATGCGACCCGCAGTATGATTGTGAATAGTAGTCGAAACATACTTACCCGAGTATGTGATATACTGCCTTAATATATACATGGGTACCAGTGTGGAAGTCTGTTGATTATATAATAGTCTATTATATAATCAATGGTAATACTGGTTTTTAGGCGAAATCGAACTTTGGGAAAATGTCGCGCGGCGTACGCGTTTCGCAGAATTGTGAATTCGGGCGGGAGTTCGCTCGTAACGCGCGGCGGGGCGGGGAAGCGTCCTCCTCGTTTCCAAAAATAATATCGTTAAACTATTCCCCCGCGGACCGTGCCCGTCGTCGTCATCGCGCCATTTTCCCGATTTGCTCGTGTTGTGACACGTTCATTCCTGTCTACTTCATCGTTGTCATTTGCTCGCGAAAACTTTATCTGCGCTCATCTCGTCGATCGGCACTGCTTCCGCATTACTTTTCCCGCGTCGCTCCAGTGCTGGTCGTCGCATGCTCATTTCGATCGTCGGCAATGTGAAAACTGTACGAAAACCAGTCGTCCGCCGCCGTGTAAATGCTAGTGAGGACAATGGACACCGGCCGGACCGTGGATGACAGTGGTCGAGAATTCCCGAAAGCTCGTTGAGGAGCGGTTCGGCGTCGAGCCGACCAAACAGAGGTTGAAATTATATTTTTTTATATTTTATGAATTTACAATGTTTTTTCACACACTTTATTTTAATTGAAATTTTTAAATCATTTTTATAAATTTTTTGTACACATAGGTGAGAATAATTACCTACCAACTTTGAAGTTTAGACCAATTGTCTAATAATTTGTAGATCAAGTCAAGACGTCCATAATGTGCTGCGGGTTTAAAAGTAAATTAGTTTCTTCTTCGGACAGCACATTGGGTAATTTAAATATGTACTTGTAAAAGAGAAATGTTTTATATATATTTTAATATAAAGGTTTATACAGATTGATTGTATTACATCCAATCGAAATGAAATGTATAAATGTACCACTATCTTACTACAAATCATTTCCACTATCCTGCAGCATAAAAATGTAACAACATTATGCTAGAATTTTCAATACTGGGCGAACAAGATGTATAAAACAATCATCAATCATGGAATTAATTTTTTTCAAATGCTTCATAAAATTCAGATGTAATTTTATGGACAGAGAATGATGGTAAATATTATTTAAAGACAACTATTCTGTATTATTTCATAATTTCATTATTTAATAATATTTTATGAATTTACAATGTTTTTTCCCACATTTTATTTTAATTAAAATTTTTAAATCATTTTTATAAATTTTTTGTACTCATAGGTGAGAATAATGACCTACCAACACTGAAGTTTAAATCAATAATTGTCTAATAATTTGTAGATCAACTCAAGACGTCCATAATCTGCTGCATGTTTATAGGTAAATTAGTTTGTTCTTTGTACAGCACATTGGTTATATTAAATATATACTTGAATTAAATTAAATTTTTATAATTTTTAATGTAATGGTTTCTACAGATTGATTGTATTACATTTGAATGACAAAGTTGTTTACAAGTCATTTACCATCTTACCGGAAAGTAATCCTTTGTTAAAGTAGCTGACGGCCATATATTGCGCCTACATGTTGTTTCAACAATTACCAATGATGGAAGTTATTTTGTGAATTCCTGTAAATAAGTTTGTTCTTATTTTCGAGTAGAAGATGATGGTAAATATAAAATAATTATAAAACATTACTATTAATTCTTCATTATTTCATTATGCTTTTATATTTCTTTAATTCACAATGTCTTGTCACACACTATATTAAAATTTTAATTTTTTATGTTATGAAAAGTAAATTATGTTCTTCAATTTATCTTGCCTGACAAGATGGCATTCCTGATTTGATTCGATATGTCAACTTCCTATATATGAAATAAAATTTAATACTATTCTCTAACATTTATAAAACAATTATGTTTCTTAGATTCAGATATATCCCCGGATAAGGTTGTAACTTTATTTAAGCCAATTACATATGCATTAGATTATTTGTCAGTCCAAGATAATTGTTACTATTGTGTCTTTATTATGCATTATAGAACATTGGGTATTTAAAATATGTTTTTGTATTATAGAATTTTTTTCATATATTTTAATATAATGGTTTTTATAGATTGATTGTATTACATCCAAAGGACAATGTTGTTTATAAACGTGACACTGTCTGACTGAAAAACATTTAGAAAATTGGAAGGGATTTTATGGATAGAGAATGATGGTAAATATAAAATATTACTAAAATACAACTAATATTACTGTATTATTTCATGATTTTTTTATATTTTATGAATTTACAATGTTTTTTCACACACTTTATTTTAATTGAAATTTTTAAATCATTTTTATTAATTTTTTGTACACATAGGCGAGAATAATGACCTACCAACACTGAAGTTTAGACCAATTGTCTAATAATATGTAGATCAAGTGCTACTGTCTTACTAGATCAAGTCAAGAGATCCATAATCTGCTGCAGGTTTAAATGTAAATTAGTTTTTTCTTCGGACGGCACATAGGGTAATTTAAATATGAACTTGTAAAAGAGAAATGTTTTATATATATTTTAATATAATGGTTTTTACAGATTGATTTTATTACATCCAAAGGACAATGTAGTTTATAAATGTGCCATTGTCTTACTATACTCGAATCAGAATAACCTTACCCACTCGATCGACGAAAACTCGTCGAGTTCGCGCATGTTTGTTGCCACCGTGGGCGCTGATGTCGACTGTGCTGCTGCCGCCGACGTGCGGCATATCTGTATATATATGGCGGCGGCTGCCTGTGGCGACGGGCTACGGAGCGGTCCGACAACTAACGACCAATCACAGCGCTCCTGACTCTTGCCAGGGGGTCTGACGGCTGCCGGCGGCTCAGTCGCATGCGCCAAAGTGGGGGGCAAGGTAATTCTGATTCGAGTATAGATCAGGTCAAGATATCCATAATCTGCTGCATGCTTAGGAGTAAATTAGTTTTTTCTATGGAAAGTACATTACATTGGGTATTTTAAATTTGTACTTGTTTTAAAAGAAATTTGTGTGTGTTAATAATACATCATAGAACCTTAGGTATTTAAAAATGTACCCGTGTTAATGCGAATATTTTATTTATTTTATTAATTCTTCTTTTTTTATAGATTCATTGAATGACAGAGTTGTGTACAAACTAAATATCTTTTCTTTTTACTTTTCAGATAATGGATGATCCACAAGTCGTTGTATGATTAATGACACAGATTTAATTAAACCAGGAAAACCTAACAACACTTCCAAACCTATAAAATAACAGAAGCCAAGTGTACATAGATCACAAGCATTATAGGACATCTTTATATGGTAAAAGATAATATTTTTTATAATTCTCATGATGAAATTTAACATAGAATAATATATCATAACTTAGGAGTAAACACAGCAATGTAATGAAAGTAAAACTAAATTTCTTATCTTTTTCATTTTGCAGCTCATGGATGATCCACAAATCTTTGAATGATCAATGACACAGATTTAATTAAACCAGGGAAATCTCACAACCCTTCCAAACCAATCAAATAACGGAAGCCAAGTGTACATAGAACACAAGCATTATAGGACATCTTTATATGGTAAAAGATACTATTTTTTATAATTCTCATGATTAACTTTAACATAGAATAACATATCATAACTTAACAGTAAACACAGCAATGTAATGAAAGAAAAACTAAATTTCTTATCTTTTTAATTTTGCAGCCCGTGGATGATCCACAAATCATTGTATGATTAATGACACAGATTTAATTAAACCAGGAAAACCTAACAACACTTCCAAACCTATAAAATAACAGGAGCCAAGTACATAGAAAGTGTACATAGAACACAAACACCATAGGACATCTATTTACGGTAAGTGATACTATTATTTAAATTTCTTCTTAAACAATAACATAGAATTATATATCTAAACTTAACAGTTTAACTGTAATGAAAGTAAAACTAAATTTCTTTTCTTTTAACTTTGCAGATAATGGATGATCCACAAGTCGTCTTATGATAAATGGCACAGATTTAATTTATAAAAAAAAAAACTGTTACACCCATTACAATCCACCAAATAAATATCAATAAGAAACCGTTAAAAACATCAATGTAAATGAAAGTAAAATAACTGTTTCATTTTACTCTTAAGCAGCCCATATCTCTTTCTTGTTGTATAAATGAAAGCCCTCCATTATCATTATATTCAAATTTTTCTTCTCATTCGTGTGACCTCCCAGCTGTCCTGTGGACTCACTACACAGTAGAAATCTATGGTGGATGTAATGAGGTGAATATCATATATGTATTGTGCTTTAAACAGATAAATACGACAATAATTCCACAATAACTATTGAAATAAATCAACAGAAAGCTGCTCCTTTCGGTTCTTGCACAGACAAGAATCATACAATTATTGCAGACCTTACTGTACTTTCACATACAACAACTTTGTTGCAAGGGGATCTGGGAGACATAAAGAGTATTATTCAAACCTGGAAAACCTCAGAACAAGGCCAAACATCATAGGACATCTCTATAGGGTAAGAGATATAATTATTTAAAATTCGATTGATGAAATTTAACTTAGAATAACATATCATAACTTAACAGTAAACACGGCAATGTAATGAAAGTAAAACTAAATTTCTTTTCTTTTTACTTTGACTTTTCAGCTAACAGATGATCTACAAGTCATATGATAAATGGCACAGATTTAATTTAACCTGGTAAACCTCACAACACTTCCAAACCTATAAAGTAACAGGAGCCAAGTGTACATAGAACACAAGCATTATAGGACATCTTTATATGGTAAAAGATACTATTATTTATAATTCTTTTGATAAAATTTACTTAATATAACAAATCATTACTTAACAGTAAACACAGCAATGTACTGAAAGTAAAACTAAATTTCTTATCTTTTTATTTTGCAGCCCATGGATGATCCACAAGTCTTTGTATGATTAATGACACAGATTTAATTAAACCAGGAAAACCTAACAACACTTCCAAACCTATAAAATAACAGGAGCCAAGTGTACATAGAACACAAGCATTATAGGACATCTTTATATGGTAAAAGATAATATTTTTTATAATTCTCATGATGAAATTTAACATAGAATAATATATCATAACTTAGGAGTAAACACAGCAGTGTAATGAAAGTAAAACTAAATTTCTTATCTTTTTAATTTTAATTTTGCAGCCCATGGATGATCTACAAATCGTTGTATGATTAATGACACAGATTTAATTAAACCAAGGAAAACCTAACAACACTTCCAAACCTATAAAATAACAGGAGCCAAGTGTACATAGAACACAAGCATTATAGGACATCTTTATATGGTAAAAGCATTGATTATATAATAGACAGATAAGCCATACTGTAGGAAAAATTGGCAGCACTGTAATTGATCGGCTGTCTGGGGTTACGATTAACTTAACTAGGGAGCGCTAGTGTAGCTCGGATGCAATGTTGGTGGAGGTGGTAGCTTATCGCCTCTTGGCGGAGGGTTGCTGCCGTTCTATAAATAGAATTTGTTCCAATAATATAATAATATTATAATCTATCTATTATCATTGATTATAAATACTAGTATCAATGCTATTATCTATTAAATATATAAAAGGACAGGTCTTTTTTATGTTCCCATTTTTGAGGACACTATTTAACTTTCTTCCAATTTTTTTTCACAGAGTTTTTCCAAATACCTTTTTGAGTGTCGTCACGTCGCCCGATTTTCAAAATTCGACTCCTACGGGGGTAAAAGGGGTAATAATGAAAAAAATAAAAAGTTGCACACAGGCGAAGCCGGGTTATTCAGCTAGTATAATTATATATTATAGAATCATTAGAATCTTAAGCTGGGATCCCTCGCGTGGCTCGGCATTCGTTGTCGATCCATTCTGATTCTGTCTTTCATCGACATTTGTATTAAAAATTATCTGGAAATACGATAACATAACATAACATACGATTCACAAATAATAAAATACGAGCTAGTTCTGTTCATGGGATTGAGTTGGACCTAATTCTTGACGTATTCAAATCAGTTTTCAAAATCTTTATCACATCAATAGATTTATCAGCAAGTTGAAAATAGAAAATGTCTAAATCCATAAGTTTCGCGAGTGACAGATAGAGAAAGAAAATCATGGCTTTTAATTATTCGTCTTTACCTGTTTTGTTCAAAATTAATTTTTAATATTTATTATTATTGTCATGGATCAATAACATATATTTGGTAAATGAATGGTATATTAATCATTTTAACGGGACGAGCTTGTTTTATTCGGAATTTTATTTCGGTATAAACACCGATAACGACGGTCAGTTGTTTGATACAATTTAATACACCGACCACCGCCAAGGAAACTCGCATTGAGATAAGAACAAAAACTGTATTATATATAAATCATATTAAATATTATTTGTCGAATTATGCAACGCTACCTGTTGGCAGTCAATAGAAACATAATTTTAGTCACCAAAAACCCCTATACCGTGGGCTATCTGTCAATTATATAATCAATGGTAAAAGATACTTTTTTTATAATTCTCATGATTAACTTTAACATAGAATAACATATCATAACTTAACAGTAAACACAGCAATGAATGAAAGTAAAACTAAATTTCTTATCTTTTTAATTTTGCAGCTCATGGATGATCCACAAATCTTTGAATGATCAATGACACAGATTTAATTAAACCAGGAAAACCTAACAACACTTCCAAACCTATAAAATAACAGGAGCCAAGTGTACATAGAACACAAGCATTATCGGACATCTTTATATGGTAAAAGATACTATTATTTAATATTCTCATAATGAAATTTAACATAGAATAACATTTCATTACTTAACAGTAAACACTGCAGTGTAATGAAAGTAAAACTAAATTTCTTATCTTTTTAATTTTAATTTTGCAGCCCATGCATGATCCACAAATTGTTGTATGATTAATGACACAGATTTAATTAAACTAGGAAAACCTAACAACACTTCCAAACCTATAAAATAACAGGAGCCAAGTGTACATAGAACACAAGCATTATAGGACATCTTTATATGGTAAAAGATACTATTATTTATAATTTTCATGATGAAATTTAACATAGAATAATATATCATAACTTAGGAGTAAACACATCAATGTAATGAAAGTGAAACTAAATTTCTTATCTTTTTCATTTTGCAGCTCATGGATGATCCACAAATCTTTGAATGATCAATGACACAGATTTAATTAAACCAGGAAAATCTCACAACCCTTCCAAACCAATCAAATAAGGGGAGCCAAGTGTACATAGAACACAAACATTTGAGGACATCTTTATAGGGTAAGAGATACTATTATTTATAATTCTTTTGATAAAATTTACTTAATATAACAAATCATTACTTAACAGTAAACAGTAAACACAGCAATGTACTGAAAGTAAAACTAAATTTCTTATCTTTTTATTTTGCAGCCCATGGATGATCCACAAGTCTTTGTATGATTAATGACACAGATTTAATAAATAAAAAAAAAAAATGTAACACCCATTACAATCCACCAAATAAATATCAATATGAAACCGTTAAAAACATCAATGTAAATGAAAGTAAAATAACTGTGTTTCATTTTACTCTTAAGCAGCCAATATCTCTTTCTTTTTGTATAAATAAGAACCCTCCGTTAACTTTATATTCAAATTTTTCTTTTCATTCAAGTGACCTCTCAGCTGTCCTGTAGAGGCACTACACAGTAAAATTCTATGGTGGATGTAATGATGTGAATATCAAAAATGTATTGTGCTTTAAACAGATAAATACGACAAAAATTCCACAATACTATTGAAATTAATTAACAGAAGGCGGCTCCTTTCGGTTCTTGCACAGACAAGAATCATACAAATACTTCAGACCTTACTGTACTTTCACATACGACACCATTGTTGCAAGAGGATCTGGGAGACATAAAAAGCATTATTCAAAACCGGAAAACCTCAGAACAAGGCCAAACATCATAGGACACCTCTATACAATAAGACATACTATTATTTAAAATTCTCATGATGAAATTTAACATAGAATAACATATCATAACTTAACAGTAAACACAGCAATGTAATGAAAGTAAAACTAGATTTCTTATCTTTTTCATTTAGCAGCCCATGGATGATCCACAAATCTTTGAATGATCAATGACACAGATTTAATTAAACCAGGAAAACCTAACAACACTTCCAAACCAATCAAATCAGGGAAGACAAGTGTATATAGAACACAAACATTATAGTACATCTTTATAGGGTAAGAGATACTATTATTTATAATTCTTTTGATAAAATTTACTTAATATAACAAATCATTAATTAACAGTAAACACAGCAATGTACTGAAAGTAAAACTAAATTTCTTATCTTTTTATTTTGCAGCCCATGGATGATCCACAAGTCTTTGTATGATTAATGACACAGATTTAATTAAACCCAGAATAACTCACAACACTACCAATCCTATCAAATAACAGGAGCCAAGTGTACATAGATCACAAGCATTATAGGACATCTTTATATGGTAAAAGATAATATTTTTTATAATTCTCATGATGAAATTTAACATAGAATAATATATCATAACTTAGGAGTAAACACAGCAATGTAATGAAAGTAAAACTAAATTTCTTATCTTTTTCATTTTGCAGCTCATGGATGATCCACAAATCTTTGAATGATCAATGACACAGATTTAATTAAACCAGGAAAATCTCACAACCCTTCCAAACCAATCAAATAAGGGGAGCCAAGTGTACATAGAACACAAACATTTGAGGACATCTTTATAGGGTAAGAGATACTATTATTTATAATTCTTTTGATAAAATTTACTTAATATAACAAATCATTACTTAACAGTAAACACAGCAATGTAATGAAAGTAAAACTAAATTTCTTATCTTTTTAATTTTGCAGCCCATGGATGATGCCCAAATCGTTGTATAATTAATGACACAGATTTAATAAACCCGGAAAACCTCACAACACTTCCTAACCTATCAAATAACAGAGGCCAAGTACATAGAAAGTGTACATAGAACAGAAACACCATAGGACATCTATTTATGGTAAGTGATACTATTATTTAAATTTCTTCTTAAACAATAACATAGAATTATATATCATAACTTAACAGTTTAACTGTAATGAAAGTAAAACTAAATTTCTTTTCTTTTAACTCTGCAGATAATGGATGATCCACCAGTCGTCTTATGATAAATGGCACAGATTTAATTTATAAAAAAAAAAACTGTTACACCCATTACAATCCACCAAATAAATATCAATATGAAACCGTTAAAAACATCAATGTAAATGAAAGTAAAATAACTGTGTTTCATTTTACTCTTAAGCAGCCCATATCTCTTTCTTGTTGTATAAATGAAAACCCTCCATTATCATTATATTCAAATTTTTCTTCTCATTCGTGTGACCTCCCAGCTGTGCTGTGGACTCACTACACAGTAGAATTCTATGGTGGATGTAACGTGGTGAATATCATATAAGTATTGTGCTTTAAACAGATAAATACGACAATAATTCCACAATAACTATTGAAATAAATCAACAGAAGGCGGCTCCTTTCGGTTCTTGCACAGACAAGAATCATACAATTATTGCAGACCTTACTGTACTTTCACATACAACAACTTTGTTGCAAGGGGATCTGGGAGACATAAAGAGTATTATTCAAACTTGGAAAACCTCAGAACAAGGCCAAACATCATAGGACATCTCTATACGGTAAGAGATACAATTATTTAAAATTCGATTGATGAGATTTAACTTAGAATAACATAACATAACTTAACAGTAAACACGGCAATGTAATGAAAGTAAAACTAAATTTCTTTTCATTTTACTTTGACTTTTCAGCTAACAGATGATCTACAAGTCGTATGATAAATGGCACAGATTTAATTTAACCCGGTAAACCTCATAACAATTCCAAACCTATCAAATAACGGAAGCCAAGTGTACATAGAACAAAAACATTATCAGACATCTGTATATGGTAAGAGATACTATTATTAAAAATTATTTTGATGAAATTTAACATAGAATATCATATCATAACTTAACAGTAAACACAGCAATGTATTGAAAGTAAAACTAAATTTCTTTATTTTTACTTTAACTTTGCAGCCCATGGATGATGCGCAAATCGTTGTATAATTAATGACACAGATTTAATAAACCCGGAAAACCTCACAACTCTTCCAAACCTATCAAATAACAGAGGCCAAGTACATAGAAACTGTACATAGAACACAAACACCATTGGACATCTATTTACTGTAAGTGATACTATTATTTAAATTTCTTCTTAAACAATAACATAGAATTATATATCATATAGAAATAACGGAAGCCAAGTTTACATAGAACAAAAACATTATCAGACATCTGTATATGGTAAGAGATTCTATTATTAAAAATTATTTTGATGAAATTTAACATAGAATAACATATCATAACTTAACAGTAAACACAGCAATGTATAGAATGTAAAACTAAATTTCTTTAATTTAACTTTAACTTTGCAGCCCATGGATGATGCACAAATCGTTGTATGATTAATGACACAGATTTAATTAAACCAGGAAAACCTAACAACACTTCCAAACCAATCAAATCAGGGGAAACAAGTGTACATAGAACACAAACATTATAGGACATCTTTATAGGGTATGAGATACTCTTATTTAAAATTCTCATGATGAAATTTAACATAGAATAACATATCATAACTTAACAGTAAACACAGCAGTGTAATGAAAGTAAAACTAAATTTCTTATCTTTTTAATTTTGCAGCCCATGCATGATTCACAAATCATATGATTAATGACACAGATTTAATTAAACCAGGAAAACCTAACAACACTTCCAAACAAATCAAATAAGGGGAGCCAAGTGTACATAGAACACAAACATTATAGGACATCTTTATAGGGTAAGAGATACTATTATTTATAATTCTTTTGATAAAATTTACTTAATATAACAAATCATTAATTAACAGTTAACACAGCAATGTACTGAAAGTAAAACTAAATTTCTTATCTTTTTAATTTTGCAGCCCATGGATGATCCACAAATCATTGTATGATTAATGACACAGATTTAATTAAACCAGGAAAACCTAACAACACTTCCAAACCTATAAAATAACAGGAGCCAAGTGTACATAGAACACAAGCATTATAGGACATCTTTATATGGTAAAAGATACTATTTTTTATAATTCTCATGATTAACTTTAACATAGAATAACATATCATAACTTAACAGTAAACACAGCAGTGTAATGAAAGTAAAACTAAATTTCTTTATTTTTACTTTAACTTTGCAGCCCATGGATGTTGCGCAAATCGTTGTATAATTAATGACACAGATTTAATAAACCCGGAAAACCTCATAACACTTCCAAACCTATCAAATAACAGAGGCCAAGTACATAGAAAGTGTACATAGAACACAAACACCATAGGACATCTATTTACGGTAAGTGATACTATTATTTAAATTTCTTCTTAAACAATAACATAGAATTATATATCTAAACTTAACAGTTTAACTGTAATGAAAGTAAAACTAAATTTCTTTTCTTTTAACTTTGCAGATAATGGATGATCCACAAGTCGTCTTATGATAAATGGCACAGATTTAATAAATAAAAAAAAAAAATGTAACACCCATTACAATCCACCAAATAAATATCAATATGAAACCGTTAAAAACATCAATGTAAATGAAAGTAAAATAACTGTGTTTCATTTTACTCTTAAGCAGCCAATATCTCTTTCTTTTTGTATAAATAAGAACCCTCCGTTAACTTTATATTCAAATTTTTCTTTTCATTCAAGTGACCTCTCAGCTGTCCTGTAGAGGCACTACACAGTAAAATTCTATGGTGGATGTAATGATGTGAATATCAAAAATGTATTGTGCTTTAAACAGATAAATACGACAAAAATTCCACAATACTATTGAAATTAATTAACAGAAGGCGGCTCCTTTCGGTTCTTGCACAGACAAGAATCATACAAATACTTCAGACCTTACTGTACTTTCACATACGACACCATTGTTGCAAGAGGATCTGGGAGACATAAAAAGCATTATTCAAAACCGGAAAACCTCAGAACAAGGCCAAACATCATAGGACACCTCTATACAGTAAGACATACTATTATTTAAAATTCTCATGATGAAATTTAACATAGAATAACATTTCATTACTTAACAGTAAACACTGCAGTGTAATGACAGTAAGACTAAATATCTTTTCTTTTTACTTTTCAGATAATGGATGATCCACAAGTCTTTGTATGATTAATGACACAGATTTAATTAAACCAGGAAAACCTAACAACACTTCCAAACCAATCAAATCAGGGAAGAGAAGTGTACATAGAAAACAAACATTATAGGACATCTTTATAGGGTAAGAGATACTATTATTTAAAATTCTCATGATGAAATTTAACATAGAATAACATATCATAACTCAACAGTAAACACAGCAGTGTAATGAAAGTAAAACTAATTTTCTTATCTTTTTAATTTTGCAGCCCATGGATGATCCACTAATCTTTGAATGATCAATGATACAGCTTTAATTAAACCAGGAAAACCTAACAACACTTCCAAACAAATCAAATAAGGGGAGCCAAGTGTACATAGATTACAAGCATTATAGGACATCTTTATATGGTAAAAGATAATATTTTTTATAATTCTCATGATGAAATTTAACATAGAATAATATATCATAACTTAACAGTAAACACAGCAGTGTAATGAAAGTAAAACTAAATTTCTTATCTTTTTAATTTTGCAGCCCATGCATGATTCACAAATCATATGATTAATGACACAGATTTAATTAAACCAGGAAAACCTAACAACACTTCCAAACCTATCAAATAACAGGAGCCAAGTGTACATAGATCACAAGCATTATAGGCCATCTTTATATGGTAAAAGATACTATTTTTTATAATTCTCATGATGAAATTTAACATAGAATAATATATCATAACTTAGCAGTAAACACAGCAATGTAATGAAAGTAAAACTTAATTTCTTATCTTTTTCATATTGCAGCCCATGGATTATCCACAAATCTTTGAATGATCAATGACACAGATTTAATTAAACCAGGAAAATCTCACAACACTTCCAAACCTATAAAATAACAGGAGCCAAGTGTACATAGAACACAAACATTATAGGACATCTTTATAGGGTAAGAGATACTATTATTTATAATTCTTTTGATAAAATTTACTTAATATAACAAATCATTACTTAACAGTAAACACAGCAATGTACTGAAAGTAAAACTAAATTTCTTATCTTTTTATTTTGCAGCCCATGGATGATCCACAAGTCTTTGTATGATTAATGACACAGATTTAATTAAACCCAGAATAACTCACAACACTACCAATCCTATCAAATAACAGGAGCCAAGTGTACATAGATCACAAGCATTATAGGACATCTTTATAGGGTAAGAGATACTATTATTTATAATTCTTTTGATAAAATTTACTTAATATAACAAATCATTACTTAATAGTAAACACAGCAATGTACTGAAAGTAAAACTAAATTTCTTATCTTTTTAATTTTGCAGCCCATGGATGATCCACAAATCATTGTATGATTAATGACACAGATTTAATTAAACCAGGAAAACCTAACAACACTTCCAAACCTATAAAATAACAGGAGCCAAGTGTACATAGAACACAAGCATTATAGGACATCTTTATATGGTAAAAGATACTATTTTTTATAATTCTCATGATTAACTTTAACATAGAATATCATATCATAACTTAACAGTAAACACAGCAATGTATTGAAAGTAAAACTAAATTTCTTTATTTTTACTTTAACTTTGCAGCCCATGGATGATGCGCAAATCGTTGTATAATTAATGACACAGATTTAATAAACCCGGAAAACCTCACAACACTTCCTAACCTATCAAATAACAGAGGCCAAGTACATAGAAAGTGTACATAGAACAGAAACACCATAGGACATCTATTTATGGTAAGTGATACTATTATTTAAATTTCTTCTTAAACAATAACATAGAATTATATATCATAACTTAACAGTTTAACTGTAATGAAAGTAAAACTAAATTTCTTTTCTTTTAACTCTGCAGATAATGGATGATCCACCAGTCGTCTTATGATAAATGGCACAGATTTAATTTATAAAAAAAAAAACTGTTACACCCATTACAATCCACCAAATAAATATCAATATGAAACCGTTAAAAACATCAATGTAAATGAAAGTAAAATAACTGTGTTTCATTTTACTCTTAAGCAGCCCATATCTCTTTCTTGTTGTATAAATGAAAACCCTCCATTATCATTATATTCAAATTTTTCTTCTCATTCGTGTGACCTCCCAGCTGTGCTGTGGACTCACTACACAGTAGAATTCTATGGTGGATGTAAAGAGGTGAATATCATCTATGTATTGTGCTTTAAACAGATAAATACGACAATAATTCCACAATAACTATTGAAATAAATCAACAGAAGGCTGCTCCTTTCGGTTCTTGCACAGACAAGAATCATACAATTATTGCAGACCTTACTGTACTTTCACATACAACAACTTTGTTGCAAGGGGATCTGGGAGACATAAAGAGTATTATTCAAACTTGGAAAACCTCAGAACAAGGCCAAACATCATAGGACATCTCTATACGGTAAGAGATACAATTATTTAAAATTCGATTGATGAGATTTAACTTAGAATAACATAACATAACTTAACAGTAAACACGGCAATGTAATGAAAGTAAAACTAAATTTCTTTTCATTTTACTTTGACTTTTCAGCTAACAGATGATCTACAAGTCGTATGATAAATGGCACAGATTTAATTTAACCCGGTAAACCTCATAACAATTCCAAACCTATCAAATAACGGAAGCCAAGTGTACATAGAACAAAAACATTATCAGACATCTGTATATGGTAAGAGATACTATTATTAAAAATTATTTTGATGAAATTTAACATAGAATAACATATCATAACTTAACAGTAAACACAGCAATGTATAGAATGTAAAACTAAATTTCTTTAATTTAACTTTAACTTTGCAGCCCATGGATGATGCACAAATCGTTGTATGATTAATGACACAGATTTAATTAAACCAGGAAAACCTAACAACACTTCCAAACCAATCAAATCAGGGGAAACAAGTGTACATAGAACACAAACATTATAGGACATCTTTATAGGGTATGAGATACTCTTATTTAAAATTCTCATGATGAAATTTAACATAGAATAACATATCATAACTTAACAGTAAACACAGCAGTGTAATGAAAGTAAAACTAAATTTCTTATCTTTTTAATTTTGCAGCCCATGCATGATTCACAAATCATATGATTAATGACACAGATTTAATTAAACCAGAATAACTCACAACACTACCAATCCTATCAAATAACAGGAGCCAAGTGTACATAGATCACAAGCATTATAGGACATCTTTATATGGTAAAAGATAATATTTTTTATAATTCTCATGATGAAATTTAACATAGAATAATATATCATAACTTAGGAGTAAACACAGCAATGTAATGAAAGTAAAACTAAATTTCTTATCTTTTTCATTTTGCAGCTCATGGATGATCCACAAATCTTTGAATGATCAATGACACAGATTTAATTAAACCAGGAAAATCTCACAACCCTTCCAAACCAATCAAATAAGGGGAGCCAAGTGTACATAGAACACAAACATTTGAGGACATCTTTATAGGGTAAGAGATACTATTATTTATAATTCTTTTGATAAAATTTACTTAATATAACAAATCATTACTTAACAGTAAACACAGCAATGTAATGAAAGTAAAACTAAATTTCTTATCTTTTTAATTTTGCAGCCCATGGATGATGCGCAAATCGTTGTATAATTAATGACACAGATTTAATAAACCCGGAAAACCTCACAACACTTCCTAACCTATCAAATAACAGAGGCCAAGTACATAGAAAGTGTACATAGAACAGAAACACCATAGGACATCTATTTATGGTAAGTGATACTATTATTTAAATTTCTTCTTAAACAATAACATAGAATTATATATCATAACTTAACAGTTTAACTGTAATGAAAGTAAAACTAAATTTCTTTTCTTTTAACTCTGCAGATAATGGATGATCCACCAGTCGTCTTATGATAAATGGCACAGATTAAATTTATAAAAAAAAAAACTGTTACACCCATTAAATCCACCAAATAAATATCAATATGAAACCGTTAAAAACATCAATGTAAATGAAAGTAAAATAACTGTGTTTCATTTTACTCTTAAGCAGCCAATATCTCTTTCTTTTTGTATAAATAAGAACCCTCCGTTAACTTTATATTCAAATTTTTCTTTTCATTCAAGTGACCTCTCAGCTGTCCTGTAGAGGCACTACACAGTAAAATTCTATGGTGGATGTAATGATGTGAATATCAAAAATGTATTGTGCTTTAAACAGATAAATACGACAAAAATTCCACAATACTATTGAAATTAATTAACAGAAGGCGGCTCCTTTCGGTTCTTGCACAGACAAGAATCATACAAATACTTCAGACCTTACTGTACTTTCACATACGACACCATTGTTGCAAGAGGATCTGGGAGACATAAAAAGCATTATTCAAAACCGGAAAACCTCAGAACAAGGCCAAACATCATAGGACACCTCTATACAATAAGACATACTATTATTTAAAATTCTCATGATGAAATTTAACATAGAATAACATATCATAACTTAACAGTAAACACAGCAATGTAATGAAAGTAAAACTAGATTTCTTATCTTTTTCATTTAGCAGCCCATGGATGATCCACAAATCTTTGAATGATCAATGACACAGATTTAATTAAACCAGGAAAACCTAACAACACTTCCAAACCAATCAAATCAGGGAAGACAAGTGTATATAGAACACAAACATTATAGTACATCTTTATAGGGTAAGAGATACTATTATTTATAATTCTTTTGATAAAATTTACTTAATATAACAAATCATTAATTAACAGTAAACACAGCAATGTACTGAAAGTAAAACTAAATTTCTTATCTTTTTATTTTGCAGCCCATGGATGATCCACAAGTCTTTGTATGATTAATGACACAGATTTAATTAAACCCAGAATAACTCACAACACTACCAATCCTATCAAATAACAGGAGCCAAGTGTACATAGATCACAAGCATTATAGGACATCTTTATATGGTAAAAGATAATATTTTTTATAATTCTCATGATGAAATTTAACATAGAATAATATATCATAACTTAGGAGTAAACACAGCAATGTAATGAAAGTAAAACTAAATTTCTTATCTTTTTCATTTTGCAGCTCATGGATGATCCACAAATCTTTGAATGATCAATGACACAGATTTAATTAAACCAGGAAAATCTCACAACCCTTCCAAACCAATCAAATAAGGGGAGCCAAGTGTACATAGAACAAAAACATTATCAGACATCTGTATATGGTAAGAGATACTATTATTAAAGATTATTTTGATAAAATTTAACATAGAATATCATATCATAACTTAACAGTAAACACAGCAGTGTAATGAAAGTAAAACTAAATTTCTTTATTTTTACTTTAACTTTGCAGCCCATGGATGTTGCGCAAATCGTTGTATAATTAATGACACAGATTTAATAAACCCGGAAAACCTCATAACACTTCCAAACCTATCAAATAACAGAGGCCAAGTACATAGAAAGTGTACATAGAACACAAACACCATAGGACATCTATTTACGGTAAGTGATACTATTATTTAAATTTCTTCTTAAACAATAACATAGAATTATATATCTAAACTTAACAGTTTAACTGTAATGAAAGTAAAACTAAATTTCTTTTCTTTTAACTTTGCAGATAATGGATGATCCACAAGTCGTCTTATGATAAATGGCACAGATTTAATAAATAAAAAAAAAAAATGTAACACCCATTACAATCCACCAAATAAATATCAATATGAAACCGTTAAAAACATCAATGTAAATGAAAGTAAAATAACTGTGTTTCATTTTACTCTTAAGCAGCCAATATCTCTTTCTTTTTGTATAAATGAGAACCCTCCGTTAACTTTATATTCAAATTTTTCTTTTCATTCAAGTGACCTCTCAGCTGTCCTGTAGAGGCACTACACAGTAAAATTCTATGGTGGATGTAATGATGTGAATATCAAAAATGTATTGTGCTTTAAACAGATAAATACGACAAAAATTCCACAATAACTATTGAAATAAATCAACAGAAGGATGCTCCTTTCGGTTCTTGCACAGACAAGAATCATACAATTATTGCAGACCTTACTGTACTTTCACATACAACAACTTTGTTGCAAGGGGATCTGGGAGACATAAAGAGTATTATTCAAACTTGGAAAACCTCAGAACAAGGCCAAACATCATAGGACATCTCTATACGGTAAGAGATACAATTATTTAAAATTCGATTGATGAGATTTAACTTAGAATAACATAACATAACTTAACAGTAAACACGGCAATGTAATGAAAGTAAAACTAAATTTCTTTTCATTTTACTTTGACTTTTCAGCTAACAGATGATCTACAAGTCGTATGATAAATGGCACAGATTTAATTTAACCCGGTAAACCTCATAACAATTCCAAACCTATCAAATAACGGAAGCCAAGTGTACATAGAACAAAAACATTATCAGACATCTGTATATGGTAAGAGATACTATTATTAAAAATTATTTTGATGAAATTTAACATAGAATAACATATCATAACTTAACAGTAAACACAGCAGTGTAATGAAAGTAAAACTAAATTTCTTATCTTTTTAATTTTGCAGCCCATGCATGATTCACAAATCATATGATTAATGACACAGATTTAATTAAACCAGGAAAACCTAACAACACTTCCAAACAAATCAAATAAGGGGAGCCAAGCAGGGGCGTATTTAGATATTTTTTTTGGGGGGGGCTGTGGTATTTTCTGCAACTAAAATTCCCCAATTCAGCCTATTAAAAATAAGAGTTAGAAAATTAATACACAATTTTAATTTTTGTCATGATTTTTAATGTTTTCAAAAAATTAATAATGATATAATATATAATAATAATAATAATAATACGATATTCATATAACAAATCAAATCAAATTTAAATTTCTTTCTTTGCCACTGTTAGCAAATTTATCTAATAAAATGTCATCTGGTATGTCAATGTCTCTATGAATAGCTAAAAGGGCAAGTCCCACTAGTCTGGATTCTGAAGTTGTATTTCTTAAATACGTTTTGAGTCTTCTCAACGTCGAAAAGCTGCGCTCAGCTGTAGCGGTGGATACTGGTATTATAGCTAGTATTTTTAGTAAATCATACATGTTTGGATACATTAAATTATCACAGACACTCAAAGCCTCTATAGCAGTTGTGGGCCTTAAGTTGTCTTCAATATTCTTCCACTTAGCTTGCCAAATTTCGTACTCTGCTTCTATAACGTCATTTAGCCCCGGTAAATCATTTTCATAAAATTCAACAGCTTTTTTTAAATATTTATCTATAATAGCGACTATATAACAGCGTTATCGGCCGTCGTCGTCACAACTTCTCGGAAATATTTTTAGCTCATACGGGCTCGTAATGCTCGTATGATTATTGTACGGTGATCGAGACGTGACAACGCGTGTATATCAGTAAATCAATTTTAGATAAAAGAAATCGAAATAACGATAATGCAGCAGTACCGCACGTCAAAATTAAGCATTATGTACCATTATGTAGCATTAATAAATTGTTCGTTGTTAATAATAATTCTTTATAAAATTATATTGAACTTTTACGATTTTACATCTAATAGAACATAATAATTAATAAGTAGACTTAATACACAATTCCTGGATTTCGGGGGGGGCTGAAGCCCCCTCAGCCCCCCCCATAAATACGCCCCTGGAGCCAAGTGTACATAGAACACAAACATTATAGGACATCTTTATAGGGTAAGAGATACTATTATTTATAATTCTTTTGATAAAATTTACTTAATATAACAAATCATTAATTAACAGTAAACACAGCAATGTACTGAAAGTAAAACTAAATTTCTTATCTTTTTAATTTTGCAGCCCATGGATGATCCACAAATCATTGTATGATTAATGACACAGATTTAATTAAACCAGGAAAACCTAACAACACTTCCAAACCTATAAAATAACAGGAGCCAAGTGTACATAGAACACAAGCATTATAGGACATCTTTATATGGTAAAAGATACTATTTTTTATAATTCTCATGATTAACTTTAACATAGAATAACATATCATAACTTAACAGTAAACACAGCAGTGTAATGAAAGTAAAACTAAATTTCTTTATTTTTACTTTAACTTTGCAGCCCATGGATGTTGCGCAAATCGTTGTATAATTAATGACACAGATTTAATAAACCCGGAAAACCTCATAACACTTCCAAACCTATCAAATAACAGAGGCCAAGTACATAGAAAGTGTACATAGAACACAAACACCATAGGACATCTATTTACGGTAAGTGATACTATTATTTAAATTTCTTCTTAAACAATAACATAGAATTATATATCTAAACTTAACAGTTTAACTGTAATGAAAGTAAAACTAAATTTCTTTTCTTTTAACTTTGCAGATAATGGATGATCCACAAGTCGTCTTATGATAAATGGCACAGATTTAATAAATAAAAAAAAAAAATGTAACACCCATTACAATCCACCAAATAAATATCAATATGAAACCGTTAAAAACATCAATGTAAATGAAAGTAAAATAACTGTGTTTCATTTTACTCTTAAGCAGCCAATATCTCTTTCTTTTTGTATAAATAAGAACCCTCCGTTAACTTTATATTCAAATTTTTCTTTTCATTCAAGTGACCTCTCAGCTGTCCTGTAGAGGCACTACACAGTAAAATTCTATGGTGGATGTTATGATGTGAATATCAAAAATGTATTGTGCTTTAAACAGATAAATACGACAAAAATTCCACAATAACTATTGAAATAAATCAACAGAAGGATGCTCCTTTCGGTTCTTGCACAGACAAGAATCATACAATTATTGCAGACCTTACTGTACTTTCACATACAACAACTTTGTTGCAAGGGGATCTGGGAGACATAAAGAGTATTATTCAAACTTGGAAAACCTCAGAACAAGGCCAAACATCATAGGACATCTCTATACGGTAAGAGATACAATTATTTAAAATTCGATTGATGAGATTTAACTTAGAATAACATAACATAACTTAACAGTAAACACGGCAATGTAATGAAAGTAAAACTAAATTTCTTTTCATTTTACTTTGACTTTTCAGCTAACAGATGATCTACAAGTCGTATGATAAATGGCACAGATTTAATTTAACCCGGTAAACCTCATAACAATTCCAAACCTATCAAATAACGGAAGCCAAGTGTACATAGAACAAAAACATTATCAGACATCTGTATATGGTAAGAGATACTATTATTAAAAATTATTTTGATGAAATTTAACATAGAATAACATATCATAACTTAACAGTAAACACAGCAGTGTAATGAAAGTAAAACTAAATTTCTTATCTTTTTAATTTTGCAGCCCATGCATGATTCACAAATCATATGATTAATGACACAGATTTAATTAAACCAGGAAAACCTAACAACACTTCCAAACAAATCAAATAAGGGGAGCCAAGTGTACATAGAACACAAACATTATAGGACATCTTTATAGGGTAAGAGATACTATTATTTATAATTCTTTTGATAAAATTTACTTAATATAACAAATCATTAATTAACAGTAAACACAGCAATGTACTGAAAGTAAAACTAAATTTCTTATCTTTTTAATTTTGCAGCCCATGGATGATCCACAAATCATTGTATGATTAATGACACAGATTTAATTAAACCAGGAAAACCTAACAACACTTCCAAACCTATAAAATAACAGGAGCCAAGTGTACATAGAACACAAGCATTATAGGACATCTTTATATGGTAAAAGATACTATTTTTTATAATTCTCATGATTAACTTTAACATAGAATAACATATCATAACTTAACAGTAAACACAGCAGTGTAATGAAAGTAAAACTAAATTTCTTTATTTTTACTTTAACTTTGCAGCCCATGGATGTTGCGCAAATCGTTGTATAATTAATGACACAGATTTAATAAACCCGGAAAACCTCATAACACTTCCAAACCTATCAAATAACAGAGGCCAAGTACATAGAAAGTGTACATAGAACACAAACACCATAGGACATCTATTTACGGTAAGTGATACTATTATTTAAATTTCTTCTTAAACAATAACATAGAATTATATATCTAAACTTAACAGTTTAACTGTAATGAAAGTAAAACTAAATTTCTTTTCTTTTAACTTTGCAGATAATGGATGATCCACAAGTCGTCTTATGATAAATGGCACAGATTTAATAAATAAAAAAAAAAAATGTAACACCCATTACAATCCACCAAATAAATATCAATATGAAACCGTTAAAAACATCAATGTAAATGAAAGTAAAATAACTGTGTTTCATTTTACTCTTAAGCAGCCAATATCTCTTTCTTTTTGTATAAATAAGAACCCTCCGTTAACTTTATATTCAAATTTTTCTTTTCATTCAAGTGACCTCTCAGCTGTCCTGTAGAGGCACTACACAGTAAAATTCTATGGTGGATGTAATGATGTGAATATCAAAAATGTATTGTGCTTTAAACAGATAAATACGACAAAAATTCCACAATACTATTGAAATTAATTAACAGAAGGCGGCTCCTTTCGGTTCTTGCACAGACAAGAATCATACAATTATTGCAGACCTTACTGTACTTTCACATACGACACCATTGTTGCAAGAGGATCTGGGAGACATAAAAAGCATTATTCAAAACCGGAAAACCTCAGAACAAGGCCAAACATCATAGGACACCTCTATACAGTAAGACATACTATTATTTAAAATTCTCATGATGAAATTTAACATAGAATAACATTTCATTACTTAACAGTAAACACTGCAGTGTAATGACAGTAAGACTAAATATCTTTTCTTTTTACTTTTCAGATAATGGATGATCCACAAGTCTTTGTATGATTAATGACACAGATTTAATTAAACCAGGAAAACCTAACAACACTTCCAAACCAATCAAATCGGGGAAGAGAAGTGTACATAGAAAACAAACATTATAGGACATCTTTATAGGGTAAGAGATACTATTATTTAAAATTCTCATGATGAAATTTAACATAGAATAACATATCATAACTCAACAGTAAACACAGCAGTGTAATGAAAGTAAAACTAATTTTCTTATCTTTTTAATTTTGCAGCCCATGCATGATTCACAAATCATATGATTAATGACACAGATTTAATTAAACCAGGAAAACCTAACAACACTTCCAAACAAATCAAATAAGGGGAGCCAAGTGTACATAGAACACAAACATTATAGGACATCTTTATAGGGTAAGAGATACTATTATTTATAATTCTTTTGATAAAATTTACTTAATATAACAAATCATTACTTAATAGTAAACACAGCAATGTACTGAAAGTAAAACTAAATTTCTTATCTTTTTAATTTTGCAGCCCATGGATGATCCACAAATCATTGTATGATTAATGACACAGATTTAATTAAACCAGGAAAACCTAACAACACTTCCAAACCTATAAAATAACAGGAGCCAAGTGTACATAGAACACAAGCATTATAGGACATCTTTATATGGTAAAAGATACTATTTTTTATAATTCTCATGATTAACTTTAACATAGAATAACATATCATAACTTAACAGTAAACACAGCAGTGTAATGAAAGTAAAACTAAATTTCTTTATTTTTACTTTGACTTTTCAGCCAACAGATGATCTACAAGTCGTATGATAAATGGCACAGATTTAATTTAACCTGGTAAACCTCACAACACTTCCAAACCTATCAAATAATGGAAGCCAAGTGTACATAGAACAAAAACATTATCAGACATCTGTATATGGTAAGAGATACTATTATTTAAAATTCTCATGGTGAAATTTAATTTAGAATAACTTATCATAAATTAGCATTAAATACAGCAATGTACTGAAAGGAAAACTAAATTTCTTTTCTTTAAATTTTGCAGCCCATGGATGATCCACAAATCGTTGTATGAAATAATGACAGATTTAATTAAACCAGGAATACTTCACAACACTTCCAATCCTATCAAATAAGGGGAGCCAAGTGTACATAGAACACAAGCATTATAGGACATCTTTATATGGTAAAAGCATTGATTATATAATAGACAGATAAGCCATACTGTAGGAAAAATTGGCAGCACTGTAATCGATTGGCTGTCCGGGGTTACGATTAACTTAACTAGGGAGCGCTAGTGTAGCTCGGATGCAATGTTGGTGGAGGTGGTAGCTTATCGCCTCTTGGCGGAGGGTCGCTGCCGTTCTATAAATAGAATTTGTTCCAATAATATAATAATATTATAATCTATCTATTATCATTGATTATAAATACTAGTATTAATGCTCTTATCATCTATTATATATATAAAAGGACAGGCCTTTTTTATGTTCCCATTTTTGAGGACACTATTTAACTTTCTTCCAATTTTTTTTCACAGAGTTTTTCCAAATACCTTCTAAGTGTCGTCACGTCGCCCGATTTTCAAAATTCGACTCCTACGGGGGTAAAAGGGGTAAAAATGAAAAAAATAAAAAGTTGCACACGGGCGAAGCCGGGTTATTCAGCTAGTATAATTATATATTATAGAATCATTAGAATCTTAAGCTGGGATCCCTCGCGTGGCTCGGCATTCGTTGTCGATCCATTCTGATTCTGTCTTTCATCGACATTTGTATTAAAAATTATCTGGAAATACGATAACATAACATAACATATGATTCACAAATAATAAAACACGAGCTAGTTCTGTTCGTGGGATTGAGTTGGACCAAATTCTCGACGTATTCAAATCAGTTTTCAAAATCATTATCACATCAATAGATCTATCAGCAAGTTGAAAATAGAAAATGTCTAAATCCATAAGTTTCGCGAGTGACAGATAGAGAAAGAAAATCATGGCTTTTAATTATTCGTCTTTACCTGTTTTGTTCAAAATTAATTTTTAATATTTATTATTATTGTCATGGATCAAAGCTTGTTTTATTTGGAATTTTATTTCGGTATAAACACCGATAACGACGGTTGGTTGTTTGATACAATTTAATACACCGACCACCACCAAGGAAACTCGCATTGAGATAAGAACAAAAACTGTATTATATATAAATTATATTAAATATTATTTGTCGAATTATGCAATGCTACCTGTTGGCAGTCAATAGAAACATAATTTTAGTCACCAAAAACCCCTATACCATGGGCTATCTGTCTATTATATAATCAATGGTAAAAGATACTTTTTTTATAATTCTCATGATTAACTTTAACATAGAATAACATATCATAACTTAACAGTAAACACAGCAATGAATGAAAGTAAAACTAAATTTCTTATCTTTTTAATTTTGCAGCCCATGGATGATCCACAAATCATATGATTAATGACACAGATTTAATTAAACCAGGAAAACCTAACAACACTTCCAAACCTATAAAATAACAGGAGCCAAGTGTACATAGAACACAAGCATTATAGGACATCTTTATATGGTAAAAGATACTATTATTTAATATTCTCATGATGAAATTTAACTTAGAATAACATTTCATTACTTAACAGTAAACACTGCAGTGTAATGACAGTAAGACTAAATATCTTTTCTTTTTACTTTTCAGATAATGGATGATCCACAAGTCATTGTATGATTAATGACACAGATTTAATTAAACCAGGAAAACCTAACAACACTTCCAAACCAATCAAATCAGGGGAAACAAGTGTACATAGAACACAAACATTTTAGGACATCTTTATAGGGTATGAGATACTATTATTTAAAATTCTCATGATGAAATTTAACATAGAATAACATATCATAACTTAACAGTAAACACAGCAGTGTAATGAAAGTAAAACTAAATTTCTTATCTTTTTAATTTTGCAGCCCATGCATGATTCACAAATCATATGATTAATGACACAGATTTAATTAAACCAGGAAAACCTAACAACACTTCCAAACAAATCAAATAAGGGGAGCCAAGTGTACATAGAACACAAACATTATAGGACATCTTTATAGGGTAAGAGATACTATTATTTATAATTCTTTTGATAAAATTTACTTAATATAACAAATCATTAATTAACAGTAAACACAGCAAAGTACTGAAAGTAAAACTAAATTTCTTATCTTTTTATTTTGCAGCCCATGGATGATCCACAAGTCTTTGTATGATTAATGACACAGATTTAATTAAACCCAGAATAACTCACAACACTACCAATCCTATCAAATAACAGGAGCCAAGTGTACATAGATCACAAGCATTATAGGACATCTTTATATGGTAAAAGATAATATTTTTTATAATTCTCATGATGAAATTTAACATAGAATAATATATCATAACTTAGGAGTAAACACAGCAATGTAATGAAAGTAAAACTAAATTTCTTATCTTTTTAATTTTGCAGCCCATGGATGATCCACAAATCATTGTATGATTAATGACACAGATTTAATTAAACCAGGAAAACCTAACAACACTTCCAAACCTATAAAATAACAGGAGCCAAGTGTACATAGAACACAAGCATTATAGGACATCTTTATATGGTAAAAGATACTATTTTTTATAATTCTCATGATTAACTTTAACATAGAATAACATATCATAACTTAACAGTAAACACAGCAGTGTAATGAAAGTAAAACTAAATTTCTTTATTTTTACTTTAACTTTGCAGCCCATGGATGTTGCGCAAATCGTTGTATAATTAATGACACAGATTTAATAAACCCGGAAAACCTCATAACACTTCCAAACCTATCAAATAACAGAGGCCAAGTACATAGAAAGTGTACATAGAACACAAACACCATAGGACATCTATTTACGGTAAGTGATACTATTATTTAAATTTCTTCTTAAACAATAACATAGAATTATATATCTAAACTTAACAGTTTAACTGTAATGAAAGTAAAACTAAATTTCTTTTCTTTTAACTTTGCAGATAATGGATGATCCACAAGTCGTCTTATGATAAATGGCACAGATTTAATAAATAAAAAAAAAAAATGTAACACCCATTACAATCCACCAAATAAATATCAATATGAAACCGTTAAAAACATCAATGTAAATGAAAGTAAAATAACTGTGTTTCATTTTACTCTTAAGCAGCCAATATCTCTTTCTTTTTGTATAAATAAGAACCCTCCGTTAACTTTATATTCAAATTTTTCTTTTCATTCAAGTGACCTCTCAGCTGTCCTGTAGAGGCACTACACAGTAAAATTCTATGGTGGATGTAATGATGTGAATATCAAAAATGTATTGTGCTTTAAACAGATAAATACGACAAAAATTCCACAATACTATTGAAATTAATTAACAGAAGGCGGCTCCTTTCGGTTCTTGCACAGACAAGAATCATACAAATACTTCAGACCTTACTGTACTTTCACATACGACACCATTGTTGCAAGGGGATCTGGGAGACATAAAGAGTATTATTCAAACCTGGAAAACCTCAGAACAAGGCCAAACATCATAGGACATCTCTATATGGTAAGAGATATAATTATTTAAAATTCGATTGATGAAATTTAACATAGAATAACATTTCATTACTTAACAGTAAACACTGCAGTGTAATGACAGTAAGACTAAATATCTTTTCTTTTTACTTTTCAGATAATGGATGATCCACAAGTCGTTGTATGATTAATGACACAGATTTAATTAAACCAGGAAAACCTAACAACACTTCCAAACCAATCAAATCAGGGGAAACAAGTGTACATAGAACACAAACATTATAGGACATCTTTATAGGGTAAGAGATACTATTATTTATAATTCTTTTGATAAAATTTACTTAATATAACAAATCATTAATTAACAGTAAACACAGCAATGTACTGAAAGTAAAACTAAATTTCTTATCTTTTTATTTTGTAGCCCATGGATGATCCACAAGTCTTTGTATGATTAATGACACAGATTTAATTAAACCCAGAATAACTCACAACACTACCAATCCTATCAAATAACAGGAGCCAAGTGTACATAGATCACAAGCATTATAGGACATCTTTATATGGTAAAAGATAATATTTTTTATAATTCTCATGATGAAATTTAACATAGAATAACATATCATAACTTAACAGTAAACACAGCAATGAATGAAAGTAAAACTAATTTTTTTCTTTTTACTTTAACTTTGTAGCCAATGGATGATCCAGAACTCGTCATATAATAAATGTCACAGATTTAATTAATAAAAAAAAATACTCTAACACTGCAATATTTTAATTTATCTTCACATACATGTGACCATCCAGCTGTCCTGTGGAGGCATAACTCAAATTAAGTTTAGGGTGGATGTAATGCGGTAACCATCATAAATGTAAGACATTTGAATCATATGTATGACATTATTTCCATTATTACTACTGAAAATAACCAAAAGAAGGTGGCTCCTTTCGGAACGTGCACTGACAAGAAACATAAATAATAATGCAGACCACACCGTACTTTCACATACAACACCTTTGTTGCAAAGGAATCTGGGAGTCATAAAAAGTATAATTCAAACCAGGAAGACCTCACAACAAGTAAAAACCCTTCAAATAATGGAAGCCAAGTGTACATAGAACACAAACATCTTAGGACATTTCTATACGGTAAGAGATACTATAATTTAAAAATTCTTTTTAGAAAAAGAACTTAGAATTACCTATCATAACATGACCGTAAAAACAGCAATGTAATGATAGTAAAACTAATTTATGTTTCTTTTACTTTGACTTTGCAGCTATGGGATGTTCCACGAGTCGTCGTATAATAATGGCACATATTTAATTTAACCTGGAAAACCTAACAAATTCAAACCTAACAAATAAATGGAAGCCAAGTGTAAATAGAACACAAACATCATAGGACATCTCTATATGGTAAGAGATACTATTATTTAAAATTCTTTTTTATGAAGAAAAACTAATAATTACCTATCATAACATAGCATTAAAAACAGCAATGTCATGAAAGTAAAACTGATTGTTTTTTCTTTTTATTTTAACTTTGTAGACAAAGGATGATCTATGAGTCTTCGTATAATAATGGCACAGATTTAGTTAAACCCGGAAAACCAAATGACAAAATAAAAACCTATACGTAATCAAAAATTCAGAAGGGATTTTATGGATAGAGAATGATGGTAAATATTAAATATTACTAAAATACAACTAATATTTCTGTATTATTTCATTATTTTTTTATATTTTATGAATTTACAATGTTTTTTCACACATTATTGTAATTGAAATTTTTAAATCATTTTTTATAAATTAATTGTACACTTAGGTGAGAATAATGACAAACTAACATTGAGTTAGGACCAATTGTCTAATAATATGTAGATCAAGTCAAGACGTCCAAAATGTTCGCAGGTCTATAAGTAAGTTTGTTTGTTTTTTCACAGAAGGTTTGGTATTTAAAATATGTTTTTGTAATAAAGAAATTTTTTCATATATTATATAATTTTTTTTATATTTAATATAATGGTATTTACAGATTGATTGTATTACATCCAAAAGACATTGTAGTGGTTAGGTGTTCTACTTTCTGACTAAAAAACATTTCTAGTATCATGTGGCTTAAAAATGTAACATCATTATGCAAGTATATTCAATAGTGGGCGAGCAAGATGTATAAACAATAACTAATTATGGAAGTCTTTTTGTGAAATGCTTTAGAAAATTCGGATGTGATTTTATGGATAGACTATGATGGTAAATATTAAATATTAATAAAATACTACTATATATTCTGTATTATTTTATTATTTCATTATGTTTTTATATTTTATTAATTCACAATGTTTTACTTGTATTGAAGAAATTATTTTATATTTTAATATAATTGTTTTTACTGACTGATTTTTTTTCCGATTAGGATTAAGCGGGCTGCAAAGTAGGGTTATTTTTTTCCGGAAAGGTTAGGTATGGAAAAAAAATAAACACAAACTTATTGGTAATACTGGTTTTTAGGCGAAATCGAACTTTGGGAAAATGTCGCCGGGCGTACGCGTTTCGCAGAATTGTGAATTCGGGCGGGAGTTCGCTCGTAACGCGCGGCGGGGCGGGGAGACTTCCTCCTCGTTTCCAAAAATAATATCGTTAAACTATTCCCCCGCGACCGTGCCCGTCGTCGTCATCGCGCCATTTTCCCGATTTGTGTTGTGACATGTTCATTCCTGTCTACTTCATCGTTGTCATTTGCTCGGGAAAACTTTATCTGCGCTCATCTCGTCGATCGGCACTGCGTCCGCATTACTTTTCCCGCGTCGCTCCAGTGCTGGTCGTCGCGTGCTCATTTCGATCGTAGGCAATGTGAATACTGTACGAAAACCAGTCGTCCGCCGCCGTGTACATGCTAGTGAGGACAATGGACACCGGCTGGACCGTGGATGACAGTGGTCGAGAATTTCCGAAAGCTCGTCGAGGAGCGGTTCGGCGTCGAGCCGACCAAACAGAGGTTGATATTCTGCGGCAAACAGGTAAGGGCCGCGATGACCACGCGTCCGTTTTTCACATTACACCCCGAAACCGCCCTAACTTTTCCCCTTTGTACTGGCCGGGCCCCCTTTAACTCGACACATACTATGACGTGTTTATTGTTGCGTTCGTGTTGGAAAGAAATTATTATAAAATAAACGTTCGTTTAATTTTGACCACGCACACGGATTCTATCGACCGCGTGTGCTGTAAAACACGTGAGCACAATCCAAGTATGTATCGACCTGTCCGAATTCGCATAATTTTTCACGCACGTAATCTGAATTCGAAATGCCAAAGGACCGTTTTGGTACCAGCTTATACGTAGCCACGTGCTCGTTGTATTGAATTAATTTTTATCTACGATTTTCACTGTAAATTTGTGTTGTATTTTTTTTCATTGTATTGTCTACATCAAGATTGATTTAACATATAATTAAATTGATAATGACTTGGGTAAACTTACATGAACACTGTGTAGGTATACTCGACTAACCCGAGTGTAGTATGTAGAGGATATCTAAAACCTAATAAGAAATAAATAAAATTGGTTCTCTCTACACATTTTAATCCTGTCGGTAGTCATTATATTATTATATTGTGATTAGTTCAATTTAAATAATTTTACAAATTGTATTTGTAGTCGGCATGTCTGTTGATATTGTAGGCCCCTTGATATTTATTGAAAAGAGTTGATACGACTTATAATAATTATAATTATTTTCCAACCGTTTTCAAAGTATTCCGTTTAGTACTTCTTTGTTACAATTAAACGATTAGTATATTCTTAAACATCAAAATATTCTTTTATTTATTAAATAAACTTTCATTATTTAAATATTACACAAATACATTGTGTAAACAATACATTTCTCACTCTCTTTCAAAAGCTTCAATTTAGTCAAAATATGTAAATATCTTAGAAATGGCTTAAAATTCTGACCTCTACATATTAGGTAGGTACATTGTCATTGTTTAGGGTAAGCAGTGCATTTGCATGTAAGTCTTTTTATTGTTAAAATGCATTTTTGATCAATAACTAGTGCATATAAATGTTATTTTATGTTTGTGTTGTATATTCATCATTAATTATTATATGTATAGTTAACTTTATCTTCCATTTATAGTTAACTTAAATAATAAGATTATTTGAAAATAATTTATCTCTTTTTATAAAATTGAAGCAGTTTTACATTATTATCATTCTCTAAACAGTCTAAACAAACAATATTATTTTAAATTATAAAAATTTAATTTATTGCAACTAAATACATTATAACAAGTCAGTTGAAAAATCTTCAAATTATCTTCTTAGGTCAAAGTATTTTGTTTTAACATTAATTAAAAATAAGTACAATATAATATCATAGTTAACATAACTGATTAAACAATCTATAAATTGAAAACTTTTTTTCTTTAATTTAAGTAGCCTATAGGTCATTTTTAAACTTAAAATATTTAAAAATAAAACAGTTCAACACAACAAAATACATTGTAATAATAAAAAAAAAATTAAATAAAAGCAAATTGTATAATAATTTCTATTTTGGTAAAAACATTACATGATATCTTACTTAACACTATTAGTGAAAATCAATTTGTTTTTTAATTGGAGCAATTTTATAATGATATTTGTAATTATGTAATAACAATCAAATCATACATGAGAGAAATACTTAAAAATATAAAACAAAATACTAAACGTATAATGTAAAATAATAATATTATTATAAAAACTAACTAATAAATTAAAATTTTTTGGTAAATATTTTTAGAGATAAATATTTATAATATTTATAATATTTACATTTTTACACTTTGCTTGTTTTAGCTTTAAAATCTTTAAAGTGTAAGAGTATATTATTATAAAATTAATGTGTGTCTTGAGGCAAGAATTTTTAAATTTTTTTAAGTTAGTCAATTTTGAGAGTGTTAAAGATATTGGTTTGTTGTACAAAGGTTCAAATTTAAACTGTTGATTTTAAATGTTTTCTTGAATTTTACAGGTTTGATTTCTTAGATTTTTTTTTCTAGTATGGTTCATCAAACACTAGCTTATAATTAATATTAGGTGTAGATGGGTTTTATTGTAAAGCACGTATGTCTTTTACCTCAGGCTCACCTTTACCAGTTATAGGTCTAATTGAAGTGAAGTTTTTTAAGTTTTTCTATGATCTAATAAAATGCTTCTAACAGTTGTGGTTTAACATGAGCCTTGACTGTTATTCTATATAATCCGAAGGATATAGGTCCATTACAATACCAAGTAAATACAATAAAAATATTAAAGTTTATGTTTTGTGTAAAATTAAAGGAAAACAATACTTAAAATATTTATTATTCAGTCTTGTAAATCAATTGTAATTAAGTACTTTAAAGACAACAATTTGTATAATAATATATTAATAGTAAAAAATTATAGCTCATATCTGACACAGTTGGTTTATTTCAATCTTTATTTATATTAAAACTTTTCAGACCAATTAATTAATTATCTGCTTGGTAAAACCACATTCCTTTTATTGTTTAACATTTTAATTTATAAAACAAGCAACAATTTTATATTATACTAATAATTAATAAAATATTTATTAAAATTGTTCAAACTTGAATATTTTTCTAGTATCTACTTGGTAGTATTACATTTTATGATCATATAAATATATTATTCAAAAATAAATCAAATAAATATTAATAATTAATATAACCTAACATTTTTCATATAATTATAACATAATTTTTTAAAACTGGTTGTATATAAAAATAAAACTATTTTCAAATTTTAGCCTGTGACTGTTTTAATACTTTATTTTATTATAAAATGCATGGTACTCTTTTGAGAGAATAGATTTCAGCTGTTGCAAATGTGTTCCCATTTGGTTTTCTGAATTTTAAGTGAGACTTATGAAATAGCCCATATAATCCTATTATAGGTGATGAAATTTTACTTGTTTATTTTCTTTGGTTTTGAACTAAATTTAGATCTAATTAATCATAAAAATTAAGTTTATACGATATTCTATCACAGTTATAGCAAAGAGCCTTAAATTTAGGACCAGCATGATCTCTAGCCTTTTCATAAAATGGTTTTTATTTTTTTTTTACTTAGAAAATTAACAATCTATGCTATATGCAAAATAAGATAATATGATACAATATTTCATAATACATTATAAAATCTCAGGAGAGTGAGGCTACTTATTGATGGAACCTTCGATTTAATGTTACATCACAATATTTAACATGGGAATGGGAATGTGAATGATTTAATCCTGGCACTTTTTTAATTTTATGGAATTGAAATTCAAATGAATATCAGTATTCTTTTTATTTTTTTTCCATTGTTGAATGGACAGAGTCGCATTTAATTTCTGTAATGACCTTTAGTGTAGTACTTATGTCCTATAGTAATTTTATTATTAATAGCAAACTTTGATAATGCATTTGATAAAACTCAATTTCCGTTTTGGTAACAGCAATCATCACTTTAAAGTATTATTTTTTAAAAATTTATTAAATATATAGTTATTGGAAATAAATAAATAATATTTTCTGTATTATTATGATTTGTTCTATAAAGTTATAAATTTGTCCTACTCTTATACAACTAGGGTTTTTAAATACTTCATTATATTAGTTAACACTTGTTAGTTACTAAGTAAGGTTTTTTTCTTCCAAAAAAAATATTTGTTTATCATTATAATTCAAACATATTAAATGAATTTGATAATTAATTAATGTCACTTACCAGTAAAACTGACTTGAAAAATTTGATCGTTGAAAATTGTTTTAATATAAAGTCATACTTTTATATAGATATAAAAAATAAGCCTTCTCAATCAACTTGTAAAACTGTTTATGTTATTACTTATTAATGTATAGCGTCTTTCAATGAACAAACAAATTAAATAATAAAAACATAAGAAATCAATACATTTACAAATATTTACTCGTTTCAGATTAGTGTTTTCAAACTTTTTTATATTTCATAAATAATGAGCAATATACAGGTTCATATACTATTATTATTTTTACTCTATAAATAGTATATTATCTCTATTGTTGCTATATTATAATTGTATTTACAGTTATATTGAAATATCTAGTTAAACATTTATTTATTGAAAAATTTTAATTCATTTTGGAAGTTTTATTTTGTGACTTTACAACATCATTGTTCATTAGTCAATTTGTGAACTTAATATATAAGTAACCTTTTAACTCGACTAATTATATTAGAAACTTGAAATAATTTTAATTTGACATTTTTAAAACGGATAAAGAGAACTTTTTTCAAACTAAATCCTTACATTTAACTTAATTTGGAAGTATTTTATAAATATCAATTTTTATGTTTATGTTTCAGCTTGAAGATCAATATACGCTATACGAATATGGTATTAATATTAACGATATTATTCAATTAGTTTTTATAAGACCACAAAATATTCCTCCACCAAAAGATACTAATGATGTTATTACATCCGTTGCCACTTGCAGTTCAACCTCAAATGAAGTACAATTTTTTTTATAAAAATAAGTATGTTGAATATAATAAAATGTAAATTTTTTCTAGGATGATTCTGATGATGTATGTGAAGAGGGCAAGTATTTCAAAATTGGTGTTTATGTTGATGTAAGAGATTATCAGCACGGTTCATGGGTGAATTGATTAAAATAAAATAAAACAAGATTGTGTGTAGTAGATACACCAAATGGTCCAATGAGTCAAGTTGAAAATGATGGACTTGCATATGTTGTCTCATCTGAAGGGTAAATATTCTAATATTGTTTATTAATTGGCACTCTCATATCTTAAAGAAACTAATAATTATTTTTTTAGATGCTCTGGTGAAGATCCTATTGAAGTTAAACTTTAAGAAATTCGGCCATATGCTGAAGGTTATTTAGGTAAATTTGTTTGTTTCTTGTATGGCACATTTGGTATTTTGTGAAAACCTTTATAGAATTTGGTTCTATTTTTCGATTGGAGAATGATGGTAAATATCAAATATTTATAAAATATAACAAGTAATTCTTTATTATTTCAGTATTATTTTATTTTTCATTAATTTATAATGTCATATTCTATAATTTAATCAAAATTTTTTTTTAATCCTTTTATATATATATTATTTATACACTTAAGTGAGAATTATGTATCAACTCATTGAAAATGTAGATCAAGTCAACACGTTCATAATCTGCTGCAGGTTTAAAAGTAAAGTAGTTTGTTCTTTGGACTGCACATCGGGTATTTTAAATACGTACTTGTATTAAAGAAATTTATTATATATATTTTAATATAATGCTTTTTACAGATTGATTTTATTACATACAAAAGACAAAGAAGTGTATAAATGTGCCACTGTCTTACAAGATCAAGTCAAGACATCCATAATCTGCTGCAGATTTAAAAGTAAATTAGTTTCTTCTTCGGAAGGTACTTTGGGTAATTTAAATATGTACTTGTAATAGAGAAATTTTTATATATATTTTAATATAATGGTTTTTACTGATTAATTGTATTACATCCAAATGACAATGTAGTGTATAAATGTGCCACTGTCTTATAGAAAAATATTTATACTTTCGTGTGGCTTAAAAATGTAACAACATTATGCTAGAATTTTCAAAACTGGGCGAACAAGATGTATAAACAATAACCAATCATGAAAGTCTTTGTGTGAAATGCTTTGGAAAATTCGGATCTGATTTTATGGATAGAGAATGATGGTAAATATTAATAAAATACTACTATTAATTCTGTATTATTTCATTAATGTTTTTATATTTTATTAATTCACAATGTTTTACTTGTATTGAAGAATTTTTATATATTTTAATGTAATGGTTTTAACAGACTGATTGAATTACATTTGAATTTCAATGTAGTGTATTAATGTGCCAGTGTCTTGCTGAAAACATTTCCACTATCATGTGGTTGAAAAATTTTATAACATTATGCGTGAATTTTCAATCCAGTGTGTACAAGATGTATGAACAATAACCAAAAATAGAATCAATTTTGTGTAATGCTTTTAATAATTTAGGAATTGATTTTCGATTAAAGAATGATGGTAAATATCAAATTATTTTAAAATATGTTTATTAATTCTTTATTTTTTAATATTGTATTAATTCACAATGTTTTGTCACATATTTAAATTTAAATTAAATTTTTTAAAAGTTTTTTGTATATATTATTTATACTCCTAGGTGAGAATAATGATGTTCCAACACTGACATTTTGACCAATTGTCCACAATACTAATGCGAATGAAAACGATCAAATTATGTTGCTTCCCCTTATATTTGAGATGTGCCAGCCATACTGACAGAGCTTTATAGTGATTACTGATTAAGTGAAAGGTTTTTAATGTTTCCTAATTCATTGACTACATTTAGGAGCCATTGAAAAGTGCAATAATTTGTAGAACATGTCAAGACTTCCAAAAACTGCTGCAGGTATATAAGTAAATTTCTATGTTCTGTTCATAGAACATTTGGTATTTAAAATATGTACTTGTATTAATGAAATTTTTATATATTTTAATATAATGTTTTTTATAGACTGATTGTATTTATGTTATTAATCCAACTTTTTTTTATAGATTGATTTAATTACAATAGAATGACAAAGTTGTGTACAATGTAGCAACTGTTTCCTTTTTTTTTTATAGATTATATTTAGGAGCCATTGAAAATGCAACAGTTTTTGGATCGTTAGAATTGGAAAAATATTTCAACCATCATGTGGCTTAAAAATGTAACAACATTGTGCGAGTATTTTCAATACTGCGCGAATAAGATGTATAAACAATAAGATTAACTACCAACTCTGAAGTGTAGATTAATTGTCTAATTATTTGTTCAATTCAAGACGCCCTTTAATCTGCTGCAGGTTTTAAAATAAATTAGTTTGTTCTTTGAACAGCACTTTGGGTATTTTAAATATGTACTTGTATTAATGACATTTTTATTAATATTAAGTAATTTATTGAGTGTAAATAAATTCTCTATCCTAAATTCTATTGTATAACTTAATTCATTGCTTGTCCTAGGTCCTTTCTCGTCCTGTCATCAGCCATCACCGTTATCGTGTTTTGGGTTGTGTTCACATCGAATTCAAGGCGCTGATGTTAATAGCATCGAAGTTGTTCTCGTCTGGGTTCCATGAATATCGTGTATTGTGTGCTGCATTCCCGTCGCAACTTGGGCGCTGTCAAATGGTATTATTATTTTTGGTCATCGTTAATTCTATGCATGTTCTATTCGTTTGTTTGTTTTGTTTTTATTTAGTTTCGTCTACGGTCATACTAATGCAATGTAAATGAAAACGGTATGGAAATTGAATACCACGAACCTAACGAAAAGTCTCAGTATATAAGTAATATTTCTCCGCGAGCGTATCTATTGAATCGAAGAGTCAAGTAAAGTACTATAACTTTGATTGTTTGATTGATAAATTATAAACAATTATTTTTGTAAATAATTAACCTAAAATATGAAATAATCCATGTTATTAATATTATATGTTATTAATATTAATATTATTGTTAATAACCTTTGGCCATGCTGTTTGTCTTAAAACAACTTATTCTAAATAACAACTAAATTCTCGGGGCTCATGCACACTCTCTCCTTTAAATGTTAGTTGTAATGTTATGAAAAACATGGGACCTAAATCATCTAATTTTATAATTAATTTTTAAGAAACTTATTTATTATTATATATTATTGTTAGTGTTATTATTGATGTACCACTTATCAATTACTCAGCTGGGACAATGCCCCAACAGATCGGGAGTCTGCCAAAAATAGACGACAGCTAACACTACATCTTTAAGACGAGTGAACAGACTACATCTTCAACAGGACTACATCTGTAACCTAACCACATCTCTAATACCAGCTACAACGGCCGTACGCTTCCGCGTGCGGCTCCCATAGCTGCTGCTCATTTAACTCCAGTTGATATTGCTTTGGTAACTGCCGACGTTTTTTTTGTTTTGTTTTTTATTTTTGTTTTTCTTCTCTAACATTTTTAAACAATTATGTTTTTTTAGATTCAGATACTTCCCCAGATATAGATGTAACTTTATTCAAGCCAATTACATATGCATTAGATTATTTGTCAGTCCAAGATAATTGTTACTATTGTGTATTTATAATGCATTATAGAACTTAGGGTATTTAAAATATGTACTTGTAATAGAGAAATGTTGTATTTATTTTATTAATTCTTCTTTTTTTCTTTTTTTAATAGATTGATTGAATGACAGAGTTGTGTACAATGGAGCATCAGTGTTACCAAAAATCATTCGTGCGATCATGTGGCTGAAGAGCTTTACCTGTCATGTGCATACGCGTTGTATCAAGAATTACCGAAAAAGAAAGCTGTTTTATGAAAACCTTTATGTATTGTGGTTTTGATTTTCGTATGCAGAATGTGTGTGACAATGATGGTAAATATTATATTTTTATAATTCTTTAATATTTCAATTTGTTGTAATTTTTTTTTTTCATTTCACAATGTTTTGTCATACACTAGAGTTTAATTAAACTTATTTTAAATTCACCTACAGACTCCCTCCTACCCCGAATAAATAAATTCTCTATCCTAAATTCCATTGAATAACCAAATTGCAGTGTATAACCAAATTCATTGTTTATTGTAGGTCCTTTCTCGTCCTGTCATCAGCCACCTCTGTTATCGTGTTTTGAGTTAAGAGTATCTAAGTTGTTCTCGTCTAGATCCGTGAATATCGTGTAATGTGTGCTGCATTCCCGTTATTTATTTAAATATATTTTAATATAATGGTTTTAACAGATTGATTGTATTACATCCAAAGGACAATGTAGTTTGTAAATATGCCACTGTCCTACTGAAAAACATTTAGAAAATTTGGAAGTGTTTTACGGATAGAGAATTATGGTAAATCTTAAATATTAATAAAAGAACTATTCAGTAGTATTTCATAATTTTTTTATATTTTATGAATTTACAATGCATTTTCACAAACATTATTTTTATTGAAATTTTTAAATCATTTTTTATAATTTTTTTGTACACATATTGGCCTACCAACACTGAGTTAAGACCAATTGTCAAATAATATGTAGATCAAGTCAAGACGTCAAAAATATTGGAAGGTTTATAAGTAAATTTGTGTGTTTTTTTCACAGAACATTTGGTATTTAAATTATGTTTTTCTATTAAAGATAAATTTTTTATATATTTTAATATAATGGTTTTTATAGATTTATTTTATTTCATCCAAAAGACAAAGAAGTGTATAAATATGCCATTGTCTTACTAGATCAAGTCAAGACATCCATAGTCTGCTGCAGGTTTAAGAGTAAATTAGTTTCTTCATCGGACAGCACATTGGCTAATTTAAATATGTACTTGTAATAGAGAAATTATATATATATATATATATATATATATATTTAATATAATGATATTTACAGATTGATTGTATTACATCCAAATGACAATGTAATGTAATAATGTGCAACTGTCTTACTGAAAAACATTTCTACTATCCTTTGGTTTAAAAATGTAACATCATTATGCAAGTATATTCAATAGTGGGCGAGCAAGATGTATAAACAATAGCTAATTATGGAAGTCTTTTTGTGAAATGTTTTAGAAAATTCGGATGTGATTTTATGGATAGACAATGATGGTAAATATTAAATATTAATAAAATACTACTATTAATTCTTCATTATGCTATTATATTTCTTTAATTCACAATGTCTTGTCACACACTATATTAAAATTATAATTTTTTTATGTTATGAAAAGTAAATTATGTTCTTCAATTTATCCTTGCCTGACAAGATGGCATTCTTGATTTGATTCGATATGTCAACTTCCTATTTATGAAGTAAAATGTAATACTATTCTCTAACATGTTTAAAACAATTATATTTTTTTAGATGCAGATATTTCCCCAGATATGGTTGTAACTTTATTAATGCCAATTGCATATGCATTAGATTATTTGTCAGTCCAAGATAATTGTTACTAGTGTGTATTAATAATACATCATAGAACATTAGGTATTTAAAAATATACCTGTGTTAATGCGAATATTTTATTTATTTTATTTATTCTTATTTATTAATTTTTTATTTTCATTTCACAATGTTTTGTCATAGACTATAGTTTAATTAAACTTCTTTTAAATTCTTCTATATATATTATTTATGCTTCTAGGTGAGAATAATGATGTACCAACACTGTGATTTAGACCAATTGTCCACGATAATAATGCGAATATAAACTATCAAATTATATTGCTAGTAACATTTGATATGTACCAGCTACACTTTCAGCTTTAAAGCGATAACTAATTTTGTGAAAGCTTTTTAATGTTTTATTGTTTATAGATTACATTTAGGATTCATTGAAAAGTTCAATAATTTGTAGAACATGTTAAGACAAGACGTCCAAAATCTGCGCAGGTTTAACAGAATATTAGTTGGTTCTTTGGAAAGCACATTGGGTAATTTAAGTATATACTTGTACTAAAGAATTTTTTTGTTTATATTTTAATATAAAGCTTGTTTCAGATTGATTTTATTACATCCAAACGACAATGTATTGTTAAATGTGCCACCATCTTAATGAAAAACATTTATACTATCTGTGGCTTAAAAATGTAACGAGTATATTCAATCCTGGGCTAATATGATGTATAAACAATAACCAATCATGGAATGTAATATTGTGAAATGCTTTATAAAATTTGGATGTAATTTTACGGAAAGAGAATGGTGGTAAATATTAAAAATTTATAAATACAATTATTAGTTCTTTATTATTTCATTATCTCATTTTGTTTTTATATTTTATGAATTTACAATGTTTTGTCATGCATTATATTTTAAATTAAATTTTTTTAAATAATTTGTTGATATTATTTATACTCCTAGGTGATAATAATGATGTACCAACACTGAAATTTAGTCCAATCATTCACTATATTAATGTGAATGAAAACAATCAAATTATGTTACTATCTCATAATTTGATATGTGCCAGCTTAGTTTCCGCTTATAATTGTAATAATTTTTTTACAGGATAGCTGTTAAATTTTTATCTTTGAATTGATAACATTAAGGACCCATAGAAAATGCAATAATTTGTAGATTATATCTTTATATTTTTTATTTTATTAATTCACATTGTCACATTCTATATTTTAACTAACTTTTCTTTTTAAATTCTTTTTAATAAATTTTTTGTACACGTAGGTTAGATTAATTATGTATCAACACTGAAATTTAGACCAATCGTCGACTATAATAATGCGAATGAAAACTCAAATTATTTTACTACCTTACCTTTTGAGATGTTCCAGTCATACTTCGAGCTTGAAAGGGATTACTGTTTTATTGAAAGCTTTTTAATGTTTAAAAAATATCACTTTTCAGAGCCATTGAAAAGTGCAACAATTTGTTGAAAACATGACATCCAAAATCTGCACAGGTTTAAAAGTAAATTTGTGTGTTCTTTGCACAGAACATTTGGTATTTAAGATATGTATTTAAAGAAATTTTTTTATATATTTTAATTTAATGCTTTTTACAGATTGATTGTATTACATTTGAATGACAATGTTGTGTACAAGTCATTTACCATCTTACCGAAAAGCAATCCTTTGTTCAAGTAGCTGACGGGCATATCTTGCGCCTACATGTTGTTTCAACAATTACCAATGATGGAAGTTATTTTGTGAATTCCTGTAAATGGGTTTGTTCTTATTTTCGAATAGAAAATGATGGTAAATATAAAATATTTATAAAACATAACTATTAATTCTTCATTATTTCACTATGCTTTTATATTTCTTTAATTCACTATGTCTTGTCACACACTATATTAAAATTATAATTTTTTATGTTATGAAAAGTAAATTATGTTCTTCAATTTATCCTTGCCTGACAAGATGGCATTTTTGATTTGATTCGATATGTCAACTTCCTATTTATGAAGTAAAATGTAATACTATTCTCTAACATGTTTAAAACAATTATATTTTTTTAGATGCAGATATTTCCCCAGATATGGTTGTAACTTTATTAATGCCAATTGCATATGCATTAGATTATTTGTCAGTCCAAGATAATTGTTACTGGTGTGTATTAATAATACATCATAGAACATTAGGTATTTAAAAATGTACCTGTGTTAATGCAAATATTTTATTTATTTTATTAATTATTCTTCAGAGTTGTGTACAATTGAGCATCTGTGTTACCAAAAATCATTTCTGCGATCATGTTGCTGAAGAACTTTACCTGTCATGTGCTTACGCGTTGTATCAAGAATTACCGAGAAAGAAAGCTGTTTTATGAAAACCTTTATATATTGTGGTTTTGATTTTCGTATGCAGAATATGTGCGACAATGATGGTAAATATTACATTTTTATAATTCTTTAATATTTCAATATGTTTTAATTTTTTTTTTTCATTTTACAATGTTTTGTCATACCTTATAGTTTAATTAAACTTCTTTTAATTTCTTCTATATATATTATTTATGCTTTTAGGTGAGAATAATGATGTACCAACAATGTGATTTTAGACCAATTGTCCACGATAATAATGCGAATGAAAACTATCAAATTAAATTGCTATTAACATTTGATATGTCCCAGCCACACTTTCAGCTTTAAAGTGATAACTAATTTATTGAAAGCTTTTTAATGTTTTATTGTTTATAAATTACATTTAGGATTCATTGAAAAGTTCAATAATTTGTAGAACATGTCAAGACAAGACGTCCAAAATCTGCGCAGGTTTAAAAGTAAATTTGTGTGTTTTTTTTTACAGAAAATTGGGTTTTTAATATATGTACTTGTAATAGAGAAATTTTGTATATATATTTTAATATTATTGTTTTTACAGATTGATTGTATTACATTCAAACGACAATGTAGTGTATAAATTAAATGTGCCACTGTCTTACTGAAAAACATTTCTAGTATCATGTGGCCTAAATATCTAACAACATTATGCGAGTATTCAATCCTGGTAGAAGAAGATTTATAAACAATAACCAATCATGGAAGTCTTTGTGTGAAATGCTTTAGAAAATTCGGATCTGATTTTATGGGTAGAAAATTATGGTATATATTAAATATTAATAAAATACTACTATTTCATTATGATTTTATATTTTATTAATTTACAATGGTTTACTTGTATTGAAGAAATTTTTATATATTTTAATAGAATGGTTTTTACAGATTGGGTTTATTACATCCGAACGAACATTATGCGATAATTATCAATACTGTGCGAACAAGATGTATAAACAATAACCTATAATGGAATCAATTTTGTGAAATGCTTTTAATAATTCAGTTCTGTTTTTCGATTGGAGAATGATGGTAAATATTAAATATTTATAAAACATTACTATTAATTCTTTATTATTTCATTATGCTTCTTTATTTCTTTAATCCACAATGTCTAGTTACACACTATATTAAAATTATAATATTTTATGTTATGAAAAGTATATTATGTTTTTCTTCAATTTATCCTTGACCGACAAGATGGCATTCCTTATTTGATTCAATTTGTCAATTAACTATTTATGAAGTAAAATTTAATAATGTTTTCTAAAATTTATAAAACAATTATGTTTTTTTAGATTCAGATATTTCCCCAGATATGATTGTAACTTTATTAAAGCCAATTACATATGCATTAAATTATTTTTCAGTCCAAGATAATTGTTACTATTGTGTATTTATAATGCATTATAGAACATTAGGCATTTAAAATATGTACCTGTATTAATTCAACTTTTTTTTATAGATTGATTGAATGACAGAGTTGTGTACAATGGAAACTCTGTGTTATCAAAAACATTCCTGCCATCATGTGGTTGAAGAACTTTACCTGTCATGTGCATATGCATTGTATCAAGAATTACCGAGAAATAAAGCTATTTTTAGAATACCTTTTGAATATTTCGGTTTTGATTTTCCTATGCAGAATGAGTGTAAATATAATATTTTTATAATTCTTTAATATTTCAGTATTTTTTTATTAATTTTTTTTCATTTCACAATGTTTTGTCATACACTAGAGTTTAATTAAACTTTTTTTAAATTCTTCTATATATATTATTTATGCTTTTAGGTTAGAATAATGATGTTCCAACACTGCAATTTAGACCAACTGTCTATCCTATTCCAAATAAGAACAGGCTACGGCGGTCAACTTCTGCGCATGGAAGTGGCTTATCACGAGAGCGGACCTCGAACAATGCCGCCGCAGCGCGACGACGAGACATTCAAAATCTGCTGCAGGTTTAAAAGAAAAATTGTTTGTTTTTTGTACGGCACATTTGGTATTTTAAATATGTATTTGTTTTCAAAGGTTAGGTTGAAGAAATTTTTTATGTATATTTTAATATATTTCTTGTTACAGACTGATTTTATTACATCCAAATGACAATGAAGAGTATAAATGTGCCACTAATTATGATGTGATATTGGAATAGAGAATTATGGTAAATATTAAATACTAATAAAATGCAACTAATAACTTTGTATTATTTCATTATTTCTTTATAAATTATGAATTTACAATGTTTTTTCACACACTTTATATTAATTGAAATTTTTAAATTATTTTTATAAATTTTTTGTATACATAGTGAGAATAATGACCGACCAACACTGAAAGTTTAGATCAATAATTGTCTAATAATTTGTAGATCAACTCAAGACCCCTAATCTGCTGCATGTTTATAGGACATCTTTATATGGTATGAGATACTATTATTTATAATTCTTTTGATAAAATTTACTTAGAATAACATATCATAACTTAAAAGTAAACACAGCAATGTAATGAAAGTAAAACTAAATATCTTATCTTTATAATTTTAACTTTGCAGCCCATGGATGATCCACAAATCATTGAATGATTAATGACACAGATTTAATTAAACGAGGAATAACTCACAACACTTCCAATCCCATCAAATAACAGGAGCCAAGTGTACATAGAACACAAACATTATAGGACATCTTTATATGGTAAGAGATACTATTATTTATAATTCTCATGATGAAATTTAACTTAGAATAACTTATCATAACATAAAGTAAACACAGCAATGTAATGAAAGTAAAACTAAATTTCTTTTCTTTTAACTTTGCAGGTAATGGATGATCCACAAATCGTTGTATGAAATAATGACACAGATTTAATTAAACCAGGAATACCTCACAACACTTCCAATCCTATCAAATAACAGGAGCCAAGTGTACATAGAACACAAACATTATAGGACATCTTTATACGGTAAAAGATACTATTATCATTGATTATATAATAGACAGATAAGCCACACTGTAGGAAAAATTGGCAGCCCATCACAGACTGGCCGCCCTTATTGAGCACTGTAATCGATCGGCTGTCCGGGGTTACGATTAACTTAACTAGGGAGCGCTAGTGTAGCTCGGATGCAATGTTGGTGGAGGTGGTAGCTTATCACCTCTTGGCGGACGGTCGCAGCCGTTCTATAAATAGAATTTGTTCCAATAATATAATAATATTATAATCTATCTATTATCATTGATTATAAATACTAGTATCAATGCTATTATCTATTATATATATAAAAGGACAGGCCTTTTTTATGTTCCCATTTTTGACGACACTATTTAACTTTCTTCCAATTTTTTTTCACAGAGTTTTTCCAAATACCTTTTTGAGTGTCGTCACGTCGCCCGATTTTCAAAATTCGACTCCTACGGGGGTAAAAGGGGTAAAAATGAAAAAAATAAAAAGTTGCACACGGGCGAAGCCGGGTTATTCAGCTAGTATAATTATATATTATAGAATCATTAGAATCTTAAGCTGGGATCCCTCGCGTGGCTCGGCATTCGTTGTCGATCCATTCTGATTCTGTCTTTCATCGACATTTGTATTAAAAATTATCTGGAAATACGATAACATAACATAACATACGATTCACAAATAATAAAACACGAGCTAGTTCTGTTCGTGGGATTGAGTTGGACCAAATTCTCGATGTATTCAAATCAGTTTTCAAAATCTTTATCACATCAATAGATCTATCGGCAAGTTGAAAATAGAAAATGTCTAAATCCATAAGTTTCGCGTGTGACAGATAGAGAAAGAAAATCATGGCTTTTAATTATTCGTCTTTACCTGTTTTGTTCAAAATTAATTTTTAATATTTATTATTATTGTCATGGATCAATAACATATATTTGGTAAATGAATGGTATATTAATCATTTTAACGGGACGAGCTTGTTTTATTCGGAATTTTATTTCGGTATAAACACCGATAACGACGGTTGGTTGTTTGATACAATTTAATACACCGACCACCGCCAAGGAAACTCGCATTGAGATAAGAACAAAAACTGTATTATATATAAATTATATTAAATATTATTTGTCGAATTATGCAACGCTACCTGTTAGCATTCAATAGAAACATAATTTTAGTCACCAAAAACCCCTATACCGTGGGCTATCTGTCTATTATATAATCAATGCTATTATTTAAAATTCTCATGATGAAAATTAACTTAGAATAACTTATCATAACTTAAAAGTAAACACAGCAATGTAATGAAAGTAAAACTAAATTTCATTTCTTTTAACTTTGCAGATAATGGATGATCCACAAATCATTGAATGATTAATGACACAGATTTAATTAAACCCAGAATACCTCACAACACTTCCAATCCTATCAAATAAGGGGAGCCAAGAGTACATAGAACACAAACATTATAGGACATCTTTATATGGTAAGAGATACTATTATTTATAATTCTTTTGATAAAATTTACTTAGAATAACATATCATTACTTAACAGTAAACTCTGCAATGTACTGAAAGTAAAACTAAATTTCTTATCTTTTTATTTTGCAGCCCATGGATGTTCCACAAGTCGTTGTATGATTAATGACACAGATTTAATTAAACCCAGAATAACTCACAACACTTCCAATCCTATCAAATAACAGGAGACAAGTGTACATAGAAAACAAGCATTATAGGACATCTTTATACGGTAAAAGATACTATTATTTAAAATTCTCATGATGAAATTTAACTTAGAATAACTTATCATAACTTAAAAGTAAACACAGCAATGTAATTAAAGTAAAACTAAATTTCTTATCTTTTTATTTTGCAGCCCATAGATGGTCCACAAGTCATTGTATGATTGATGACACAGATTTAATTGAACCAGGAATACCTCACAACACTTCCAATCCTATAATAACAGGAGCCAAGAGTACATAGAACACAAACATTATAGGACATCTTTATATGGTAAGAGATACTATTATTTATAATTCTTTTGATAGAATTTAACTTAGTTTAACTTATCATAACTTAACACTTGTTAAAACACTTGTTTTACTTTTATTGAAGAAATTTTTATATATTTTAATATAATGGTTTTAACAGATTGATTGTATTACATCCAAAGGACAATGTAGTTTATAAATGTGCCACTGCCTGGCTGAAAAACATTTAGAAAATTTGGAAGTGTTTTACGGATAGAGAATTATGGTAAATCCTAAATATTAATAAAAGACAACCATTCAGTATTATTTCATAATTTTTTTATATTTTATGAATTTACAATGCATTTTCACACATTATTTTTATTGAAATTTTTAAATCATTTTTATAATTTTTTTTACCTAACCTACACATAGGTAAATACCTAACCTAACCTAACCTAACCTAACCTAACCTACACATAGGTGAGAATAATGACAAACTAACACTGAGTTTAGACCAATTGTCTAATAAGAAGCAGATCAAGTCAAAATGTCCAAAATCTTCGCAGGTCTATAAGTAAATTTGTTTGTTTTTTTTCACAGAAGGTTTGGTATTTAAAATATGTTTTTGTATTAATGATATTTTTTTACAGATTGATTGTATTACATCCAAACGACAATGTAGTGTATTTATGTGCTACTTTCTGACTAAAAAACATTTCTAATGTCATGTGGCTTAAAAATGTAACATCATTTTGCAAGTATATTCAATAGTGGGCAAGCAAGATGTATTAACATTAATTTCGAAATGGTTAGGTATGGAAAAAAAAAATAACGCAAACTTATTGGTAATACTGGTTTTTAGGCAAAATCGAACTTTGGGAAAATGTCGCCGGGGAGCGGTTTGGCGTCGAGCCGACCAAACAGAGGCTGAAATTATATTTTTTTATATTTTATGAATTTACAATGTTTTTTCACACACTTTATTTTAATTGAAATTTTTAAATCATTTTTATAATTTTTTTGTACACATAGGTGAGAATAATTACCTACCAACTTTGAAGTGAAGACCAATTGTCTAATAATTTGTAGATCAAGTCAAGAAGTCCATAATCTACTGCAGGTTTAAAAGTAAATTTGTTTCTTCTTCGGACAGCACATCGGGTAATTTAAATATTATGTACTTGTAAAAGAAATATGTTTTATTTATATTTTAATATAAAGGTTTTTACAGATTGATTGTATAACATGCAATCGATGAAATGTATAAATGTACCACTATCTTACTAAAAATAATTTCCACTATCCTGCCGCATAAAAACGTAAGAACATTATGCTAGAATTTTCAATACTGGGGCGAACAAGATGTATAAACAATCATCAATCATGGAATTAATTTTTTTCAAATGCTTCATAAAATTCAGATGTGATTTTATGGACAGAGAATGATGGTAAATATTATTTAAAGACATCTTTTCTGTATTATTTTTTTTATTTTATTATATTTTATGAATTTACAATGTTTTTTGACACTTTATTTTAATCGAAACTTTTAAATCATTTTTATAAATTTTTTGTACACATAGGTGAGAAATATGACCTACCAACACTGAAGTTTAGATCAATTGTCTAATAATTTGTAGATCAAGTCAAGACGTCAAAAATCTTGGCTGGTTTATAAGTAAATTATATAAGTAAATTTGTGTGTTTTTTTCACAGAACATTTGTTATTTAAATTATGTTTTTGTATTAAAGATATATTTTTTATATATTTTAATATAATGGTTTTTATAGACTGATTGTATTTCATCCAAAAGACAAAGAAGTGTATAAATATGCCGCTGTCTTACTAGATCAAGTCAAGACATCCATAATCTGCTGCAGGTTTAAAAGTAAATTAGTTTTTCTTCTTGACAGCAAATTGGGTAATTTAAATATGTACTTGTAATATACAAATTATATATATTTATATATATATATTTTGATATAACGGTATTTACAGATTGATTGTAATGATTGTATTACATCCAAATGACAATGTAGTGTATTAATGTGCAATTGTCTTACTGAAAAACATTTTTACTACCCTGTGGCTTAAAAATGTAATATCATTATGCAAGTATATTCAAAAGTGGGGGAACAATATGTATAAACAATAACTAATTATGGAAGTCTTTTTGTGAAATGCTTTAGACAATTCTGATGTGATTTTATGGATAGACAATGATGGTAAATATTAAATATTAATAAAATACTACTATTAATTTTTCATTATGCTATTATATTTTTTTATGTTATGAAAAGTAAATTATGTTCTTCAATTTATCCTTGCCGGACATGATGGCATTCCTTATTCGATTCAATTTGTCAAATTCCTATTTATGAAGTAAAAGGTAATACTATTCTCTAACATTTTTAAACAATTATGTTTTTTTAGATTCAGATATTTCCCCAGATATAGATGTAACTTTATTAATGCCAATTGCATATGCATTAGATTATTTGTCAGTCCAAGATAATTGTTACTGGTGTGTATTAATAATACATCATAGAACATTAGGTATTTAAAAATGTACCTGTGTTAATGCGAATATTTTATTTATTTTATTAATTCTTCTTTTTTTAATAGATTGATTGAATGACAGAGTTGTGTACAATGGAGCATCAGTGTTACCAAAAATCATTCATGCGATCATGTGGCTGATGAACTTTACCTGTCATGTGTGTACGCGTTGTGTCAAGAATTACCGAGAAAGAAGGCTGTTTTATGAAAACCTTTATATATTGTGGTTTTGATTTTCGTATGCAGAATGTGTGTGACAATGATGGTAAATTTTAATAATTTTATAATTCTTTAATATTTCAATATGTTTTTATTTATTTTTTTCATTTCACAATGTTTTGTCATAGACTATAGTTTAATTAATCTTATTTTAAATTCTTCTATTATAATATTATTTATGCTTTTAGGTGAGAATAATGATGTTCCAACACTGCAATTTATACCAAGTGTCTATCCTATTCCAAATAGGAACAGGCTACGGCGGTCAACTTGTGTTTATGGGAGTGGCTTATCACGAGCGCGGACCTCGAACAATGCCGCCGCGGCGCGATGACGAGACATTCAAAATCTGCTGCAGGTTTAAAAGAAAATTTGTTTGTTTTTTTACGGCACATTTGGTATAAATATGGTTAAATATGTATTTGTTTTGAAGAAATTTTTTATGTTTACATTAATATATTTCTTGTTACAGATTGATTTTACTACATCCAAAAGACAATGAAGAGTTTAAATGTGCCCCTGTCAAACCAAAAAACCATTTCTACTTTCATTTGGCACTGAACAACATTATGTGTGAATTTTCAATCCAGTGTGTACAAGATGAATAAACAACAACCAATAAAGGAATCAATTTTGTCAAATGCTTTTAATAATTATGATGTGATATTGGAATAGAGAATTATGGTAAATATTAAATATTAATAAAATGCAACTAATAACTCTGTAATATTTCATTAATTTTTTTATATTTGATGAATTTTCTATGTTTTTTCACACACTTGAATTTAATTGAAATTTTTAAATCATTTTTATAAAATTTTTGTATACATAGTGAGAATAATGACCTTCCAACACTGAAAGTTTAGATCAATTGTCTGATAATTTCTAGATCAAGTCAAATTTGTTTCAAAATCTTTAGAAAATTCGGATGTGATTTTAAGGACATATAATGATGGTAAATGTTTTTTATTATTAAAATACAACTATTAATTCTTTATTATTTCATTATGTTTTTTATATTTTATTAATTTATGTGTTGTCACACAATTTAATTTAATTGTAATTTTTTAAATCCTATGTTATAAACTTTTTTTTACACTCAGGTGAGAATAGTGACATACTGACATTGAAAATTGTTTGCACAATGTTCGTGATGCTGTTGAAATCCTCGTCGTCATTTGGATCTTAAAATATTGCTGTCCATCAAGCCGTTCTCACATGGACTCATTTTCTGTGAGCATGTGTAAGTCCGATAGCACCTGGCGCGGTATGTGAGAGGCCGTCCATGTCGTCTAGTGTCAGCGTCTCACCCATAGCAGTCACCAGCGTCTCATATTTAAAATTTAGTTTTAGTTAGTATTATTATCCGATTTGATTTGAACTTTGCCGGATCATTTCGCACAAAGACTTAACTTAAACCCATAAAAATAAATTAACATAAAAATAAAACTTATTTTTTCATAAATGATTTTAGTAACCATAAGAATAAAATTTGTTGAATAAAAATAGTTTTTATATGAATAAGTAAAACTATAATAAAGGAATCAATTTAAATAAAATTGAAATAAAAATTGATAAAAGAAATAAAATCCAAAATATAAAATATATGTTTACACCAGTATAAAATTAAATTAAAATATAATTGATATTTTACAGTGTTAAAGTTTAATGTTTCTGAATCGCCTTATTTTGAACACCTTATTTTATATTATAATAAATATGTTAAAATTAAATTAACATTAAAGTAAATTTTTCCTAGAACTTTAAGTAATTAAAATAAAAATTTAAAAAGAACAAAGATGAAAATGAAAAATATATTTTTGCAATATAATATAAAATTCAATTAGAACTTTGATTTTACATTTTCTGAAATTTTAAAGCCGACTATTGAGGTCTCGCAATTTTTTTAGTTTCGACAATAAATTTATATTATAATAAAAATGTAATAAAAATGTTAAAATTAAATGAACATATAAGTAAATTTTTCCAATAACTTTAATTAATTTAAATAAAAATTTAAAAGAGACTAAGATGAAGAGTTTAAATTATTTTAACGCTAGTATAATATAAAATTCTATTAGAACTTGGATTTTACATTTTTTGAAATTTTAAAACTGACCTAGTGTTAGTCCCCGAATAAATAAATTCCCTATTCTTAAATCCATTGTGTAACTTGGAACATTGTTTAACTAAATTCATTGTGTGTCATAGGTCCTTTGTCGTCCCGTCATCAGCCACCGGCCTTATAGTTTTTTGTGTTGCGTTGACATGAAATTCAAGTGGCCATTGATGACTGGAGCATTGAAGGGGTCATCGTCTGAATTTTGTGCATTGCCGTCTCAACTATGGCGCTGTCAAACGGTCGTATTATTTTTTGTGATTGTTAATTCTATGCATGTTTTATTAATTAGTTTTTGTTTTTATTTAGTTTGGTCTACGGTTATACTAATGCAGAGGTCATGAAACCGTATGGAAAAGGAATGCCAAGAATCGAACGAATAGTCGCAGTATATAAGTAATATTTCTCTGCGAGCATAGCTACTGACCCAGAGATTCAATTATCGTACTATAACTTTTATTAATGGATAGATGAATTGTAAATAATTATTTTTGTAAATTGAAATGGACCTAAATATGAAATAATCTATTTTAATAACTTTAGCCATGCCGTTTGTCTGCCTTTTAACTACTATTTAAATATTATAAATTCTCGGGGCTCAAGCACACTCTCTGATTTAAAGTTAGTCGTAATGTAATGAAGGGGACAAGGGACCTAAATCATGTTATTTAACTATTTTCTAATTAATTTCTATGAAAGTTTTATTGATAATGATATATTATTGTGTATATAATATTTATGTAGATGTAAAATATGTTTATTAATAATTATATTTATTACCTTAGGTGAGACGAGGAACAGCCGCCACCACAGCCGCACGATGTACCACTTACCAATCATCCAGCACACTACTACATCTTTAACAGACTACATCTTTAACAGACTACATCTTTAACCTAACCACAACTCTAATACCAGCTACAACGGCCGTACGCTCCCGCGTTCGGCTCCCATCGCCGCTGCTCATTAAACTCCAGTCGATATTGCTTTGGTAACTGCCGCCGGTTTTTTTTTGGTTTTTTTTTTATTTTTGTTTTGGTTTGTTTTTTTCTAGTTTTCGTTTTTTGAATTTTTTTGGTTTTTTCACATTTTTCGCCCGTCTTTTTCATAGACTTTGTTTCCTTTCTGTTATTTTTTGTTTCTTTTTCTTGTTTTGCATTTTTTTGTTTTCATTTCTTTTTACGGTAAAAAGGAAAGAAAACAAAACAAAAAAAACAAAGAAAAGTGAAATCAAAAAAAAAAACGAAATCAAATGTCAATTAAAAAAGACAAAAAAAATGCGGTAGTTGCCAAAGCAATATCGACTGGAGTAGCAGCGGCGACAGTGGTCGGACGCAGGAGCGTCGGGCCATTGTAGCTGGTATTGGAGATGGAGAAGAAGGAAGAAGAAGAAGAAGAAGAAGAAGAGGAAAAAGAAGAAGAAGGGGAAGAGGATGAGAAGGAGGAGGAGAAGGGGAAGAAGAAGGGCAAGAAGGAGAAGGGGAACAACAACAACAACAACAACAACAACAACAACAACAGTGAGAATATTTTTTTTAATTTTTATTTTTAATTAAAATTTTTTTCTGGGTGTTGTATTCTAGTGGCAGTAGCAGTAGCAGTGGCAGTAGCAGAAGCAGTGGAACAGCTAGTAGTGGAACATAACCCTTCTTTTATAGGTGAGGGTTAACTTGATTATTTATAAATTGTAGCTAGTTTTATAAGATTTATACATGGGGATAGGTAGGCATTTAGGTTAGGATAGACAGGCATGGAAGGGGGTTATTGTATTGTACTGGATTGCAGCATATGTAAGCATCCGGATCAAGGACAAGATGTTTATTGTAGTGATTGCTGTGCCATTGGTGCTGGACGTTTGGTATCGAGGATGTATCCAGGGCCTCGAGGACTGTCCGCTTAGATGTATCCAGTGGAAGCCATCATTGTGCCATAATTTATATAAATGTATAGCTGTTTTTATTTTAAATTCATTTTGTTATCATTTGTTTTTGTAAGGGTACTGTGGGAGGGTATTGTCCTCCCTGGACCTGGGCATTGCATTGTAATTGTTTAATAAACCAATGTGGGCCGGGGGCATTATTGTTCATAAAAATGTACATGAAGAAAAGAACAAGAGTAACAGCCAGTTTGTTTATTTATTGAATTTTTTATTTTCTTGAATTTTCTTGAATTTTGTTTAAAGTTTTAGCATCAGATTCAATAACAATGGTTCAAGCCAGGCATCGAATTAGCTAAAAAAAAATTAAAACGGTGTAGGTGTATGCGAGCATGAAGAGCAACAAAGCCAGTAGTATTAGGGCTACTTGAAGCTTTCATTTTATTTAATTTTTTTTTTTAAATTTTAAATCATTAGGTGGAATGTTTTAGCAATGGAAGAATTATCCCGAGGAAATCTGTTGCAGCCTTATCAGGCTGTTCACAGGGCCAAGATGGAAAGAAGGTTTGTTTTTTTAAATTTCTTTTGACTAACATCTAAATATATTGAATGATAACATTTTGACCATATGAAGTAATGAACCTAGTCTAAAAATAATTTCAATTAATAATAATTCTTTATAACTTGCCACAAATTTCAACCGATTATATTAGTTTTTATCAAATTTTTATCAAATCTAACCTAATCTAATTAACTTATAATGTGATATGTTTAATATTTCTCACCCAACTATCTGAACTTGAACCTAATCGTATTTATTTGAAATTTCATTAGGAAATTTCACTGTTTTTCATATTTAACTTGATTACTTTTAATTATACTCAATTTTATTCAATTTTCCAAAATTTAAAAATAATATTCGTCCATTAAATTCAATATAATTTAATTGATTTAAAGATGAGCAAAGTTATTTGAGGAATAAACTGTCATTTTGAGACTTTTGAATAGCGAACCGAATTTTTTTTTTACCATGTGGGCCAGGGGCATTATTGTTCATAAAAATGTACATGTAGCAGAAGAACAAGAGTAACAGCCAGTTTGTTTATTTATTGAATTTTTTATTTTTATAATTTTCTTTGAAGTTTTAGCATCAGGATTCTTAGCCAGGCATCGAATTAGCTAAAAAAAAAAGAAAAAACGGTGTATGCGAGCATGAAGAGCAACAAAGCCAGTATTGGGTAACTTGCCACAAATTTCAACCGATTATATTACTTTTTATCAAATTATTGCTCAACCTAATCTAATTAACTTATAATCTGATATGTTTAATATTTCTTACCCAACTATCTGAACTTGAACCTAATCGTATTTATTTGAAATTTCATTGCCAATTTCTTATCAATTCATAATCGAAACTGAAAGTTGGATTTAATCTACTCGATTGAATTTCATTGATTTAAAGATCAGCAAAGTTATTTGAGGAATAAACTGTCATTTTGAGACTTTTGAATAGCGAACCGAATTTTAAAAAAAAATTAAAGATTAGCGCCTTAGCTGCTCGAGATGCAACCCCACTTGCACGCTTGCGAGTGTGGTTGCCTACCCGGCCCCTTAACTCAGTTTTTCCCCTCCGTGGAGGAAAAGTTTAAAATCTTCCCGTGGCCCTAGGACCGCGGTTCGGGCGCCCCCTAGTCACACGCGGTGAGTTCGGGAAACGCTTCGAGCCGAATTCCTCTGAGAGGCTCCCCCTCCGAGATACGGCGGCGCGAAGATCGGTGTTTGGGAATTTATCGATTTAAATTTCCCACCGTCGGACTATTGACGCCGTCGGACGGTTAGGTTAGGTTCACATGGACGCGCGAACACGCGCGTAGCCCGCCACAAAACGCGCGTGTGACCGTTCAGATGGCAGCTAGATTTGTTAACTAGATTTGTCTTAAAATCAATACAATTACGTCTTTGGTATAATTACATTAAGCATTTATCATATTCCGTTATCGAGAGGTGTCGCTACCCCGTGAAAAAAATCGCGATTTTCATAACAATCGAACAGATCGATTATCAATAGTATATAGTAATATATAAGTAATTATCTTGATAACGTAATCATTATGTCATAAACTAATAAATAATAAACATGAGTGTATTTGCGCAAGTCGGTCCTATGCCGCGTGGGCGACGGGGATAACGATAGCTCATGTGTGGGCGCGCGACCAGACCAACGACAGTCGAGCTGTGCGCGCGTTCCGACCGATGACGGCCGAGCTGCGCGTGCGCGCAACAGTACCCGATCGAGCAACGCGTGAAGGGACGGCGGCTCGCGCCAGACGATCAGTTTAGTGTCGACCGCCGCGCCGTTCCGAGAGTTCGTCTCCGTTTTACCGTCGCGTTTAGTGTTTTTATTTCGATCGTGTTTTTTTTTTTTTTCTATCTAGTGCTTTTCGTTTCCTACCGTCGCGTTTAGTGTTTTTATTTCGATCGTTCTTTTTTTCCATCGAGTGCTTTTCGTTTACTTCACACGCACATCCAAGTACGAACGCCGAACCTCGACATCAGCAACAACCCATCGACAGGCCGCCGCCGTGTAAGGTTAGTACCGATTATATTTATTTATAGTTTATAGATGGGAATTTTTTTTTTTCTTCGGGTAACAAATCATATTTTTGCTATATAAAATAACCATTTTTTCTACCTTATAATGAAATTTATTTTTTTTATCGCCATCGTAATAATTCTTAAACTCAAACTTATTTTTTCTTTTCAACATGTGTATAATAATTAACTTTAATATTACTGATATTACTAAAACCTAATCGAATTGTTAGGTTAGTTAAATTTAATCTACCCTATTATTTAATTATCATTAGTTCATCCATCCATCCAATTTTATCATTAAAATTGGGCATTTTAAATATTTTCAATTATTAAATCATTTTTAAAAATATAGAAACATTACCAATTTAGCCCTCTCAATACACAAATCATTCTGTACTTGAAGCCTGATTCTCAATTCGATTAACCTAATGTTTCATAATTATTATACTCTGAGATTAATTTCATCGATAAAAATTATATATTAAATCAGATATTTTTTATTTGACTTTCTATAAAAACCATAATTAAGCTATAACTGTTGTCGTCGATTATATTCATATTATTTTAAGATTCGAAATAAATTTTTTTCTTTTTAAAACTATTTCGATAAAGTATTTTTGTAGAATTATTCGACAATGCCAATGATGGTACTTGATTTATTTTCACAATACTAATTGCCCTCTTATTTCTCGAACTTGATTCATCGCTATTCACCGTCGATTTCGGATTAGTCATCGAGTGTTATTTTTAATTTTTTTTTAATTTTTGTTCAAATTTAAATTTATACGATTCGTTCTTCCACTCTAAATAATTTCCGTCATATTTTATGCTCTAAATAAATTTTAAAAAAATTATGATAATCGAATTAATCTATTTTCAATCTCTTTTTTTAAACAAAATTTACAAAAATTTACAAAATTGAAACAAAATATTTTAGAATTTTTCTCAAATTTAATTTTCTGTCGTTTTTGCAATTTATTCTAGAATTTTTTTAAAATTATTTATGAAATCTTTTAATCCTTTTATTATCAATTTTATCGACTTTATCGACTAATTAGATTCAATTTCTCGACGACCATAAAAATCTTACAATTTAAGGGCAAAACCTTTCATCGGAAATTTTGTTTTTCTTATTTACTCGTTTAAATTTTCCATAATTTCTCTTGAACGTCCTCAAATTTATTCAATTTTTCGCGTTATATTCACCCTCCATTTTCACATTCATTTTCATAATAACAATTAATTAATCTTCAGTTTAACGTAATTCGATTTTTTAATATATTTTCAAGAAATTATACTTTTTTTTTTTTTTTATTATTCAAAATTTCATTTAAAATTTAATTCAAATTTTTCAAATATTAGTCGTCGATTTTCGTGTTATTTTTTTTTAAAAATTATCATGGGAAATTTATTTTAAAACTCATTAATAATGCAATAATTTTCAGTCTCTTTTAGTCAATAATATCATTTGATTCGTAAATTTCTCGTATAATTTTCTCTTTAATTGAACATTTCTTTAAATTTCTTGAAATATTATTCAATATTCGCGGATTATTTTCATAAAAGTTTTCTTCACATTTCCCCACTTTTAATCGACAAACCTCAATTTGTTCGATGCTTTTTCCCCTTTCACTCTTTTTCATATTTAACTTGATTATCCTTAATTTTACTCCATTCAATATTCCAAAATTTAAAAATAATATTCGTCCATTAAATTCATTATAATTTAATGATTTAAAAAAAAGTTATTTGAGGAATAAACTGTCATTTTGAGACTTTTAAAAAACCCAGCCCAACAAATTTAAACGAAATTATTTAGAATTGGTCAAATTTTTTCATTTTTTTTTTTTTTTCAAATTTTCAATTAAACATTGATCCGTCGTTTTCGCAAATTATTCTTGGAATTTTTAAAATTATTTTTCCACTAATTTGATTCAATTTCTCTTAAATTTCCATAAAATCTTCCAATCTAAGGGCGAAACAACCTTTTCGTCTTAAATTTTCTGATTTTTAGATGTTTTTTTTTTTTTTTTTTTTTTAAATTTAAAATTGTTAAGAATTTCATTTCAAATATTTGTCAATTTCTCCATATTTCTAATTTGAGCAAACCGGGTGGACGCAACCTGGCGTGCAGCCGTGCGCGATCGGTTGCCTACCTAGAGTCCCTGGTCCGGTGCGCGAATTTTTTCCCCCCCCCCGAGGAGGAAAAGTTTCGAAACTTCCCGTGGCCCTGGGATCGCGATTTGAGCGCCCCCTAGTTACCCGTGGCGAGTTCGGGAAACGCTCTGAACCGATTTTTTCTAAGGGTCCCCCCCTCCGAGTTACCGTGGCTCCAAAATTGCCGTTTTCGAATTTCTCGATTTGAATATCCCGCCGTCGGACTGTTGACACAGCCAGTCGGTCACCGTGTTGAGATTTGTTACCACGGGACGAGTGGTCGTCGGCGGCGGCCGGACGCGAACAGATGTTGCCCGTGATAGCGGAGGAAAATTCGATTTTCCGGCGGCGCGATACGAAAAACTCTCAATAATTTCCGTCATATTTAATGCTCTAAATAAATTTTAAAAAAAATTATGATAATCGAATTAATCTATTTTCATAGATATAATATTAATTTTCATAATCAATCTCTTTTCAAGTTCTTTTAAACAAAATTTACATTAATTGAAACAAAATATTTTAGAATTTTTTCTCAAATTTAATTTTCAATTCAAATTTCTGTAGTTTTTGCAATTATAAATTGCTTGAATTTTTTTAAAATTATTTATGAAATCTTTTAATCTTTTATTTTTTTCGATGCTTTTTCCCCTTTCACTGTTTTTCATATTTAACTCGATTACTCTTAATTTTACTCCATTCAATATTCCAAAATTTAAAAATAATATTCTTCCATTAAATTCAATATAATTTAATTGATTTTGAACCGAATTTAAAAAAAAATTAAAGATTTAAATTAATCGTATTATAAATCAATTTAACTTTTTAACTTTTAAAAAACCTGACCTAACAAATTCAACCGAAATTATTTAGAATTGGTCAAATTTATTCATTTTTTTTTTTTTTTTTTTTTTCAAATTTTCAATCTTTCAATTAAACATTGATCCTTCGTTTTCGCAAATTATTCTTGGAATTTAAATTATTTTTCCACTAATTTGATACAAATTCTCTTAAATTTCCATAAAATCTTCCAATTTAAGGGCAAAACAACCTTTTCGTCGTAAGTTTTCTGATTTTATGATGTTTTTTTTTTGATTTAATATACTCTTCAATTCCTCTTAATTTTTTTTGAAATTTATGCAATATCCTGTTAAAAAGTCGTTCATATCAATTTTTTTTTTTTTTTTTTATTATTTAAAATTTTATTTTTCGATAAATGGATAAAATTCAAATTTTTCAAATATTAGTCGTCGATTTTCTTTTTTTTTTTTTCTGATATCTCAATTTGTCTTTTCTCAATTCTATTTTTTTTTTTTAAAATTATTATGGGAAATTTAATTTAAAACTCATTAATAATGTAATAATTTTCAGTCTCTTTTAGTCAATAATATCATATGATCTCGTATAATTTTCTCTTTAATTGAACATTTCTTTAAATTTCCGTCTTGAAATATTATTCAATATTCGCGGATTTCAATAAAAGTTTTATTTTCTTCACTTTTAATCGATAAATCTCAATTTTTCGATGCTTTTTCCCCTTTCACTGTCTTTCACTGTTTTTCATCTAATTTTACATTCAATATTCCAAAATTGAAAAATAATATTCGGTCATTAAATTCAATCTAATTTAATCGATTTAAAGATCAGCAAAGTTATTTGAGGAATAAACTGTCATTTTGAGACTTTTGAATAGCGAACCGAATTTTAAAAAAAAATTAAAGATTAACGCCTTAGCTGCTCGAGATGCAACCCCACTTGCACGCTTGCGAGTGTGGTTGCCTACCCGGCCCCTTAACTCAGTTTTTCCCCTCCGCGGAGGAAAAGTTTAAAATCTTCCCGTGGCCCTAGGACCGCGGTTCGGGCGCCCCCTAGTCACACGCGGTGAGTTCGGGAAACGCTTCGAGCCGAATTCCTCTGAGAGGCTCCCCCTCCGAGATACGGCGGCGCGAAGATCGGTGTTTGGGAATTTATCGATTTAAATTTCCCACCGTCGGACTATTGACGCCGTCGGACGGTCGGCGCGTTAGGCTAGGTTCACATGGACGCGCGAACACGCGCGTAGCCCGCCACAAAACGCGCGTGTGACCGTTCAGATGGCAGCTAGATTTGTTAACTAGATTTGTCTTAAAATCAATACAATTACGTCTTTGGTATAATTACATTTTGCATTTATTATATTCCGTTATCGAGAGGTGTCGCTACCCCGTGAAAAAAATCGCGATTTTCATAACAATCGAACAGATCGATTATCAATAGTATATAGTAATATATACGTAATTATCTTGATAACGTAATCATTATGTCATAAACTAATAAATAATAAACATGAGTGTATTTGCGCAAGTCGGTCTTATGCCGCGTGGGCGACGGGGATAACGATAGCTCATGTGTGGGCGCGCGACCAGACCAACGACAGTCGAGCTGTGCGCGCGTTCCGACCAATGACGGCCGAGCTGCGCGTGCGCGCAATCCGAACAGTACCCGATAGAGCAACGAAGGGACGGCGGCTCGCGCCAGACGTTCAGTATAGTGTCGACCGCCGTTCCGAGAGTTCGTCTCCGTTTTACCGTCGCGTTTAGTGTTTTTATTTCGATCGTTTTTTTTTTTCTTTCTATCTAGTGCTTTTCGTTTCCTACCGTCGCGTTTAGTGTTTTTATTTCGATCGTTTTTTTTCACACGCACCCAAGTACGAACGCCGAACCTCGACAGCAGCAACAACCCATCGACAGGCCGCCGCCGTGTAAGGTTAGTACCGATTATATTTATTTATAGTTTATAGTTTAAAGAATTATTTTTCTTCGGGTAACAAATCATATTTTTGCTATATAAAATAACTATTTTTTCTACCTTTTAATGAAATTTATTTTTTCTATCGCCATCGTAATAATTCTTAAACTCAAACTTATTTTTTTTTCTAACATGTGTATAATAATTAACTTTAATATTACTGATAGCAGCAACTAAAACCTAATCGAATTGTTAGGTTAGTTAAATTTAATCTACCCTATTATTTAATTATCATTAGTTCATCCATCCATCCAATTTTATCATTAAAATTGGGCATTTTAAATATTTTCAATTATTAAATCATTTTTAAAAATATAGAAACATTACCAATTTAGCCCTCTCAATACACAAATCATTCTGTACTTGAAGCCTGATTCTCAATTCGATTAACCTAATGTTTCATAATTATTATACTCTGAGATTAATTTCATCGATAAAAATTATATATTAAATCAGATATTTTTTATTTGACTTTCTATAAAAACCATAATTAAGCTATAACTTTTGTCGTCGATTATATTCATAATATTTTATGATTCTAAATATATTTTAAAATAAATTTTTTCTTTTTAAAACTATTTCGATAAAGTATTTTCGTAGAATTATTCGACAATGCCAATGATGGTACTTGATTTATTTTCACAATACTAATTGCCCTCTTATTTCTCGAACTTGATTCATCGCTATTCACCGTCGATTTCGGATTAGTTAGAGTGTTTAATTTTTTTAATTTTTGTTCAAATTTAAATTTATACGATTCGTTCTTCCACTCTCAATAATTTCCGTCATATTTAATGCTCTTATAAATTTTAAAAATATTATGATAATCGAATTAATCTATTTTCAATCTCTTTTTTTAAACAAAATTTACAAAAATTTACAAAATTGAAACAAAATATTTTAGAATTTTTCTCAAATTTAATTTTCTGTCGTTTTTGCAATTTATTCTAGAATTTTTTTAAAATTATTTATGAAATCTTTTAATCCTTTTATTATCAATTATCGACTTTATCGACTTGATTCAATTTCTCGACGACCATAAAAATCTTACAATTTAAGGGCAACCTTTCATCGCAAATTTTATTTTTTCTTATTTACTCGTTTAAATTTTCCATAATTTCTCTTGAACGTCCTCAAATTTATTCAATTTTTCGCGTTATATTCACATTTAATCGACTCTTATTTTTCATTATTTTTCTTATTTCAAAATTGTTTGGTTATTTTCATATTAAATTGATTTTGAATTATGATATTCATAATAACAATTAATTAATCATCAGTAATTCGATATTAATAAATTTTCAAGAAATTATACTTTTTATTATTTTTTTTTTTTTTTTATTATTATTCAAAATTTCATTTTTCGATAAATGGATAAAATTCAAATTTTTCATATATTAGTCGTCGATTTTCGTGTTCCCTTTTTTTTTTTTTTTATCTGTTATCGTCGATTATCTCAATTTGTCTTGTCTCAATTTTATTTTTTTTTTTTAAAAATTATTATGGGAAATTTAATTTAAAACTCATTAATAATGCAATAATTGTCGGTCTCTTTTAGTCAATAATATCATTTGATTCGTAAATTTCTCGTATAATTTTCTCTTTAATTGAACATTTCTTTAAATTTCTTGAAATATTATTCAATATTCGTGGATTATTTTCATAAAAGTTTTCTTCACATTTCCTCACTTTTAATCGACAAACCTCGATTTTTTCGATGCTTTTTCCCCTTTCACTGTTTTTCATATTTAACTTGATTATTCTTAATTATACTCAATTTTATTCAATTTTTCAAAATTTTAAAAATAATACTCGTCCATTAAATTCAATATAATTTCATTGATTTAAAGATCAGCAAAGTTATTTGAGGAATAAACTGTCATTTTGAGACTTGAATATCGAATTTTAAAAAAAATTAATTTTATTAATTTATTAATTTTGATTAATTGTATTATAAATCAATTTAACTTTTTAACTTTTAAAAAACCTGACCTAACAAATTCAACCGAAATTATTTAGAATTAGTCAAATTTATTCATTTTTTTTT